>JAYESA010000023.1:0-600000 GCA_036927795.1 Iris macrosiphon
ATACATATAGATATTTAGATACATATATAAATACAATATAGTATACATATATAGATACATATATAGTTATGTATATAGGGTACATATAGAATATAGTATACATATTTATATAGGTACATATATAATTATGTATATAGTATACATATATAGTATAATATACATATGTATATATACATATTATATATATATATATAGATACATGTACATATAGGTATATATATATATAGGTACATATATATATATACATACATACAAATATATATACCTATAGCTGTTGCATACTGCTGTTGCAAACAGTGCTTGCTGCTGCTGCTGCAGGCAGTGCTTGCTCTGCTGTTGCATGCTGCTACAGCTACTGCTGCTATATGCTGCTGCATGCTGCTGCTATATGCTACTGTAGCTACTGCTGCATGCTGCTGCTCTACAGTCCCTTTCCTCTCCCCTTTTTCTTGACACACACACACACACACACACACACACACATATATATATATATATATATATATACACTTATCCTAGTTAGAGTTATAAAAAAAAGGGGGATCAAGGGTTACCTTATGAGGAGAACTATTCCCTTGCTAATAGGGTTGAGGGGAGTCGAGGGATGGTGAGTAAATGAGGTGGGAAGGTGTTTATATAGAGGGAAAGGGTGTGTTGTTAAGATATTATTATGGTGATTTGACTATTGTACCCTTAACCAATTTAATTTGGATTTCTCTTCTTATGAAGAACAATCCAAATTGAATTTTACTTTTCATTAACCTAATTTAAATTCTTGATTAAAAGGTTTAACTACTAAGCACTAATTTTAATAGTCTAATTAACATGAATTTTACACATGCTTCCTAGATTATTCCATTTTGTTGTCATGTTCCTCATGTCTAAATATACATTTTTCAACTATCTTCAAAACTTGGGTTCATTTGCTTACATTATCCAAGCAGCACTTAAAATTGTGTTGTTGCCAAATCAACAATAATTTTTTAGTTACTATTTAAGAGAATCTATTGAAAAAGAAACACATGAATCCTATAGATAAGTCATAAACTATTCTAATTCCCTTTCTCGTGATGGTTATCATTACTAGACTGACAGCGGTAACCATCATATCTTGCAAAACAAATTCACTATACGTCCTATTTTAAGTCCTCTTATGTGCAGGAAGTCGGTCAAAAGTTCTTCCATCAACCGGAGAAAGTTCAAGTGACGCAAAATCTGATACCTTTTGGAAGTAAAAGATTACCAAAAAAAAAATAAAAAATCAGACCTCAAAAGAGGAACATAGTGCAATGGATAAAAATGCTCCATCCATAGTCAACATGACTTAGTAGCAACTTTTTGCATACACCAAAGGAATATAGTTGTTCTAACTTTGATGAGCTATTGGAATGATATGCTTCCTAGATTATTCCATTTTGCTGTCGTGTTCCAATGTCTAAATATACATTTTCAACTATCTTCAAAACTTGGGTTCATTTGCTTAAATTATCCAAGAAGCACTTAAAATCATGTTCTGCCAAATCAACAATAATTCTTTAGTTACTATTTAAGAGAATCTATTGATTATAAAGGTAGAAAAAGAATCTTCCATCAACCGCAGAAAGTTCAAGTGATGCAAAATCTGCTACCTTTTGGAAGTAAAAGATTACCAAAAAAATTAGACTTCAAAAGAGAATGAACATAGTGCAATGTTATATGCTCCATAATCAACGTGACTTGGTTGTATGATAACAAAGGAATATAGTTGTTCTAGACTTTGTACTATCTGTTTTCTTTATATTATGAACTGTTAGTTATACAGTACTAGTTCCAGACAGCATTCTACCGTCGACATTGCGGCGTAGGCTAGGCGTACCCACGCACTCGTACCCAAACACCCGGGTACGGATCGTGACATTATGTCTTGTCCTGCTGTTTATGGGATCATGTTGTATATATATATATATATATATATATATATATATATATATATATATATGTATGGGTATAAAGGTTATAGTACAAAATCTTGTATTCATAAATTATATAACTATAGTATGTCTGCAAACTTTAACTATTGTCATAACTAGGTCTTCCGCTTGCAGCCTTCCTCGATCCTCTAGGAGGTAAAATCAAGCTCGAAGCTATTTTACAAAAATCCATAATAGATGGGACACAGGTCCTTCTAAGTGCTACCTGAAATATTATCTAATCAGGATTGAACGAGTACAATTCCAATAGCAGTTTCAATACATGATAAGGACAATAAAATAGTGATAGAAAAGTAGTACATGATGGATAAATAAACTGATATCAAGGCATATTAAGAAATAAACAGAGAAAATGAATAAACAGAGAATATGTCATGTATCAACAAGAAATTCTATAGTTACTAAGTGTTTTGAAATATTAGTTTGATTATGTGATCGGCTTAAGATTGCACAATGGGAGCCGGTTAAACATACATGAAGTGTATGATTAACCTTTACACAGAAATTATATTTGCACATGATTAGGATATGATCACATATAAACTAACATTTTTCTGCCCCGACTAGCATACATAAATCACACGAATATCAAGTATTACCCAAGATTAAGGTCTAAAAACACGAGATATGCTAGTCCGTATTTCTTCGTATCAGGAATTAAGTACAACAATACTACATGTGTTATAGAAATTATCAGTAAAAAAACCATCAGAGACTGTACTCGCCTGGGGTCCAAAGCGGGTGAAACAAGTCAAAGTGTGACGGAGTCCACATAACCCATATCATGAATAATTCACATTAATTGGTAAAATATAATTAAATAGATTTAACCCACTAGATTTCTAGGTCAATTTTATGATATTTCTGGTTTATAGATGGGACAAATATCTATATAAAAACTTAAGTATAAAAATAATGTATATATAAGATATATATATATATATATATATATATATATATATATATATATATATATATACATATGTAAATACATAGATATACATATATATAAGATATATATATATATATATATATATATATATATATATATATATATATATATATATATATAATATGCATATATAGATAATATATAGTATACATATATATATATATATATATATATATATATATATAGTTTACATATATATATATATATATATATAAATACATATATAGAAACATATATAGGTACATATATATGTATGTAATATATATAGATATAAATATATATATAAAGATACAATATATATATATATATATATATATATATATATATATATATATAATATTGTATCTATATATATCTATATATATCATATACATACATATATATGTATATGATATATATATATATATAATATTGTATCTATATATATCTATATATATCATATACATACATATATATGTATATGATATATATAGATACAATATATTATATATATATATATATATATATATATATATATATATATATATATGCTCTACTGCTGCTGCGCTGCTGCTGTTGCTGCGTGCAGCTGCTACTGCTGCTGCAGCGACTGCAGCGACTACAACTGCTGCTCCTGCACTGCTGCTGCTCCTGCAGTTCCTTTTCTTGACACACACACACGTATATATATATATATATATATATATATATATATATATATATATATATATATATATATATATATATATAGCTGCTCCTGCAGTTCCTTTTCTTGACACACACACACGTATATATATATATATATATATATATATATATATATATATATATATAGAGTTATAAAACAAAATTGAAGAGGAACAAGGGTTACCATATATACATGCTCTACTGTTGCTGCGCTGCTGCTGCGTGCAGCTGCTACTGCTACATGCTGCTGCTACTGCTGCTGCTGCTCCTGCACTGCTGCTGCTCCTGTAGTTCCTTTTCTTGACATACACACACACACATATATATATATATACTTATCCTAGTTAGAGTTATAAAATATAATTGAAGAGGAACAAGGATTACCTTGCTAATATAGGGTTGAGGGGAGATGTGGGATGGTGAGTGAAGGAGGTGGCGGTGTGTTTATATAGGGAAGGAGGTTGTCAAGATATTTATTATGGTGCTTTGACCATTGTGCCCTTAACCAATTCAATTTGAAATTTTCTTCTTATGAAGAGCAATCCAAATTGAATTTGACTTCCTAATTAACTTAATTTAAATGAAGGTTACAAATCTACCCCCATTAGAAAAATTTCGTCCTCGAAATTTAAAGTAGATCATATAGAAAGAAAGAATAAATACCTCAAAATTCAAAGAGGTATGGGTATCACTCACGCATCTCATCCTCTCTCCCCCAAGTAGATTCATCCGGGGAGTGATGACTCCAAGCGACACGAACAAATAAAATTATCCGGTTACGCAACACCTTTTCTCTGCAATCTAGTATCTCCACGGACTGCTCTTGGTAGATTAGGCTCGGTCCCACTTCAATCTCTGAGTGATCTAATACGTGGTTAGGGTCAGCCACGTATCGTCTCAGCTGGGATACATGAAACACGTTATGTACTCCCTCTAATGTATGTGGCAAAGCTAGCCGGTAGGCTACGGCACCGACCCTTTCGGTAATACTGAAAGGTCCGATAAACCTTGGACTGAGCTTCCCGCTTCTCCCAAAACGAATCGTGCCACGTGTTGAAGAAATTTGCAAAAACACCAATTTACCAACCTCGAATTCTAACGGTCTCCGGTGACTATTGGACTAGTGCTTCTGTCTGTCTTGAGCCACACGAAGTCTCTCAAATCTGCTTTACCTTCTCTGCAGCATCTACTACCATTTTTGTTCCCAACAATGCTCGCTCTCGCCTACGTCATCCCAAGATAATGGGGTACGACATTTTCGGCCGTACAGAGCCTCGAAAGGAGACATCTCGATGCTTGCCTGGTAACTATTGTTGTATGAAAACTCCACCAGATGAAGATGATCCTCCCAAGATCCTCCAAAATCTAGTACACAAGTGCGCAGCATATCCTCAATAGTCTGAATAGTCCTCTCTGACTGTCCATCTGTCTGGGGGTGATATGCAGTACTGAACTTGAGCTGAGTGCCCAAACTCGCCTGCAAACTCCTCCAGAAATGAGAAGTGAAACGACTATCCCGATCCGAGACTATGCTGATAGGAACCCCATGTATCCTGACGATCTGCCTCACATACATCTCTGCCAGCTTCTCCTTAGACAAACCCACCTTGAAAGGCAAAAAGTGGGCCGACTTGGTCAACCTGTCAACGATGACCCAAATTGCCTCTTTCCCTCCTAGAGATCATGGAAGTCCGGACACAAAATCCATAGTAATGTGCTCCTATTTCCACTCTGGAATGGGTAATGGCTGAAGTAAACCTCCTGGTCTCTGCCTCTCGGCTTTCACTTGTTGGCACACTAAGTATCTGGATACAAACTGTGCCACTTCCCTCTTCATACCATACCACCACACACTCTCTCGCATATCCCGATACATCTTGTTGGCACCTGAATGTATGGAATACTGAGAGCGATGCGCTTCCTGTAACACCTCCTCACGCAGCTCCGCACTAGGCATATACAATCTAGTACCATGTCGCAAAGAACTATCCTCAGCAATGGTGAAATCATCCTCTAATCCTGCTCTCACCTGAGCTCTGATGCTCCTCAGATATACATCTTCATACTGGGCTGCCTTGATCCTGTCCATCAACTCTGAGTGTATCTGCAACCCCCACATCTGCATAGCAAAACCATGAACTATAACCTCCATGCCCAAGCTCTCCAAATCCTCCAACAAATACCGATCATGTGTCAACAACATAGCTATCAGATACCTTCTCAAGGCATCGGCAACTACATTGGCTTTCCCAGGATGATACTGCAAAGATATGTCAAAATCCTTCATCAGTTCCAACCACCGACGATGCCTCATGTTCAACTCCTTCTGAGTGAAAACGTACTTAAGCTCTTGTGGTTTGTGAAGATCTCCATACGCTCTCCGTACAAATAGTATTTCCACAACTTCAGGGCAAAGATGACTGCTGCCAACTCTAAATCGTGGGTATGATGGTTCTTCTCATGAGGACGTAATTGCCTGGATGCATAGGCAACCACTTTCCCATTCTGCTGAAGAACACAACCCAAACATTTTCCCGATGCATCACTATAAATAGTGAAACCTCCAGACCCTGATGGCAACGTCAAAATAGGAGCAGACGTCACATCTTCTTCAATTCCTCAAAAGCAACCTGGCATTCCACTGTCCAAACAAACTCTACATCTTTCCAAGTGAGTTTAGTCAAAGGCTCTGCAACTCGAGAGAAATCTTTCACAAACTTTCTGTAATATCCAGCCAATCCTAAGAAGCTTCTAATTTCTGCAACAGAGCTTGGAGTGGCCCAAGATTTTACGGCAGTAATCTTCTTTGGATCAACTGATATTCCATCTCCAGTCACTACATGTCCGAGAAACTCCACTTTGTTTAAGAAAAACTCACATTTAGAGAGTTTTCAATAGAGCTTCTCCTCCCTGAGAGTTTTAAGCACTCTTCTAGCGTCTTTGAGTATACAAGGATATCATCTATAAACACTACCACGAACTTGTCCAGGTATTGATGGAATACTTTGTTCATCAAGTTCATGAAGATTGTCGGGGCATTAGTTAACCCGAACGGCATCACCAAGAACTCATACTGGCCATATCGAGTCCTGAATGCAGTCTTCGGAATATCTTCCTTTTTTACCTTTACCTGATGATATCCGGATCTCAAGTCAATCTTTGAAAATATCTTCGCGCCACTCAACTGATCGAAGAGATCATCTATTCTCGACAACAGATATTTGTTCTTGATTGTAAGGTTGTTCAGGGCCCTGTAATCGATGCACATCCGCACCGATTCATCTTTCTTTGGCACAAAAAGTACCGGGGCTCCCAAGGGCGACGACTTGATCTGATGAATCCCTTGTCGTCTAATTCATCGATCTGTTTCTTTAGCTCTGCCAGTTCATTGTTATTGATCCGGTAGACATGTTGCGATATTGGTTCTGCTCTCGGTATTAGATCAATAGAGAATTCAACATCTCTATCTAGCGGCAATCCTGGTAACTCCTCAGAAAACACATATAATAATTCGGCAATAATAGGATGCAGTAGCTCTTTCTCCTCCATTATAGCTTTGCAAAGAATTCTACGATCTGGCTTCTCTGTCTTTCTAGCAAACTCGAACTCCGGCTCTCCTGGAGGTCGAAACAGCACACGACCTCTGCGGCAGTCAATGCTAGCAAAATGCATACCCAACTAATCCATTCCAAGGACAAGATCAAAACTTGGAAGTGGTATTACAAGTAAGCTAGCAGACAAAACACGGTCTCCCAATGTAACGTGATACCCCTTGCAAACATCACTGACTAGGATGATGCCGCCCCAGTCGTGATCTTACAGTTTCTACTTAAGGGTTCCACTACTAAATTATGCTTAAGTACAAAAGATACAGATATAAAACTATGGGATGCACCAGAATCAAATAATGCTACGGCCGGAATAGAATTGAGAATAATGGAACCTGCTATAACATCACCGGTGGGCTCAGTCTCCTCGATAGTTGTAGCAAAAGCTCTGCCCTGCTGAGGAGCTCTCCTCTGCTGGTGCTGGACAAATTGCTGATGTTGTGTTGGAAATGGAGGTCCCCTCTGCTGTTGTGCCACAGGTGACTTAGCTGGTCCTTTTTGATTTGTTGCACCTCGAATATGACAGTTGTTAACATGATGTCCCGCAGATCCACAGTATAGACAGACTCCAAGTCTTTTTCTGCATATTTCCCACGAATATCCCAGTTTCTTGCAAAAATAGCAAAAATGGGTCTGCTGGATCTGTTTTTGAGGATGCGGCTGAGCCGAAAATCTAGTTGGACGACAATGCTGCTGCTGATGCTGGAAAGTCCTCGGTTGAAAATGGGAATGTTTTGCTGGTCCCGTGCTGCTGCCGCCTTCAAACGCATTCCGATCTCGCTTGGGTTGTCCACCTCGATCCTCTGGGCTTCTACAACAATTCCAGCAAAAGTCGTGATACTAGAGGGGATAATGACTCAAATTTTCTGAGCCAAGCCTTGCTGGAATCTGTAGGCTCGGTCCTCCGGATCTCTCACTATATATTCTGCAAATCGGCTCAACCTGCCGAATTCTGCAGCATATTACACAAGATCAAGGTCTAAAACACAAGATATGCTAGTCCGTGTTTCTTCGTGTCAGGAATCAAGTACAAAAATACTACATGTGTTATAGAAATTATCAGTAAGAAAACTATCAGAGACTGTACTCGCCTGGGGTCCAAAGCGGATGAAACAAGTCAGAGTGTGACGGGATCCACATAACCTATATCATGAATAATTCACATTAATTGGTGAAATATAATTAAATAGATTTAACCCACTAGATTTCTAGGTCAATTTTATGATATTTCTGGTTTATAGATGAGACAAATATCTATATAAAAACTTTAAGTATAAAAATAATGTATATATAAGATATATTTATAGATACATATGTATAGATACATATATATATATATATATATATATATATAGTATGCATATATAGATACATATATAGTATATATATATCTATATATATATATATATATATATATATAGTATGCATATATAGATACAATATAGTATACATATATAGATACATATATAGTGTGTATATATATATATATATATATATATATAGTATGCATATATAGATAACATATAGTATACATATATTATAGATAGATAGATATATAAATACATATATAGAGACACATATATAATATATATATAGATACATATATATGTATATGATATATATATATATATATATATATATATATATATACATATGTAATACATAAATATATTATATATATATATATATATATATATATATATATATATATATATATACATGCTCTACTGCTGCTGCGCTGCTGCCGCGCGTTGCTGCTGCGTGCAGCTGCTACTGCTGCTACTGCTGCATGCTGCTCCTGCACTGCTGCTGCTACTGCAGTTCCTTTTCTTGACACACACACACACACACACACACACATATATATATATATATATATATATATACTTATCCTAGTTAGAGTTATAAAACAAAATTGAAGAGGAACAAGGATTACCTTGCTAATATAGGGTTGAGGGGAGATGTGGGATGGTGAGTGAAGGAGGTGGGGGTGTGTTTATATAGGGAAGGAGGTTGTCTTCCCAGCTTGGTTGCTAGCTTTACTGGGCCTCCCGAACCATCCAACGAGTCGACGACCATCCAGGTCGGTAGCAAGCCTTGCTGGATGTCCCGTTCTTGCCTACTAGTCATCAGCTAGCGTACTACCAGGACTACACTGGCATTATCCTCCCGGGACGACACGATTCAGATGCCTCAGCAATCGTGTCGAGGACTCTCTACTTGGTGCGCAACCAGTTGTCCGTGACCATGTAATTACTCCCCCACTTCCAATCCTAGCCGAGATACAACTCGGTTCGATCTTTGCCAAGGACTACACTTGGATCTTTCTTCTTTACGCAACTCCCTGATTAGAGACTACATCGGTGATCTACATATCCCGAGTACTTTCCTTTCTTTCCTTCTCCTGACTCGGAACGACTACTTGATAGTCTTCCTCGTCTATGTATGCAACATGATTATACTCTATCCCGTGTCATGTTCCGTGCGGTACGATGCATCAGTATGAACTCCAACTACTTTTGTGCCATATATGTAAGAAGCTACTACATTTCAACTCAATAAGACCGACTACGCAAATAGCAAGTAAGATCTCCATGTTCTATACAATGATAAGGCAGGGTTATCCCCTTAGCTTATACAATGATAAGGCAGGATTATCCCCTTAGCTATGTGCATTCATCTCTTTTATTAGCATGCAAAGATTATCGCCTGAAAACTAGCATGTATCATTCATTTTTTTAGTGTCTAGCTAAGTAGAGACAGGTTCACTAGGGCCACCCACCTTAGCGATGAATCGTATCGGTCAAGCGAGACTCCGAGCGCGCCTCTGAAAGTCTAAGTCTGACTCCATTTGAAGATCCAAGTCTGAGTGCCTTTGCATCGAACGAGCCATCTCGCTGAGCAAGGCGGGTCGGTTCGCTACACTTGTGCCGTTTGAATCGGTCCTTCGGGTTGAGTGGAGCGGGTCGTTACATTATACACCACTCAGAACAAGTTCGTCCTCGAGACTTCCTAGGCAAAACTCGTATTATCGCACAACTTCTAAACCAAACTCTATACATCTTGTCTAACTTCCAAGGACTATTTTAATACTACATTCATTTATTTTCGTACCACGCATTATGCAGATGTTTAGCCAATTCTCATCGAACGACTCTATCGTTCAATGCTATCGAACTATACTTAACTTAATCGTTGCACTCCCGACTCAAAATCTACTATGCCTGGCGCAGGGCTGTATTACTCAAACACGGGGTCTTCTTATAACTCAATGGGCACAAGAAAACTCAGACTTTGGGTGGACTTGCCCAACTGTTATATTTTATCCATACGAACCCAACGCATCAGACCGATTACTTGATGTCGCCTATCGAAACCCATCGTCACGCCTAAACCCAAAAGCTCGAATCTCAGCTAACTTTCCAAATCTCGTTTGCATCAATATCTCTCTGAGTCACCGTCCAATCTCGCTAAGTAAATTTACTACCAGCCAAGGTCGTCGTATTAAATTGTCTACGTTTTTCTGACTGTCTTTATTGTGCCTTAGCACAGAGCTAAATTGCCCATTTGGGGTACGTTCTATTCCAGCGCGTCTTTGGACCAATCAAACTTTTAACTTCCTATTCGTTTACTCATTCTGTTTTGCACGAGTGCTTAATAATTTTTATCGAACGATTCATTCGTTCAACTATTGCATTCCCAAACTCAGTCTCTTACTGCGCCTTAGCACAGAACTATCTTGATCGCACGGGGAACGTTACAAACTTTCTTTTATGAAAGTCTAGGTTGAGGTTAATTTACTCCAGTTGCCATACTCGTTTATGCGAATCCGAACATTTTCATTTGCAGCTGCATTCGCGTAGTCCTGGTAGTACGCTAGCTGATGACAGGTAAAGAGTCCTCGCCTTCTGCTACCAACAGGTTCGTCCGATAACTTCCTCGACCACCCCATCGACCCCCACGACCACGGCCACGTCCTCCAAACTATCTGCGTCAACCACCTGAATCTCCCTCATTGGGTGGTTTGGTGCATGCATACCTCAGATGGCCCATCTCCGTAGTTGTAGTACTAGCGAGGGTCTCCCTTAGGTCCTGTGCCGCCTGAATTGGCAGTCGCCGGTGCTGACTTCACTTCAGGAGGATCACATGTTCCTGCCTGCAGCTTGATGCGAGTCTCCTCCTGGATCATGGCCGAGATAGCCTCCTCAAGTGTAGGGATCTTCGGTTGGGCTAGAAGTAGGGTTGTCCTCTGAGCAAATACTGCGGCCAACCCTTTATGAAACTTCATCGTCCTCTCCTGCAGATATACTTGTCTCTCCTTACACTTCGGGTCCTCGCAGCTCGTCCGATCTGAGGAGTGATTGTAATCCAACCGCAGACGCTCCAACTCTGTGACATACTCCTGCACCGTCTTCTCTCTCTGTACGGTGTCGTCGATCTCCCTCTTGATCTGGAAAACCTTCAAGTTATTTCCCACACCATCGTAGGTCCTCCTCAACTTCTCTCACACGTAGTTTACCATCTCAAGGCCATCCACTGTGGCGGCGATCGACTGGACTAAAGAATTGAGGAGCCAAATGTATATCTCCATATGAGTGAACTTTCACTCGTCGCGTCCTGCCGAGCCCTCATTCGGCTCTGTCTTCTCTCCTGATAAAAAATCCTCCAGGTTCTTCCCTACGAGGGTTCTCCTCATCTGTCGTGACCAACTCAGGTAGGTGGTCGGTCCATCAAGCTTCAGATCGATGGAGGGAAGCTCCAACTTCGTCGGTGTTCGTGTCGCGCTCTCACCAGCCGACAATTTTATCAGCTTCATCAACGTTGCGACTTCAGCAGGGTCCCATTTCTTGATGATCTCCATTGACCCTCCTCTTCTCCAATCACCTCACACTCGTCCCACAATTCACGTTCGTCATCTTCGTCCTCTCCTAAACCCGATCATGCCTCTCCTCCTTTGGATCTAGGCCTTCGATGTCAACGTCAGAAACGACCCGGAGGATACGTCGAAAACCGCGGCAGAAGGCTCCTGCGGGCTCCGCAGGAGTCTCGATTTCGCAGTGGCGGCGAAAGTGTAGTGGCGGCGGCGGGCGAGCGGTGAGGCGGCAGTGGTGGCGGCGACGGCGAAGCGTCAACGATGGTGGCGGCTAAGATTTGGCGGCTAGAGTTTGTTGTGGCTAGGATTTGTGCTCTGATCCCATGTAGAATATTTTGGAATTCTATTTTTATATATTATAATCTCTTGACTATATATATATATATATATATATATATATATTGCCTTACAACCCTCTATCTTACACAAAATCCCATAATATATTCTAATATACCAACATAATGGGATCTCATTTTCATACTAGATGGCCAAAAGATTCCCATACATGCTTCAAAGGCACAAAAGCCTTGCACCCTGCGAAAGGGATGCTCCTATTTTTTTCCGAAGAAGGTGGAACTAGGAGCTGTTTCACATTATTAGTCGTCACAGGCTCACATATAAAAGTTGTTTAATGGTAGCAGAAAGGGCACTTACAGTGGTAAGAATGGGCAGGAGAAAGAGAATGTAGAGATTGTAAAATCAATCTGCATATAACTTTCAACTTTAAGCGAAGCATAGGACATCAGCCGAGATGCAATGGAGCTTTCCAACATCCAAGACAACATTAAGGTCACAAAGATAAAACCATGAGGAATGTCCTCGTTATTTGGGTGTAAAGCAGGAGTCCATAAATACGAACGTATACATAGAGCCTTCAAATAGTGACTATATATCACCCAGTAAAGCAATTTTCTCAATAATGATATCCAAAATTCTCACTCCAAAATGCTTACTTACCGGAAGCAATGGCTAGTATTGCACCCTTAAACTGAGTAAATAGATCTTTGTTGTCAGAAGGATATCCAAAATTCTGACTCCAAATTGATAAGATAATTGCCAAGCCAAATGCAAGGAAGCATACAACACCATCAAAAGGGGCTACTGGGCCAAAACCCAAGTTATCAGTCAACGTGTTTGCAAACAATCCATCAAAAATGACAATTAGACCTTGCCAAGGAATAAAGCTTTTGAGAAAAACCACTATTATGGTTCAAAGCCCCTCTCTGTAAAAGAGTGATAGACAAGATTATCAAAATAAAGAATATAAAAATCAGTATCATAGCACGAGATATATGTAGCATCCCCATAGAAATTTAGTAGATGTAGCAAAATTCTAGACCAATTTAATGTGCATCTCTATCATCTCAGTATCTGGATTGATGTAATTTAATAGGTTGTCCCATTATACATTCTTAGAAGTAGGTATCAATTCGCAAAGTATGTTTCAATGGTGGAAACTACCAATGTGTATCAAACAAATTCAATTAATCAGAATGTTGTGTCATAATGTATTTTGGAATGTCTTTGTCGTCCGACACAACATGAGATGGACACGGCTCCAATTTTTGGAATGACATGCTTCCTAGATTATTCCATTTTGTTGTCGTGTTCCTCATGTCTAAATATACATTTTTCAACTATCTTCAAAACTTGGGTTCATTTGCTTAAATTATCCAAGAAGCACTTAAAATCGTGTTGTTGCCAAATCAACAATAATTTTTTAGTTACTATTTAAGAGAATCTATTGAAAAAGAAACACATGAATCCTATAGATAAGTCGTAAACTATTCTAATTCCCTTTCTTGTGCTGGTTATCATTACTAGACTGACAGCGGTAACCATCATATCTTGCAAAACAAACTAACTATACCTCCCATTTTAAGTCCTCTTATGTGCAGGAAGTCGGTCAAAAGTTCTTCCATCAACCGGAGAAAGTTCAAGTGACGCAAAATCTGCTACCTTTTGGAAGTAAAAGATTACCAAAAAAAAAAAAATCATACCTCAAAAGAGAATGAACATAGTGCAATGGATAAAAATGATCCATAGTCAACATGACTTAGTAGCAACTTTTTGCATACACCAAAGGAATATAGTTGTTCTAACTTTGATGAGCTATTGGAATGATATGCTTCCTAGATTATTCCATTTTGTTGTCGTGTTCCTCATGTCTAAATATACATTTTCAACTATCTTCAAAACTTGGGTTCATTTTCTTAAATTATCCAAGCAGCACTTAAAATCATGTTCTTGCCAAATCAACAATAATTCTTTAGTTACTATTTAAGAGAATCTATTGATTATAAAGGTAGAAAAAGAAACTCATGAATCCTACAGATAAAGTCATAAACCATTCTAATTCCCTTTCCTGTGCTGGTTATCGTTACTTGACTGACAGTGGTAACCATCATATCTTGCAAAACAAACTCACTATATGTCCCATTTTAAGTCCTCTTACATGCAAAGTGAGTCAAAAGTTCTTCCATTGACCGCAGAAGGTTCAAGTGATGCAAAATCTGCTACCTTTTGGAAGTAAAAGATTACCAAAAAAATTCAGACTTCAAAAGAGAATGAACATAATGCAATGTTATATGCTCCATAATCAGCGTGACTTGGTTGTATGATAAGAAAGGAATATAGTTGTTCTAGACTTTGATGAGCTTTCTTACAATTGACATAGCCTGAAGTGAACAACCATATGATCCCATAAACAACAGGACAAGACATAAGCAGTTAAAACATCCTTTATAATATTTGTAAGACCTATAGATTTTTAATATGAAGAATAAGTTCCTGTTGCTGCAACTAAATACAATTTGTAATCTCTTGCATCACTCAATAGAATAATGCAACAGAAGCTTCACTAGTCCCCTAAAATACAATCAATTTGTAGTTGCAACATGAGAAGTGGATATCTAGAAAATGTAAGTAACAATTACCACCAATTGTACGCTAAAAAGTCATATCATTTCGAAAATCAGAACACATGCATAAAATATGGGTTACGTTTAATATGAAAATAATGATATCCTAACAAATTATAAGTGCAAGCAAACATTTCGACAACGTATAGACACTATTGTGAACTATAGTTGGTCACCCAGTACGATAGAAGGATACAATTCTGAACAATACTCACAGTGTATCCAAATCTTCAAGAATGTGGCTCTATTTGTTTGTTGTAACTAGAAGGTAGAGTGCTTATATTGGCTGATAAAAATAACGCACATTTTCCATCTCAACAAAGGTATGTTGCTTTCCTGTTCCAACCAACTTGGGAAATGCTGCAAGTAATCCTTCGATTCTTATTCGAGACATAACACAAACTGCCTTGAAGCAACTGCTAAAATTAATCCAGGAAAAAAAGTGGGAGTTCAATCAAATAGATCTTAGGTGATCATCAGAGAGATACTCAGCAAGCATATGTTTACTAGAATTCCTTAGGAGAAAGTATCCAAGACCAAGTGGTCAAGAATATGGCATAGTCATGACCTGAGATCAGGAATGGTTTGGTTCTCGAATTCATGACTTTGAAAGCTGATCGGTTGTAATCATCAATTACCATACAGACAGAATCTCATGCCAATGCATTCCTTATGGTTTGGTATATTCTTTATAATACCATAATATTGCAGGCAAATAGATACATAATTAAGTATTCATATAGAACTTGGAGAACATTGTATGTAATTCATCGTTACTGAAGAAACCCATGATAGTGAACATTTAAAAGAGCCTAACAACAAAAATTAATGATTTACATCATCTAGGTAGTACATAATAGATGCCTCACCTTTAAGAGTGAAGGTGTAACTAGAAAATATCAGGTGTAACTAGAAAACATCAGGTGTTTGATAAACCACTCTTCGAATATGTACAATGATTCTTTGGATTTAATCGGAATCCTATTGATCTAGTATTGGTATAGATAAATTTGAGAGAACAAAAATGAAAATATATGTAAAATTTACTAATGTATTGGTTTTCTCTTAAAAAATTGTATCGGATATCAATGCTTGAGATGGTTGAAGTTGGGAGTGAATTGGACATAGTAGCCATCGATAAGTAGTTACCCCCTAAATAAAAACTTGTATTCAAACAAAATGGATTAGCCAATTTTTGTCATCATATTCAAAATGGATTAGCCAATTTTTGTCATCTATATTAAATTGTATCGGATATACAGAGGATATCTCTATTGGCATGTAGTTACACCTGCAAGAGCAATTAATTAAGTCACAAATACAGCATATGGCTTCTAATTGTGACAATGTAGTATGGGCAGCAGTTGCTCTTTATGATATAACTAAGCTAGTATCTTTTCCATAGGTGATTGATATGCAAAAAGATATCTACAGAGTACACAACAAGAATGAAAACTAGACATTACAATCTATTCTATAGGTAAAACTGAAAGATGTACCTGAGGGCGAGCCTTCCTTGCTACTATATGCAATGCAGTATTGCCCTTTGTATCTACCAAGGTAGCTACAGTAGGTTTGCAGTTGATTATCTCATCCACTATCTCAACGCTTGTCCTTACCATTGCAATTTGCAATGAGTGCCAAGCTCACATCAGCTTCCAACAGGAGATTCACCACCTAGATATGGCCTTGCGTTGCAACAGTGTGCAACGCCGTCGTGTTTGTCGGGTCGACAGTCATCGTGAGATCTGGAAGATCCATTAGCAGCTCCTTTACACAATATATGGTCGATATAGCTACTTGATCAGTGAATTTGAAAATATTGTATGCAGAAAGAGTTATGAATTCGTGCTGCTGATCTAGAATAGAGAGAAATTTTGAATTGAATACTAAAGAGAACTTCACCTTATCCATATGCTGCTGATCCATTAGCAGCTCCTTTACAATATATGGTCGATATAGCTACTTGATCAGTGAATTTGAAAATATTGTATGCAGAAAGAGTTATGAATTCGTGCTGCAGATCTAGAATAGAGAGAAATTTTGAATTGAATACTAAAGAGAACTTCACCTTATTCTAAGGGAATTGAAGAAAACTAATAGAGAAATAGTACTCCGATACTAGAAAGAAAGAAAAACATGCATTAGAAGAAGAGAATTTACAAAACTGCAAAAGGAAACAAAATATTGTTCTTATGGCAAACTTATACCTACGTCTCCTTGTTTGGCTAATGTGCAGAGCATAAAAACCATTCTTGGCCTACAGAACTTATACCAACATCTCAAGAATTGTGGAACCATGGGTACCGAGACAAATATATATAGTGCCCCCAAATTTTTCATAGTTTGCTTAATGGGAAAGAAGTCCAATTGATATACGATATATTTAATGAAAGGATAAAATAATTAACTATTTATATAAACCTTATTAGACTGCCCATACTCCCTAGATATTTTCCAAAATAGAAAGACCAGCTTCCCACCTGCCCATACTCCCTAGATATGTTCAAGATGCCTAGCATGTTGCTCTTCAGGCCATTCCTAAATATGTAAAGGATTTAATCTCATGGATTATATTTGGACTGCAAAATGGTGAAAGCAATCTCTTTGTTTAAAAAGAATGGTGAAAGCAAACTCTTTGTTTAAAAAGAAAAAGATCAGTGAATATCTCCCATCATGATCCAATACTGATGGGAACACATCATGTCATGGTGATACATTGACCAAACACCTAGTGGCATCTATTCCCAAGAAAACTAACAAAAAGATATTCGCTTATGAACAGTCATAGCCTCTAACATTTCAGAAGTAAATTAAATTATCAAATACGACCAACAGACAGTATCAACTAAGGGGTGGACTCTTCTAACTCAGATTTCTTAATAATAGAAGACCATGACAAGTTATAACTACGGGGTAGATAATTTTCACCCAGGAAAGAATTATATCCAAATTAAGCTGGCTAGTCTTGTCCTCAGGTCTATCAACTACAATAAGCGTGAGACTAGAAATGTGAGTCTACAAATCATAATGGTTTACAATCGATTATTGGTTTTGCTAAGAGGTTTACTAATTCGACTTTGATCTTGAAAACAACCTTCTGATCAAGCTCGTTAGTTATGTCCCCAAGTATAGCAAAGCATTTACTGGCCCAACCTCGCATGAGCAACTAAGAGACTCAATTGTTTACAATCGATTATTGCTTTTGCTAAGAGGTTTACTAATTCGACTTTGATCATGAAAACAACCATCTGATCAAGCTCGTTAGTTATGTCCCCAGGTATAGCAGATCATTAACTGGCCCAACCTCACATGAGCAACTAAGAGACTCAATTTCCTGCTAGGGTTTAACATCAAACTTCACAGGGTTTAACATCAAACTTCAGATCTATCCCACCTTATCAACCTCATAACACCTAGTAAAAAAATATTCTGACCAATAAGCGTCTATAAGCCTGCAATTTAGTTCTTTCACTTTGGATTTCTCTTCTTATAAAGAGGAATCCAAATTGGATTTGATTTCCTAATTTAATATTAAATGAAGGTTACGGTACTGCACAATACATTTGCTATTAAGTACACCATGAAGTTATAATTAGTAAATTCCCAGAGAGACCTTACCCGAATGCAGCTTCCACAATCTTGTGATCTATTCCTGAAGCACAGACATCCATCAAAAGAACTATATGCCACAAATATCACATTAGCAACAGCAGTGAGTTAGGAAATTGAGAATACCAAAAAAAAGATACAAATCCTTTAACCAAAACTAGAATCTAATTTGCATCATCAATACTGTTCGAACTAAGGTTGATCTTGAAAACAACCATCTGATCAAGCTCGTTAGTTATGTCCCCAGGTATAGCAGAGCATTTACTGGCCCAACCTCGCATGAGCAACTAAGAGACTCAATTGTTTACAATTGATTATTGCTTTTGCTAAGAGGTTTACTAATTCGACTTTGATCATGAAAACAACCATCTGATCAAGCTCGTTAGTTATGTCCCCAGGTATAGCAGAGCATTAACTGGCCCAACCTCACATGAGCAACTAAGAGACTCAAGTTTCTGCTAGGGTTTAACATCAAACTTCACGTCTATTCCACCTTATCAACCTCATAACACCTAGTAAGAAAATATTCTGACCAATAAGCGTCTATAAGCCTGCAATTTAGTTCTTTCACTTTTGTATGTCTTTAGGAGTACTGCACAATACATTTGCTATTAAGTACACCATGAAGTTATAATTAGTAAATTCCCAGAGAGACCTTACCCGTATGCAGCTTCCACAATGTTGTGATCTATTCCTAAAGCACAGACATCCATCAAAAGAACTATATGCCACAAATATCACATTAGCAACAACAGTGAGTTAGGAAATTGAGAATACCAAAAAAAAAAAAAAAATACAAATCCTTTAACCAAAACCAGAATCTAATTTGCATCATCAATACCATTCGAACTAAGGTTGATCTTGAAAACAACCTTCTGATCAAGCTCGTTAGTTATGTCCCCAGGTATAGCAGAGCATTTACTGGCCCAACCTCGCATGAGCAACTAAGAGACTCAATTGTTTACAATCGATTATTGCTTTTGCTAAGAGGTTTACTAATTCGACTTTGATCATGAAAACAACCATCTGATCAAGCTCGTTAGTTATGTCCCCAGGTATAGCAGAGCATTTACTGGCCCAACCTCACATGAGCAACTAAGAGACTCAAGTTTCTGCTAGGGTTTAACATCAAACTTCACATCTATTCCACCTTATCAACCTCATAACACCTAGTAAGAAAATATTCTGACCAATAAGCGTCTATTAGCCTGCAATTTAGTTCTTTCACTTTTGTACGTCTTTAGGAGTACTGCACAATACATTTGCTATTAAGTACACCATGAAGTTATAATTAGTAAATTCCTAGAGAGACCTTACCAGAATGCAGCTTCCACAATCTTGTGATCTATTCCTGAAGCTGTAAAGAAATGATAAATATGGAAAAAGGTTGCATTTATTATTTTGATGCGTGAGCCTTTATATAGCAGAGTTTACATCAAAACTAACTCATGAGGGTACAACTGAATCCCTACAATCATGGTTAGAGATAATTACAAAAATAAACTAACTCGTGAGGTTACAACTGAATCCTACAATCATGGTTAGAGATAATTACAAATCAGAGAAAGACTAAGTCAATAACTTAATAAGCACAGACATCCATCAAAAGAACTATATGCCACAAATATCACATTAGCAACAACAGTGAGTTAGGAAATTGAGAATACCAAAAAAAATATACAAATCCTTTAACCAAAACCATAATCTAATTTGCATCATCAATACCGTTCGAACTATTGTCATCAATTTTGAAGTTTGTCTTCTTTTCTGTGACCTGACCCGCTCATCAAAACTTTAGAGATATAAACAAAATGCAAGATCTTATAAGGGAACTTAATACATACTATACTGTTTCTTAAGTAAGTATTGTTTTTGTGCATTGAGTGCCTTACATGTCTACAGTAACCTAATGCCCACAAAAATTACTAACTCCATATTAAACATAATCATTAACCATGCCTCAAGTCTAGAAAATCTCAACACTACATGTAAAACTTTATCTGCCAAAATTAACTTACTAATGTAAGGAGATGTGAATAGGAATAACTCATCTCATGAACATAAGAACAAATGTGGCATATGTTTCAATCAGGTGGGGGTATGTTAGGCTTCATATATATTGTGGGCACAAGGCCTAACAACTCGTTCTTTTGGCTGGAATGGTATCAGAGCATCAAGCGGTTCAAGTCCCCCTTGAGCGTGCACACGCACGCGCACACACATGTATTAGGGAAGCTTAGTAGCCATCCCATCTTTTGCACGTATCGGGCTGTCAATGTTTTTCTTTCTAGTGAAAAGGAAAATAAAAAGGTATATGCGATTTTGACTCTATTTATAGTTTCCTATTATCCACATTCCAAATATTACAATTTACATAGGCTACGACCTATTGGATACTCCAAATAACATCATAAAGAAAGAAGCACAGTATGGTCTTGAAGAAAGAAGGAAACCAAATTTGAACCAAGCCATCGACCACCAACTAAAACCAAATAAAAAAAGATTAACATAGCAATCTCTATTGTAGCCTAACTTTATAGTGATAATTCAACAAGATTCATCCATTAATAGCAATCAAGAAACATAATGGTTCAGAATGGTACATTACCAAGTTGAAGATTATGGAAATAAGAAGAGAATTTGAGCACCATAGAGCTACAATTATAATCAAAGAAGAAAATGAACACAGACCTAATTTATAGTGATAATTCACCTAGATTCTTCCATTATTAACAATCAAGAACATAATGTTAACAGAAGGGTGCATTACCAAGTTGAAGATCGTGGAAGAAATAACCATATTTGAACATAATAATAGGAAGCAAAATGAACAGAGACCTAGAAATTGAGCTCAAGAACACGGAATTGAGAAAGAATGGGATTACCAGAGAAAGACGAGACGATGAGTGTTAGGTGAACGATGAGTGTTAGGTGATCGGCTGAAAGAAACTTTGAATAAATTTCCAAACCCTTTTCCTTCACCATTTTATATATGTAGTGACCTCATTCGTTTGCTACGGAACCAAATCATACCAAACTGGTCAGGTTTTCTACGACAGTTAGGTGTTGGTTGTTGCTTCTTGCCGTATCCTACAAACCCAAAATCAGTTTTGAGCATCTATGGATATTCATGAAATTAAAATAGATGATGTTGCAAAGTAATTACCAAATTAAGCAATCTAGCTTGGTGAAATTGACTAACGAAAAGTAATAGATATTAGTTTATCTTTTTACTTAAGTGCACATAATACCAACGAAGATTTCTTACCATTCTCTTCATGAGCAGAACAGTTTGTGTTATATGATAACATAGTTCCAGAGATGTAAGCCTAGCTTCTCAAAGAATAAGAACCTAATTTCAGCTGGTCTAACTTCATGAGCAGAATAGTTTGTATCATATGATAACACACAGTTCCAGAGATGCAAGTCTAGCTTCTCAAAGAAACATAACCTAATTTCAGCTGGTCTAACTTCATGAGCAGAACAATTTGTTCAAAGTGCTCGTGCTCGTGCTTTTCTTGATAGGGACATTTAGACAAACGGTTGCTGATGGGTCTTGACAAACAATAAACAACCCATCACCTAGTGAAAAATTCAACACTAATCTATACATCAAAGAAAGAGAGATTAAACTCACAAGTGGATATTGGCGCCTTGAAGTCCTCCGGCCCATAGAAATTTCCCTCGAACACGACACCAGTGAAGTCATTGGCGGTGGGGTACAGCTTCTCCTTCTGGAAGGCCAAGTACGGCTTCAGCCCCTCCAGGATCTCCTCTGTGTGCACTTTCTTGATAGGGACATTTAGACAAACGGTTGCTGATGGGTCTTGACAAACAATAAACAACCCATCGCCTAGTGAAAAATTCAACACTAATCTATACATCAAAGAAAGAGAGATTAAAACTCACAAGTGGATATTGGCGCCTTGAAGTCCTCTGGCCCATAGAAATTTCCCTCGAACACGGCACCAGTGAAGTTATTGGCGGTCGGGTACATCTTCTCCTTCTGAAAGGCCAAGTACGGCTTCAGCTCCTCCGGGATCTCCTCTGTGTGCACGAACATCCATGCGTTCATCCCCTTCATTCATGGCTTGAGGGCCTTCCTGGGAGTTCCTTCAATGTATTTCCCAACGAGAAAAATAAGAACACGAAACTAAGAAAATAATATCACAAAACCCTAGACGACCGATCTGGATATAGAGAGAGAGGGAATCAGTACCTTCCTGGACCTCCTTCCTAACGATTTGATCCTCATGGAATCAGTACATTTCTCTTATTTTTTTCCTCAGCGCCTTTGGGATCTTCTCTGTGTGCACGAACATCCATGTATTCATCCCCTTCATTCATGGCTTGAGGGCCTTCCTAGGAGTTCCTTCAATGGCTTTCCCAACGAGAAAAATAAGATCACAAAACTAAGAAAATAATTTCACAAAACTCTAGAAGACCGATCTGGACATAGAGAGAGGGGAATCAATACCTTCTTGGACCCCTTCATTCATGGCTTGAGGGCCTTCCTGGGATTTCCTTCAATGGCTTTCCCAACAGAAAAAATAAGATCACAAAACTAAGAAAATAATTTCAAAAAACTCTAGACGACCGATCTGGACATAGAGAGAGGGGAATCAATACCTTCTTGGACCTCCTTCCCAGCGATTCGATCCCCATCGCCGACGATTTGGTTCTCTTGGACTTCGATTAGTTCCTTCGCTTGAGGCGGTGCTCAGTGGCAGAGGAGAGGGACAAGAGCTAAGGAGATGGAGGGTGGTGAAGAATCTGAAGGACAATGGTGGTGATGATAAAGAGTAGTAGTGGGGGAAGTTTTTAGAAGAAGGAGCGGGCAAAGTCGAATTTGGGGGAGATGTTAGTTTCCCCTTACAACGCTTTCAAAAGTAAGCGTTATAATAGTTCCTATCATATATAACATTTCTTGGTAGAAAAGTTATAATAGGCCTTAAACAGTCACCATGCATTATATTTATACACCATTTTGCAATCTTGTAACGCTTTATAAATAAAAATTTAAAAGCGTTATAATAGGACATTTTATTGTAGTGATTAGAATAAACTTCAATATTATACTACAATGCAGAATGATTTTCGTTTAGCTACAACACGAATTTGCATTTGTGATAGGTTATATGGGGAATGACTTTTGAGGCCGCTTTATTTTTATGATAAAGCGTTATAAATAAAATTTTAAAAGCGTTATAATAGGACTTTTTATTGTAGTGATTAGAATAAACTTCAATATTATACGTGCAGAACAATTTTCGTTTAGCTACATCATGAATTTGCATTTGTCATAGGTTATATTGGGAATGACTTGTGAGGACTAACTAGCGAAGAAAAAAAAAACCAACAATCAACAAACATGACGAGACACGGAAACGGACGCATCACCTATTTTTGTGCCCTAGTGTATCCTGTCCAATAGAACACGAATACATCATTTTTTAGGATCCGTGGTTCCTAGGAAAGAAGCATAGATCTAAACCCCAAATACCAAAAGCTCGACATTGTTGCACCGAACCGACAACATGAACAATATACACTGTTGCACTCTGTTTCTTACCATGAACTATATAAAGAAAACATAATAATCGACCTTGGGACGGATTTCAGGGAACATTGGTGGGTGTGTGTGTGTGGTGATGGTGGGGTTAATGGAGGAGGGTTGGCAGTAGGAATACCAATATACCAAAAGCTCGACATTGTTGCACCGAACCGACAACATGGACAATATATATTGTTGCACTCTGTTTCTTACCATGAACTATATAAAGAAAACATAATGATCTACCTTGGGATGGATTTCAGGAACGGGTGTGTGTGTGTGGTGATGGTGGGGTTAATGGAGGGTTGGCAGCAGGAGTACAACCTAAAAGCCTCGAGCACATTGAAAAAACCTCATGCATACATTACAATATGAAGTATGACATTCATCTAACTGAGTTCCATCTGAATAACTTTTTTGATGCTCTTGTACTAGAATTGATAATCTAGAAGCATATATGAGAAGCAATTTATATGTGCAAAATCACAACCATAACATTGATAATATAATTTCCAACATTGGCATGGCCGATTGTTCCCAACATAAAATAAAAAATTTAAATAACATTAACCAACAATAGAAGTAGCAAATCCATAAACCACGACCAATAATAAACTAATAAATTAAGTACCTGTGCTTCTGGGTACGGCCAACTACATATCCAAGTGATCCTCCAGAAAATCTACCATCAGTCAGAAGGGTACATTCCTAAAGCATTTCAATAGAAGTTAGACAAACAAAAACTGACAAGGTGAAAAAAAATTAGCCAAACATCTTGACAGCCACATCATGTTAACAAATCACACATATTTTCAACCTCTTGAAGCATCAAATACCTGAACATGAAGTAAAGAAACGACATAAATCATAATGCACAGGGTTGATCAATTAGATCTTGTGAGAAATGACATCGTTTGGATAACAAAAGAACCACAACAATGATACATCAGTAGTTCTAACCCTACGATAGTAATGACAATTCAAAGAAAAGGTATAATCCATTTAAATTGAACTGTTCCCTTAAAACATCCATGTATAATATCACCAGGATTTTCGCCCATAATGATGCCAAAGCCCCTGAACTGATCCATAAAACTCTTAAACGCATGACCAGTCAGCTTCTCGCCACCTCCTATTTCTCCAACTCTGTGAGCGACTTGGAAAGATTGTTACAGAAATAGGAGGCATCAAGAAACTAAATAGTTAAAAGCATTTGTATAAAATAAATAATGTGGTCCAGACCAATATTTGGTGTCCTTGGCTCAGGCATTTCTTTTTTAACAAACTTGCTCCTGCTAAGGTTTTAGGCTCATGGCTTATATTTGAAGAAATTATAACTAATTTACTTTCAGGTAAAAACAAGTAAACTCACATACTATTCATCAAAACAAAAAGTTCTCTAAGTCATTTCCCATATGCCATTGTTCTCGTAAAATTTGGTAGCAATCTTGGTACTGAGTGGGTCTCCAACTTAATAACCAGAAAAGTGATGACATTTTACAATTTAAAAACCGAACTCAATGGGATGTACCTACTAAAATTAGGAGGACCGATATGTTGCTGGCTAGATGATGTATTGGAATGATGAGGAACCTGCAAAGAGTAAATATCATTGAAATTGTTCTCAAGCTTTTCCAGGAAAAAGAAAAAACATTTAGTTTTTTTACTGAAGGGTACACTCTAAGATTATAAAGTGCAGCTGAGCAAAAGCACCGATCCATTGTAACATAGTTGAATTCGCTCAAGATTAAAATCATTATTTGTCATGAGAATCATTGATTATCCATTAACTGTCACCGATAGTTATCGTCGCCAATACACTTCTACTTCTTGACAACTTTTCCAGTACCTAGTAAAAAGAAGATCAATCGTCTAATGTGTAAAGGTGATAGTTTAAATAAGATGCGTGATCAATTGAGGGGTATCATTTTGACATGTTAATGACACTAAAATAGGTCGCATATTATACTTTTTCAATAGTTTACAAAATGCAATCTAAGATATCTATCGCCACATCTGATTGTAGCATTGGAGTTTTTCTCGCTTAGTTGTAGTACATCTATCAGAACTTTATAATCACCCTTAAAACCCACTTCTCGGATGGTGGAATCAAACTAACCTTAGGTTGTTTTGAGTGGTTGGAAAGCTGAAGGGAGGACCTCCATCCATGTGTACATGTGACACCCTCTTCTCAAAGAAGAAAATTGGGGTTTGGACTACAAAAGAACATCAAACAACAAGAATCAGGTTTCAGAATTTCTAAAAGATAATAATTAGGCTAATAATAGGGCTACCCCAGGAGTCACAAACTATGCAAAATTTAATTTACTGAAATAGAGATGGCAGCATCGAGCAAAAGTGAAATAAGAATAGCGAATTGGAAGCTATTTAAGAGAATCTATTGATTATAAAAGTAGAAAAAACAACTCATGAATCCTACAGATACGTCATAAACCATTCTAATTCCCTTTCCTGTGCAGGTTATCATTACTTGAATGACAGCGGTAACCATCATATCTTGCAAAACAAACTCATCCATTTCTAGCTCCAAAGAACTGGAAGTAGTTAACTAAACATTTTAAGCTCATGATTTTAGAATAAATCTTACTTCAAAACATCATCAAAGATTGAAATCTCTTACAAAATATCACTGCAAGCTACATGATTCTATCAAATTTATAATATTTATGAGCTATCATAGATATTTAAAGGATCGAATTGGAAGGAAATAAATGAGTTATCTTCTTATGTTGGTAGTTTCAGCAGTAGTACCTCTCTGTAATGTAATTATCGAGCTTAGATAAGACTAGCAAGTATAAACCATTAATTAAGTAGTCAACTTAGTTGGTTTCTAATTTTTCTTTAGATTATATATAAATTCATACTTCAACCAAACTAACCTAGATAACATGATTAAGAAATGAACTTTTAGATAAAAGGAAACTTGTTACCAAATTTTGGACTGGATAAAATCACAAATGTTTGATAAAGATTTCTTATCCCGGTCATTTAGATTACAAATTCACACAACTTGTAGTTTGTTTCGTACAAATTAGACCAAGATAAACTCATAAATGTCTGATAAAGTGTAGTATATAGTATACATACCTCAAATTCAGCAAAGACCTCTCAAGCCCTGATTCGTTGAGAAAATAACACTGCAGAAAAACAGGGAGTGCCGAGAAATTAACATAGTGAAACGAGAACAGAAAAAAAAAACCCCCGCAGAAAAGTTTAAAAACTGAACTTCTTCAATTCTCTGATCTCAACGAGAGCAAAACATTAAAAACTGACAAGAATTAGTTAGTACTGCATAATTCTACTCAGATTTACAAATAATTCTTTCTGCAAAATTCTTCCGAGATCTCTATTCTAAATTATTAACACTTCTCAACAAATTCCAAAAAGAACTCACGAAATTGCAAAGAAAGAGAGAGAAGGAGAAGAGAAAAATCAAGAAGTAGAAGGAGAGAGAAAGAGAAAGAGAAAGAGAAAGAGAGAGAGCTCTGCTGCTCTTCTTTCTTCCCTATAAAAAGAACTCACGAAATTTCATGGAGAGAGAGAAAGAAAGAGAAGGAGGAGAGAAAAATCAAGAAGCAGAATGAGAGAGGAAGAAAAAAAAAAAAAAAACCTTGGACTGCTGCTCTTCTTTCTTCCCTATATATTGTGCTCTTCTCTCTCTCTCTCTCTCTCTGCTCGTTTTTTAGACCGTTGGCTTTCCAAATTTGGCTACTAGATTTTTTTTTTTTTTTGGATGAGGGTCGATGGTCTCATTAGTGGAGTCTAATTTCAAAATCAAAGTGAATTAAAAAGATTTAAACAAAAATTTATAGAGCTGCAGTTAGCGTGATTTCATCGTGATTTCTTTAGATTGTGAAATCAATTGTAATCGGATACAGTCAAATTTTATTATTCTAAAATGGATATAAAATCTGGTGGTCAAACCGTAATCTTGACTTATGGATTTATCAATGGCCGAAATCTTTTGAAATTGAAATTGGATTGCATTTGACTACAAATTAAAAAATATGTAAACAAGAAAAAATTACAAAATTATTTTACTAGAAAAAAATTTAATGAAATTTTAAAATTTTTCTTATGAAAAATTAATTTGGGTGTTTGATTGTTATTATTTTCACCAAAAATAATTATTTTTTATGAAAAATAATATTTTTTTTATTAGTTGTGCCATTTTTTTCTTACTATTTTAGAAGAAAATATGGAAAATGATAGTTTTTGGAAAATAATTCCATGAAAATACAAGTCTATCAAACACTACAATTGGTTGAAATTTTTTAATGAAAATACTTTTCACTGAAAAAAATGTCCAATCAAACATAGCCTTAGTATTTTAAAATCAAGCAAAAACTTGGTGAAGTGAAATCGAGTAATTTTAAGTTGATTTTAATTTGGACCAATTTGAGCCTCATTTGGAGGCTTATATAAATAGTTTTTGGTCAACCAAAAATAAGCAAAACTTGTCTGATTTCATAATTCACTTTTTCTTCAAATTAGGGTAGAATTTTTCTCCATCTTCATCTTCCTTATGCATTCTAATAAAACGAAAGTTATCTTCTTGTTTGACTTGAATTCTTTGTTTCAATTAATCTTGAGGAAGAAATTACATGGAGCTGACCGAGTCTTCAAGCTCTGCCTTTGCTTCATTCATTTCAGAGGTTTCTAGGATTGGTTGTCTTGGTCTAAGCTCTATACTAAAGTCAGTTATTAGGCTTGCTTTGTGATCAAAATCGTGTAATGGTTATGTTGATTTTAGTCCTTAATATTAAATCTTATAACTCTTTGAATATACAAGATTTTATTGTTAAAAAATATTTAACAAAGCTATGAATTTGGTTTATCATGGGAGATAAAAAATAAAGATGGGCACACATATAGGCCTCATTTGGTTCGCAGAAAAGAAAGGAAAGGAAATCAATTCCTTACTCTCTTTTTTTCTTTGAAAAATTGTTATTCCTATCAAATTTTCTTTCCGGTGTTTGGAAATGTCAAGAAAATTGAGAGGAAAATTGAATCCTTATATGGGAAAGTGAATCCTTGGATGGGTCAGGGGAACCATTTTTTTTTTTTTTTTTTTGCTTCTTTGGGAATCACTTTCCTTTCCTCCCCCTTTTCCTTCATGCATCCAAACATAGTAAAGTAATGATTTTTCTTTCCCAATGTCATGATTCCGTGAATCAAATGTGGCCTAAGGTAAATCAATATCCCCTGCTAGCCAAGTATCCTTCAATTTTTCTTGGTTGCGCAAAGGAGACTAATGTGAAAAATTATGAGTTTTTTTTTACTTAGAATGTGTTTGATTGCTAAAAAAGTGAGGGAAATCAAAACAAAGTGAAGCTTGGTCCTATGAAAATGCGATCCCATTTCTACATAAAACGCTTCTGCTTTCAATCGTTTTCTCTCAATTTCGACCAAACCAAACACAACCTTGGAATTTTTTTAGAAATCTTCTCAATGTAATGAGATTGAGATAATACTGGAGTTTTCGCAATGTTATTATTGTTTTGATTATATATCTTTAAGATCTTCTCAATGTAATGAGATTGAGATAATATTAGCCTATTTGGCATCTTAATTGCTAATATAACTTTTGCAACTCCTAGATCTTTCATATCAATTTTTTTGATTAAGATCTTCTTTCTGTCCTGGAACATGTTATGGTTACTGCCTATTATCAGCATATCATCAACATATAGGCATATAATGACATATCCAGTTTGTGTGTTTTTAGAATATACACATTTGTCACATTCATTAATTTTGAATCCATTTGTCATTATTACATTGTCAAACTTTTGGTGTCACTATTTAGGTGCTTGTTTAAGTCCATATAGAGACTTAACTAGTTTACACACATTTTTTTCTTTAACTGCTACTATGAATCCTTCTGGTTGATTCATGTATATTTTTTCTTCTAAGTTACCATTTAGAAAGGCAGTCTTTACGTCCATTTAATGTATTTCAAAATTGTACAATGTTGTGCTTCCTTTTAAACATGTTGCGAAAGTTTGGATTTGGTGAAAGATTTGTTAACAGTCAAGATAATCATCCATCGCCATTATCCAATGACGGAAGATGGTAGGATTCATCTTGCCATAGAAGTCTGGTAACTCGAGCTTGACGTCTGGTGGAAGAAAGAGATTTGAACCAGCTCTGGTTCATACCAGAGGGAGTGGAAGGGTAGTCCCCCTTCGCGCGGTCCTAAGCACAAAGAGTGTGGCTGAACTAATGTTATCCTTGTTATTGGTGAATATGTGTCAAAATTATTAATTCCTTTTTTTTATTATATCCTTTGACAACCAACCTTGCTTTATAATGGCTTACATCCTGGAGGAAGATCAACTAGTTTTCATGTATAATTTTGCATGATGGACTCTAATTCGCTATTGATAGCTTCATTCCAAAGTGGTGCCTCTTATATAGACATTGCTTCTTTGAAGGTTTGAGACTCATTTTCTAACATAAAAGTTAGAAATTATGGTCCAAAGGACTTCTCTGTTCTAGACATCTTACTGCGTCTAGGTTTATCTTTCTTATATGCAAATTCATTATCTGAATCCTTTCGACCATTATCATCATGGTTTCTGTTTAGTGTTTCTCTTTCATGTATCTTCTTACAAGGAAATATATTCTCAAAGAAGAAGGCATTCCTAGATTCAATAATTGTATTATTATATATCTCTGGAAAGTCTGACTTATATACAAAAAATCGATAAGCAGAACTGTTTTCAGCATATCATGTAAATATGCCATCGAAGGTCTTAGACCTATCTTGACCTTTTTAGGCAAATGAATTGCCACTTTTGTAAGACATTCCCACATTTTAAGATATTTATAGGAGGGTTTCCTTCCTTTCCATAATTCATATGGGGTCTTATCAATTTTCTTGTAGGACACCTTATTTAAAAGGTAATTGGCTGTAAGTACAGCTTTTTCCCATAAGTTATCTGGTAAGCCTAAACTTAACAATAAAGAATTCATCATTTCTTTAATTGTTCAATTTTTTTGTTCAGCAATACCAATAGATTGTGGTGAATATAGTGCAATGGTTTGGTGGATAATACCATATTCTGCACAGAATCCCGCAAAAGGTGCTTCATATTAACCACCTCTATCACTTTTAAGAACTTATATTTCGATTAAGTTGGTTTTCTACTTAAGTTTTATATTGCTTAAACATATATTGCCTCATCTTTTGATTTCATAAGATAGACATAACAATATCAAGTATTATCATCGATGAATGTAATAAAGTACTTCTTTCCATTTCTAGTTTATATGCTTTTAGATCGTATACATCTGTATGGATTAATTCTAACGGTCATGTATCTCTTTCAACCGGATTTTCAAGGAAGTATGGGTAAATTTCGCTTCTGCACATATTTCACACTTATGATTTGAATCTATAGCAGAGCTGTGAATTAAGTCTATGTTCATTAGTTTCCTGATTGAATCATAATTAACATGACCTAATCTACCATGCCATATATGAGATGACTCAACAATATAAGAAGAATTAATCATCTTATTAGGGATAACAATTATTACATTTATTTTGAAGAGGCCCTCCTTGATGTATCCCCTCCCCACATAAATATTACTCTCGGTGAGTACAAATTTGTCAGATTCAAATATCAACATAAACACATGCTTGCTTAACATAGATCTAGAAATTAGATTCTTCCAAATATTAGGAACGTGCAGAACATTGTTAAGCTTTAAATTTTTTTCTGAGTTATTTTTAGAATGATCGTCCCTTGTCCTTCAACCTTTGATGATGAAGAATTTTCCATGAAGAGTTGTTCGCCTTGGTTGACACTTTGGTAGGTATATTGAACATCGCATTTTCAGCAGAGATGTGACGAGTAGCCCTAGTGTCAACCCATCACTCCCTTGGGTTGCTTCCTACCATATTCACTTCAGAGACAACAGCTGCCAGAACCAGGTCTTCAACACCTTTAGCCAAAAGCTCATCTTCAATCATATGAGCCTGGTGAGGACGTCCCTTGTTCTTCTTGTTGTTGTTATTTTTGTTGTAGTTGCAACTACGAAAATATGTAGCTTTATGCCCCATCTTCATATGTGGCATTTTTTTTGAACTTTTTGTAGTTCTCTTGACCAGAGCCTCCAAATTGTTTGCATTTTTTTTTTCCTTTTGTCCTATTTCCAAGACACTTGCTGTAAGACTCGTCTCACCGTTCTAGTATATGTACCCAAGATATGCGTATTATACGTGTATAGCTTGCTTATTGTTTAATTACTTACTTTATGCTTTATGTCATTCATGCATTATTTAGGTTATTTTTGTAAATTTTTCTTAGTTGCATGCTTTGGGCCGTTGGTCCTTTATTTTTCTTGTGTGTGGATGTGATGAACCCAGGTGAGGGGGGTGGATTATGATCCAATGGCCTACGATCCGAGCTTTTCCTATATATACTCAACCTTTCTCTTCCCTTCACTTTTCTTTTCCTTTTATTTCTATTTCCTTCTTCACTTCTTCCCCAACCGTGAGTAGCAGACGAGCTTGGCCTTGGCTATGGATGACTTGGTAGTGTTGGTATTAGGCTAGAACTTGAACGTAGGCAAGTACATCTTGCCAACCGAGTGAACCCATAAGTTTGGAGCTTCTTGATAAACCTAAGTTTATATTTATTTGCGAGCTTAGTTATATGCATATCTTTAGTAGCTTAGAACTAAGTTGTAGACTCTTTTGAAACCTTGATATTCTGTTGCTCTTATATTTAATCTTGAACGAGAAAGTTAAGAACAACAAAGTTGGAGCACAAAGTGTGCTGGCCGAAGAGGAATGAGCAATTCTACGAAAAGTGTGCATGAGACCCTCATAAAAATGCTTGCGTTCAGCACAACATTTAAATCCTCATAAAAATACTTGCGTTCAGCACAATATTCAAATCCTTGCAAAAAAATATGTCAAGATATGTTGAGTACTCTGGGCGCACTTTACTCCTCATGCTTACGTTTTGTACGAATGTCATCTAATCAAACCCTTGCAAAAGTGCGCCAAGGCTATCAAAACTTGGGCGCACTTTTGAGAGAAATCTTCAGCGGCGCACATTTAAGCGTTCAACCTCGTCAATCAAGAGAAAGTACGCCAAGCCTTTGTTGGCGCACTAATTCCTTTCTCTGAGTATTCTTGATAGGCGAGCCTTGACTTTGGCATCGTCTCGACTGTCGTGTTCTCAAATATCGTATCTCGACTGCTGTGCCACGCTTTGAGATTTATGTTTTATCTTTTAGTAGACCTCTATATTGGCATACTTGGTGAAAGTGCGCCAAGTTCATAGCTTGTGTACATTCATCATTGTGCGCCAAACCTTTCTACTGGCATACTTGGTGTGCGCCAAGTCCCTGGCTCGCACACTTCTATAATTGTGCGCCAAGGTTCTAGAAGAGCACTATAGTATCATTTGTGCGCCAATGCTATTTTTGGCCATTTGTGCGCCAATGCTATTTTTGGTCATTTGTGTGCCAATATTAGCTTTTGCACATTATGAGCAGATGATTTATTTTCTTCCTGATTATGCTCCAATCATAAATTATTGATTTATGCGCCTGTATGCCATTATTATTTTTAGTAATGCTTAGCACTTGATGTTTCTCTGGTTCTCTTTTATCCAATTATTTTAGTTAACTCTGGTTATTTCATTATCATGACATTCTTGATATGGATCTTGATTTCCTGACATGAGCTAAGTGGTTGTACCCTATAATTGAACTCCTGAATCTTGACATATAACTGATAACCCTGATACTCCTGATCCCGATACTCCTGATAGTAGCTCGACGTAGCAAACTAATGACTTGAGAAATCCTGAACTATCCTGATCAAGGCTATTAGTAGCACATGTATTGCATGTCATGTATTTTCGTGATTGATTTTGATTGTGCTCATCAAGCTACTGTCATGTCTTGTATCATATCTAAGGCAAAATCTCGAGCACCACAGTCAAAAATTCTAGATAATTGTCCAGGTTAATAACTAGAATAATAATCTAGAAAGTACCTAGAGAGATTTCCTGGCTACATGCAATTTCGGTATCCCAGCGACACTTGATGGATTTGGAGCTCTCCGTCGTGAGAGGCACACTTTCAGCACACCAAAGAGTGTTGCACTACCAGAAAAGACAAAAAAATAATTATACCTGATAAACCTATTATAGAAGCATAAAAAATATGCTGGATGGCTATACGCAGCATATTGATGCAGAGCAGCGTAAACAGAGGCCTTCAGAGCCATCAAACGTGCAACAGAGCTTTCTCCTCCAAACACAGCATGAAATATAAGCTCAACGTAAGGCAGTACGTCCAAACCACTTCAGCGTAAACAGGGCGCTTCATCGACTCCTGGGCGTAAAACCCATCCTCTTGCAACGCAGCATTGAAGTGTACGAGAAACGCTTCGTATTCTCCGAAGTGAACCTGTCAGATCCTGCAATGAACCTGACGTCTGAACTTCTGACAAAGGGATACTGCTCGACTACCCAGGGATACTGCTCGACTACCCAGACGACGGCTATAATGATGGCACGGCACTGCGACCCAGGCTGTCATTTACCGCCATCTCCTTTGCGTAAACTGCTTTTACGTGCACGAAGGGATGCGCTGCCTTGTTTTATACAGGCGAACATGAGCTATTTACGCTCTGCAGTAGACAAACCGCCTGCCACATCAAAATCTGTACTCCGTACGGGGCTCGAGGCACGTCTCTACGTCTAATGCACAGAGCGATGACAGTTGCTCGAGGCACGTCTCTACGTCCAATGCACAGAGCGGTGACAGTTTCTCAAGGCACGTCTCTGCGACTAATGCGTAGAAGGGCTGCAGACCTTCAAAACACGCTTCCATATTTAATGCACAGGATGGTGGCAAATCTCGGTATTTAATGCAAGAGATTTGATTATATCTTCAAAAGCCGTAATTCTGGCTAAGACGTCCACATCAGCACTCTGGTATGGTACGCAGCGGCTTCTACGCCCACTCGGCCTCTATGACCACTCGGCTTCTACGCCCACTCGTCCTCTATGACCACTCGGCTTCTACGCCTATTTCGGCTTCTATGCCTACTTGGCTTCTACGCCATGGTGACAGACATTAGCTTCTACGCCCACCTCTTCTACACGAGGGATACCTACCTACGTGGCTTCTGCGCCGTGATCTTCATAGCAATTATACGCGTTTTGTCCCTTAGTTGGACCCGTGTCACACGCTCATTCAAAGGATCATCTATACGCAGGCATTGGTTATTTTAACCGTCGTGTAAAAGGGTGCTGTACTTTCCACTCATCGGTTTCTACACCGACGAAGTGGTCACTGTCACTAAAACTCTATAAATAGAGACCTCTATAAATGAGGAACAAGGTCAAAAAATTGGTCAAAAAACCAATATCAGATCCAAGGTCTACAGATTGGGAGGTCGGAAATTGGTCAAGAAAACCAATATCAGACCCAAGGTCGAACTTCCAAGAAAGATCGAACCAGAGGTCAAGAGAGAGAGAGAGAGAGAGAGAGAGAGAGAGAATCCGGGGCTCAGGCAAGGAGCAGGGATCGACGACTTTGGCATCGTACATCCACCCTCTTTTGCAACCTTCGAAGCTGCTTCCTGTCTTCTACGATACTTCTTCATCATCGTGTGGTCCAAGGGCTAAAGTGATCGACTGCAGATCAGACATCTATAGCAATATTTACCCAGATTAAATAAATTATACTCCCACATCCTCGTTTAGGATCAAATTGTACAAGTTTGTTTGTAAACCAAAGAAGGCGGGTTTCGTGTAAACCCCATCTTGAATACATCTTCATTCTTTCGTTTTTTACCACAAACAAGATGGCGACTCTGCTGGGGACGTCTTTCTCTTCTGATGAGGAAGTAATTGCTCAACACGATGCGGTATCTGTAGGAACCGTGAAGAAGACACTGGTCGTCCAATTTGACCAGTCTGCCTACGAAGACATGCTTCGAACCGGGGGTAGCTCTCACCCTCTCTCCGTCCAAGACAACAGGAAGCTGCGCAAGGTCTGGATGCCCAAGACATCCTCTACCATTCCTGTAGACTCTCCGATCTCTCCGATCTCTCCGACCAATGAGGTTGTAGCATTGCTCCCTCCGTGCCCTGCACATAAAATTCAGTCTCCCGTTACGCGCAGTACAGACGAAACTTTGGGCAAAGCCTCAGCGCTAACCCAGAAGTATCCACTACGCTCTATGCGTAGAAACCAGTCTCCCGCTACGCGCGGTACAGACAAAACTTCGGGCAAAGCCTCAGCGCTAACCCAGAAGTATCCACTGCGCTCTACACGTAGAAACCAGTCTCCCGCTATGCGCGGTACAGACAAAACTTCTGATGATGCCTCAGCGCCAAATTGGAAGTACAAATCACGCTCCGTGCGCAAGACAACATCTGACCTCTTCGGGGAACCAGATGAGCGTTGTGATTTCCGCAGGGGGAAGCAAGCGGCAGAGTACTCAACTTCTCGGCCTTTACGTCAGCGAGGGAGCAATCTGCCTACTCTCCGGATTACGCGGGAAGCCCATGGCCAATTGAGGACCTCTTTAGCTTTACGCCAGTCTGAGCAGATCTCCAAACTACGCCAGGCGAAGTCCCACGACGTAAAGCAAGCTCAGATTGCGGAAAGACACCCTCCCCGGGGATTATTCGCCACCCAGATGGCCAACCTGTTATACACAGGTGGCACAGGGAAAACCATGGTGCCCAGTCTCCGCATGCCCACTGGTGGGAACAGAAGGAACAAGCCGTCGTCTTCTTCTTCTACTCCTCCTGACTTGCGCAAATATCTAATCCAGAAGCGTAAGGAAAGGGGACCTTCCAACATGTCTATTACGCCCCCTGGCGAGCAATGTTGTAATAGTCATAAGATTGTGATTGACTGCTGCTGTTCTAAAGCAAAACGGTCAATTTTCGACCGGTTGAGCTACTCTCTGTCTTTCCAGAAAGAAAAACCCGCGCATACATCCGTGAACATGGCGTCTCACATATCTGGAGGAAGCTCAGGCTCAAGACGTCCGTCCTCTAGAACTCCGAGCCGAAGGAGATCCAACATGCTCCTCAGAGACACTGAAGATGGGGTATTCTAGAACACTTGTTCGAGGTCACAACAACTGACTTCGTACTCCTCTGATTCCGATGCTGGGGGTCGCCATTCCCCCGAATCAAATACTGGGAGTATAGAGTCGACTTCTGCGACAACCTATACGCATCCTTCGACGATGCCTAGGGAAATGGGAGTTTATGCCATTGAAGATGAACGCGAGGAAGCTTCGCCGTCAGGAAACGCGGAATAACGCATAACTATACTGGAGACATCTCTGAAACAAATGTAATCCATAATGGAGAACATGGACTAGATGATGCTAACTCAGCACGCAACTGCCATGGCTCAAGCATCGATTCCGCCAGCTCAGATACGTGTGGGGGTGGACTTACCACCATCCAACCCGAGCCAAGAGCCTCCTCTAGATCAAGAGTCAGCAGTTCCTCCGCTTCCTCACTCAGAGAATGCATTACCTTCCGTTGGAGTTACGATACAACCAACTCCGCACTACACCGTAGTCCCGCTTCCGACTGAAAATCCAATGCAGGCAGTATGGGAGTTGAAAGCCCAGTTTGACGCCTTGAAGCACAAAGATCAGCTCAAGAAACTGGGAATCAACCAGCCTTACCCAGCTATCTGGGAAGAGGTCCCTTTCCCTCCGAGGTACAAACCTCAGACTATGGCTCTGTTTGAGGGAAAAACATTACCAAGTCAGTACATAAACTATTTCAGTATGATGACGGTGTTGCTATAAGGGAACGACGTCCTCCTCACTCGGGTGTTCAAAGGCTGCCTCTCAGGAGTAGCCTATCAGTGGTACCGTAGCTTGGCGGACAACTGCATTACTTCCTTCGAAGACTTCAAAGCTTTATTCTTCACGCGATTCTACGAGGGAGGAATGGACATGTCTATGTCCTCTCTCATCGAAGTCAAGCAGAGGGAAAAGGAGGACGTTCGCACCTTCGTCGAACGTTTTTGTCAGGCCACCTTACAGATGCCCCCAGGAGTTCCAGACTCTGCGTTAGTAGACATTTATAGGAAGAACCTCCTTCCCGTAGTCTCGGTGTTTACAGGACCATATAAGTTCCATGATTGGCCCTCGTTCATTATCTCGGCAGTAGCCGCCGAAGACAACAGTCGCAAGGCACGCGACAATGGCATCATGATCTCCGCCTCTAACAGAGGAAAAATGTCATCTCTCAGCAGCGACCATCCTCGTAGCTCCAAGGGAAAAGAAGCTCTGGCGATCAATACGGCCAGACAAAAGATTGTGGCAACCGCACAAGCGAGACCCGGGACCTCCAGGCCCGTCGAAGTCTACTCTTTCGACGACGACGATATCCCAAGTATATTCGAGTGTCTCGTCAAAAGTGGCAAGATCACCCTTCCGGAGCTAAGACGGCCCCAAGAAGTCGGCAGTACTAACGACCCCAAATACTGCATCTTCCACAGATACATGCACCACCCGACAAAGGCGTGTTACATACTGAAAAGGAAGATCCAGGGGTTAATCGATGCTAAAGCCATCACTCTGTACAACACCGAAAAGACGGTCACGGCCAACATGATCTCTCTGCGGTTTGGCAATCTGCCTTCCCAAGAAGTCTCAAACGGTGTCACACCCATTTCCCGGACCACGATGAACATCGTTAATCTTCCTCCGGATACGGGTCAAAATCATGACCTGGTACCCCTAACCACCCGGCAGGGCAAGATTATGTGGGTTTATTCATATTTGGTGTCAGAGCTCGAGGAGAAGACTAAAGCTACTAAGGCTACGTCTAGGAAGAGCTCCAAATACAAACCATGCCATATGGTCGCAACTTCTTCGCCATCAGACGAAGATGAGGTATTTGCTGCAACCCGTTCAGGGAAAGCCTACCTCAACAACTACGGAGCAAGTCAGGAAGATGCACCAGCGGACGCTTCAGCTGCCAAACCTTCAGGACCAGACCCCGTCGTACCAGATACCGGTCCTTCAAAACCAACTTCGACGGACAAGGGGAAGCAAAGAGAAGTGCGCTTTGATAAACCTGTGAAAAATATTCCAAACAAATGTTTAAAGAAGCCATACAACTTCGACATACTGGCCCAACTGGCTAATACACCAGCCAGGCTGTCCATCTTCGAGCTACTCAGGCTCTCCTAAGACACTCGTCTAGCCCTGAGTGAAGCACTGATGCAGGCGGAGGCATGCTTGACCCAGCTCAAGTCCCCCGACGAAGGACCGATGGCATGTCCTCAATGCCACAGTGTAATGGAAGTGGTCCCAAATATCACTTTCACTCAAGACGACATGCTGTTAAAATATAACAGGCATGACAGGCCCCTCTATTACACCGGGTACGTCGGTTCCATGGAGGTCGATCGAATTCACATAGATCCGGGATCGTCGATCAGCATCATCCCTCACAGTCTGCTCAGGCCGCTGAGGATTCCTACCAGCGAATTGGCTTACACCTCCACTACAATCGTGGGTTTCAACGCCGGAAGAAGTAAGCCGTTGGGGAAAATTCGCCTAAGGATCCAGATTGGCAACCTCAGATCGGTGGCCATATGTTACGTGATCGATTTAGAGGTGTCCTACAATATTTTACTGGGAAGATCGTGGATCCACGACCACAACATCGTTCCTTCAACTCTACATTAATGTCTTAAATATGTAGACCCCCAAGGAATAGTACAGACAGAGGTTGCTGACCTAAACCTGTTTAAAGGAGTAGAATCCTACTATTCCGATGCCGTATTGTACTCTCAAGACCACATGGAAGAAGGGTCAGGCGAGGCAGAGAAGGAATCCCATCGGGAGCCAGAAGAACCCTCTGCCGCACTACCGCTGTCAATCAAGGTGAAAGGACGAACCACTCGTCCGAAAGCCATGGAGCCTATGGCTATTCACCTGAACAAGACCAGGTCAGGAAAAGGGAGTGATCCTGTAGTGATCACTTTGAACCAGAAGCCTCCACCCCTGGTCATCAACCTTCGGCACGACAGGCAGCCAACCGATGTAAATGCAACCAGGAACGGAGTTCCAGATGATAATAAACATCCTCTTTTCCAGTATATTGGCGCTCGAAATCCAAATCAGGAATCCACTCCCCGTGACGAGGTGGAACCCATAGTACAAAAATTCTTGGAAGTTATGAACTCCTACCGTCCGTATATCTGGGAAGTAGCGCCATCATCCAACGTCGTCACGACGTATGGACCACATGAGGATTCTATCTTCATTGTCCCGCCTACCTGCAGCAGCCAGCGATCAATAGTCTTCGGCCGCGTGCGTAATCAACTGGCTATCCAGGAAGATCCTTTCAATGACGATGTTGGAAAAATACAAGTTCACCGATACAGCCCGCAAGCGTTGAGGATCATGCAAAACATGGGCTACGACTTGGAGCAGAAGCTAGGCCTCAACTACGGAAAAGGCAGACAAACGCCGCTGTGCGGCGACCCCCGCTATCAGCAAACTCATTTCGGGTTAGGGTATGCCACCTCCCTTACGACTTCTAACTCAGATGAGGATATCTTTTCCTCTTCTCAGAACGGCTCGTCGCCCTCCGACTCACCTGATGCTCTCGAACAAACACTATCAGTGAATATGGTAGTGGCAGATCTCTTTGAAGCAGATGAATAGGATCCTGAGCCATTTGAGAATGACTCTTGGGCCCAACAAATGGATACGCAGTAGGAATTCCGCTTCGAGCAAAGGGAACCTCCCACCAAAGACGAAGTTATCCAGGTTGATGTTGGGGGTGAACTTTCGCCGAAGCCGATATTTATCAGTAACAATCTTTCCCCAGCTGAAAGGGAAGAAGTTATCCAGCTGATAAAAGAGTATATCGACGTCTTTGCATGGGATTATGAGGACATGCCAGGCCTTGACCCAAAGGTGGCTACTCACAAACTCAACATATTGACCGATTCAAAGCCTGTGAAGCAGCACCAACGCCGATTCCGCCCGAATATGATGGACGCCATCGAAGCTGAAGTCAAGAAGTTTATAGCCTGCGGTTTCATTTGGGAAGAACAACATCCCGACTGGGTCGCCAACGTTGTCCCAGTCATGAAGAAAAATAGGAAAATATGTATCTGCATCGATTACCGAGATCTGAATGCGGCCTGCCCCAAGGACGAGTTCCCTCTTCCCAACACGGACATCATGATCGACAACACCTACAGTTTTGAACACATGTCTTTCATGGACGGATTCTCAGGATACAATCAGATCAAGATGCATCCCGAAGACGAAAAACACACTGCCTTCCGGACCCCGTTGGGGGTATATTGCTATACGGTCATGCCCTTCGGATTGAAGAACGCCGGAGCTACATACCAACGGGCTATGAGTAACATATTCCATGAGTATTTACGCAAAACGGTAGAATATTACGTGGACGACATAGCCGTCAAGAGCTGCCTCAAAGATGATCACATTCAAGACTTGAGGACGGTATTCGAGTTAATGCGCCAACATCAACTCAAGATGAACCCTACGATGTCCTTTCTGGGTGTATCTAGTGGCAATTCCTGGAATTTGTTATTACCGCCAAAGGCATCCAAGTGGACCCTGACAAAGTCCAGGCCATCGTAGAAATGCGACCGTCCCGCAATCTGAGGGAACTCCGGGGATTTCAAGGCCGTCTGGCTTATATCCAGAGGTTCATATCCAACCTCTCGGGGAGATGTCAGCCCTTTTCGCATCTCATAAAGAAAGGTGTATCCTTCGTATGGGACGAAACCTGTCAGCAAGCGTTCAGAGATATCAAATGCTACCTCACCAGTCCGCCAGTTATGGCACCTCCCGTCATGGAAAGACCCTTCTTGCTGTACGTTTGAGTGATGGATCATTCGCTAGGAGCTCTTCTCGTACAGAAGAACGATATGGGTCATGAACAGGCTATCTACTACCTCAGCAGGATGATGGTCGGAGCCGAACACCGGTACAACCCAGTGGAGAAAGAATGCTTGGCTCTGATGTTCGCTATCCAGAAGATGCGGCACTATGTCACCGGCCAGACTATTCATATCATCTCCAGGATCAACCCTCTTCGAGTACTGATGAGCAAGCCAAGTGCTCTTAATTCCCGACTCGCGACTTGGGCGATGCTGTTAACACCATATGATATGGTATACATCCCGCAGAAGTCCATCAAAGGCCAAGCGCTGGCCGACTTCCTAGCTGCTCATCCGATCCCGGAGGCCTCTAAATTATACGAGGACATCCCTGACGAAGTTACAGAATGTAATTCCGTAATGGAAAGTGACGCATGGCAGCTATTCTTCGACGGCGCCTCCAGGACTGGTCCCAAGGGAAACGTGGTTTCAGGGGTAGGAATTGTCCTGGTCACTCCTGATAAACTCGTCATCTACCGAGCATATTCTCTTAGCGAGCCATGCTCCAACAATATGGCAGAGTACAACGCTCTGCTAATCGGGCTCCAAGTCGCCAAAGAGCTGGGGGTCGAGTCCCTGGATGCTTTCGGTGATTCTCTGCTTATAGTCAATCAAGTCAGGGGAATATATGAAGTCCGGAATCCAGACCTCATCCCCTATCACCAAGCAACGGTCGAGATAGCCATGACATTCAAAGGGTTCTTCCTAGAGCATGTACCTCGATCTCAGAATCTGGAAGCTGATGCCCTAGCCAGTCTAGCTGCGGATTTAGCCACCTCTATAAGAAGACAGGATTCGGTAATCCTTCTTAACAGAGATTTATTCTGTGTGAAGAACAACTTTCACATAGAACGCAGCTACGCTGTGAACACAGATCCCCCGAGAAGAGACTGGAGAAGTCCCTTCATAGATTTCGTCGCATACGGAATCTTGCCGGAGGACCCCAAAGAAGCAGTATCCGTCAAAAGACGATCATTACGCTTCTACTTCGATGCATCTTCATAATGCCTATATCGCCGGACCTATGACGGACTGCTATTGAGATGTCTCTCTAACGACAAAGCACAGCAGATTATCTGGGAAGCTCACAACGGTGTGTGTGGAGCGCATCAACCCGGTCCTAAGCTACAGGATCGTATCAGGAGAATGGGCTATTACTGGCCCACTATGATCGTAGACGCGATCAACTATGCAAGACAATGTAGAGCCTGTCAGGTTCATGCAGACTTCATACATCAACCGTCTGAATATCTACATCCTACGGTTGCATCCTGGCCTTTTGAAGCATGGGGTATGGATATCATTGGTCCTATTCACCCATCTTCTTCCAGAGGTCACCGGTTCATACTGGCCATCACGGATTACTTCTCCAAATGGGCAGAGATGATCCCTCTTGCTGAGGTAAAGACGTCTAATATAATTAGCTTCATCAAGCATCACGTCATTTATCGCTTTGGGATTCCCCAAAGGATAATCCATGACAATGGGCCTCAGTTCATCAGCCAAGTGTTTCATCGATTTTATGATAAAAATCGGATACATAATATTGCCTCTACGGCATATTATCCAGCTGCTAATGGTTTGCGGAAGCTTTCAACAAAACCATTATCAAACTCTTAAAAATATCGTCTCTTCAAACAAAAGAGATTGGAATGAGAAGCTGGGCGAATGCCTCTGGGCATACCGCACAACGGTACGAACACCGACAGGTTGTACCCCATTTTACTGGTCTACGGGAGTGAAGTAGTTCTCCCCATTGAAATCCAGATCCCGTCACTCAGGATAGCCGTGACTAATGAGCTGACTCAAGAAAAGAATGACATGTTAAGGCTTCAAGAGCTAGAAGGATTAGACGAGAAACGCCTCCAAGCTCAACAGCGCATCGCGCTCTACCAAGCACGCATTTCCAAAGCTTTCAATCATAAAGTAAAGGAAAGAGTGTTCAAAGTCGGCGAGCTAGTTTTAGCCGTAAGAAGGCCGATGATCCTTACTCACAGGAGTAAAGGCAAATTCCAGCCCATGTGGGAAGGCCCTTATGTGATCGAGACAACGTTCTCAAACGGCGCTTACCGGTTAGCCCAGCCAAATGGAGACCTGTTAATGGCTCCTATCAACGGTAAATTCCTGAAAAGGTACTATGCTTAAACTCCCCTGCTCAAGTGGAATATAGCGAGAATCTCAATTCTGACAAAACTACTTCCAAAACGAAACTAGTTGGGTCATATTCTATCATGTCCGTATGACCTCTGAATATATATGTCCTGCTAAAAGGTTATCAAGAGTCTATCACGTTCATACTACCTCTGATATTACTCTCGCCCAAATCTGTCATTTATATTCCGAAATTATGGGTCCATAAAGTCAGAAAAGAGTCGCTTTTATTTATTCCCCAAAAGAGCAGAATTATATTCGGGAAGCAAAAAGAAGAAAGGGTACATCATTGTGGGGGAGCGGTCAGATCGCGAATCAGCTGTACCAGTGCAGCTATCCTCTCATCCCTGGAAACCAAGGCATCAGCGCGGGCCCGCTCCAGCCGTGCCTCGGGATTGTTCGTAAAGGACAGTTTGGCCCTTGCCCGAAGAGAGCCAGCACGGGCAGCTTCTGCGCATTCCAGATCCCGTCGTGCTACGCTCAGTCGACCAGTCGCTACATCTAGACCTGCCAACGACTGAGAAGCCCACTCCTCTGCCAGAGCGAGTTTTTCCTTCAACTTGCGGGCCCTCGCTACGTTCCCTTCATGCTCAGATTGGCACTTCGTCTGAAGAGCAAGAGCCTCCTCCACGACAGCTTTTCTTTCATCCATATCCAGCTTATGCGCTTTGATGGAGTCATCTAGGCTTTCCAGCTGTTTAGTAAACCGCGCAGTCATGAGGTTATATCTGGCCTGGACCTCGGCTTCAAGGCTGCCCCGAGCCAGCTGCAAGTATTCGTTAATAGGTTGCTCCAAACCATTAACCATCGCCTCCAGGGCATCAGCTACCCCAGAATTGTCGAACTCCCTAACCTCCCCGATCGGAAACTGAGAAGCCTTCTTCAGACGCTCGAAGTCTAGATTCTTCGCCAACACCATTGATATCAGCATTTTCAAACTGGTGTAAAAGAGGCTGGTGTATTGCTCGGTCAGCGCGACTAGATCCGATTGGACGCCAGGAGTGGCCACGATATTGGCAAGTCCCCCTCCAGGAATAATTACAGACGAGGTGGCCACAGCCGCCGCCTCAGCAGGTGGTGCGACCGAAGGAGGTGCGACAACAACGGTTGAAGTCATCGGCATACTCGCGAGAGGCGAGGTCACGACAACGGGTTCGTCCTCCTCTTGAGCTGACAAAACCACTCCGGGCGAGCTGGCCCCTGAAGATATTTCCTCTTCGAAGTCGGGCGCCTCCGTATCATCGCTAGGAGCCCGAGCCGAGCCAGAAGGCGCTTCAACGCTATACTCCCCGTGGACGCCATCCCCTGAGAAAAGGACAAGAAAGTTGATATCAATATGATGGTAATCTTTCTAAGAGGAGACATAAAGATGACATTTACCCGTAGCCAACGGTATATATGCCGCATCTGCAGCCCACGTAGCTAAATCACGCCTTAAATGATGCAATGCGAACTGTCATACCTGGAGAAGGGGGTGGGCCCACCAACACCACCAGGTGCTCTACCGAGCCTTCACCAAGATGCGGTCGAGGTTCGTCAGCTAGAATGTCGCCAGGCAATTTCGTTCCACTACCGGAGGCGGTGGCAGCAACGGCAGACTCAAGCAGGGGTTCTCCGACACCGCCAGCCGAAACTGAGGGTCCCTCTCCGAAAGGCGAGGAACCTCCAATCAAAGAGACATCCCCAACAGGGGAGACAACAGGTTCCTCTCTAGGAGCCTCGATGCCAGGAATCCGGAGAGAATGAGCAACCGTCTTCTTCTTCCTCTTGCGAGGGGAAGTCTGCTTCGAAGCATGAGCCCTTCGCTTCCCAGAGACTGTCAAAGCCCCCGCAGGTGGAGGCACTTCACACCTCGGCACCGACACCAGAGGCTCATCCAGAGTGACGGACCCCTCACCCTCGTCAGACGAAATCGAGGGGACTTCGACTCTTCCCCCAGACTTGGGAGAAGGCACCCTAAAGCTTCCACGCATGTCAAAATCGCGATGGAAGGTGTTGATCGCCACGTAGAACTGGGCATATAAATGGAGGATGCGCAGCTCCGTGGAGAGTGTGACGACCGGCACGATAAAGATTGCTCCCATGCAACCCATGATAAAATACCGCCATCCTCTGGCTCCATCAATGAGTCCGCCCCTGGACCTGAAGCTGGTGACGACATTGTCCACGTGCAGCTGATCGTACCCAAACTGCCTGGCGAACCGACTAGGCAGGTAGGGCTCGAAGAAGCAATAATCTTTGCTTCTGTACAGCAAATGGGAGGGTCTGATGCAGACCAACCAATTAAAAGCTTCCGGAGAAAGATTGGTCTTCTCTCCACCCAAATCCTCAAGCCTAATACCCGACTGATTGTGATGTACAGAGGGGACAGTACAGAGGAGCTTCCAGCAATGATCGAGGCTCAGCACCAGCCGACAGTCTAAAACTGTGTTCACGTTCCAGGGAGAGTCCTTGTAGTTCAGCAAGAAACTACCCCCCGAACTACTGCCAGGGCCGGGAGACATCACCCGGGGGTTGTGGAGAATTAACCATCCCATCAAGTACAGGTATGGTAACTCTACCCGGGGAAAGCTATCACGTCGAGCTTCATCAACGAGCAGTCCATCAGTCATGGCTCTCAAACCAGCCTGTATACGGCACACCATGGCAGGGAGCAAGCCCAGTCTTGCCCCGAACACCAGACGCGCGGCAGGCCACAGGATGTTCCGGTGAATATGGTCCACGGACGCGATGCCGGGCACTACTACTCGACGCAGCCATATGGAGAGAAAGCCAGCCAGCCTGGCTTCCTTAGACAGAGGCCTGCGGCAGCGCCTCAAGTAACTATAGGCCTTAGTGCCTTTAGGGTACTTTCCTACCCCGTCATTGAGAATCTGATCTGGAGCTTTAGCATCCTCCATAAGATCCTCGACGACCTGGGCACTGAGCACGCCCAAACAGTTCACGGGCTCATTCTTGCCCCCCGAAACTTTCTCCGACTTAACGGCCCTGGCCCGGTAGAAGAAGAGGTAGGACATCCACTTAGTGGTGTGAGCCAAATCAGAAAGATCATCATAAAAGGTAGTGCACGCGAAGTAGTGGCACATCAGCTCCTGATACACCTCCACAACCCGAGGGTCCGAGTCCTCCAGCTCCCGGTTGGTGGGAACATACTCTTCATATGGGGTATCCCCCATCGGCAGCCTCGAGATCACTGCCATCTCATGGAGGGCCAACCCCAACTCCCCCAGTGGAGTGGCGAAGGTCCCGGTGAGCAAAACGTATCGCTCTATCAGTGCCAGAAATAGGTTAGGGTTGGGAGGCAACCCAACACTCATCGCACACACAGCAGCATACAGTCCGATGACCTCCAACTCTCTCCGAAAATGCTTCAAGGCCCAGTCAACTAACCAAGCCCATCGGAGGTTAGTTGGGGTGATCCACCCATTGCACTGAGGATTCTCCTTGGGGTATACCCCCCTCGCCCCATGAAGTCGTTGCAGAAAGTCGGCAATTAGACCGGCTGGATCACTGAACTGTCTTCACTCGGGACGCTGTCCGGGCATAGTCCCCTGAACAGCGTCACAACGCCGGAAGGGCGGCTGACAAATGACCCCTGGTCAGCTCCTTTTAGATGAAAGATCTTTCCCGGCTTGCCGTGAAGATCGGGAGTCAGCGTCTACGACATCCTCCTGGAATGTGTCGCATGGGAGAAAGCCGAGATGGGATAATCTCTCGGCATCGTTGGCAGATACAAGACCACACTCTCGGCGAGGAAAACCTAGGGTTCTCTCTTGGGCTTCGTCTGGGACTGTTTGTCAATCATGTCCCCAAAAAGAAAAGCCGGCTTGATATACTGGTCCCCGTCTATGTACGTCAGGGGCTCTCCGTTAATCATGTTCAGCAACGTCCGCTCGCCCTGAGCCGATATCAAGATCTCCTTTCCTTCAGGATACTGGGGTCCGGAGATAGAAAATGTCACGTGGGACAGATCCTCCAGATAGTTTGAGTGCAGCATCCCGGCAGCGGAACCCATCACCTCGGCCAGTGGAGACTCATGCAAGTCAACTGCAAAAGTACAAGGAAAATACGTCATTACAAATCTTATAACATAAAGACCAAGAAACGACCGTCTGTACTTTACGCCAAGACTGTACAAAATTTGGTCATTTTACGCCGGAAGTCACATCCAGAAGCGTAATTGGCGGTATACAGTCCGTGCTTTACGCCAGACTGCCAAAAATCTAGTTATTACGCCGGAGGTCTCATCCACAAGCGTAAAACTAAAATTTTATAGTATACACCAAGTTTTCGGCAGTCAGAGCTTTTACGCTCAAAACTGCAAAAATATGGAGTTTTACGCTGGCACATTAGAAATGTGGGCGTAAAAGATGAAAACGTCTCCGTGCGTCATCTTCCTCAAAGAGGCTATCAGCACAGAAGATGACCTAGCGAGGTCACATTCAACATGTGCGAAGGATTTTTCTTCGTTCTTTGTCATCCCAAAGGCTCTACCTCTAAGGCCGGGTGCGCTACTCGTCGGTGGATATTTCGCTCAGAAGAGAGTTTCCCTCGTCCGACCGAAGACTCTCTCGCTGGGGCAGAAGAACGAGAAGAAGAACCTATACTCTTTCCCTTAGTGGAGGGGATTTGTTTCGGCGCCATTTTTGAAAACTCGGAGTGCTCGGAAGAAGAACGAGGGAAAAAACTCAAAACAGTCGAAGGCTCTCTTTCGCAGAAGACGGATGAAAAGTTTTTCTCTCAAAAGCTTGGGATATATATAGAGTTCGGGTCGACTCCTCGAATCCTCGGACGGGCTCCTCGAAACCCCAACCAAAATCTCACAATTAACATTTGGTTATGATTGGGTACTACGTCAGCCCACTACTCTCGAAAGGCGGACAGTCAGCAAATTCAAAGAGTTTTCTTCGTGCAAAAATAGGTCAGTGGTTCCTACGCAAAAGAGCTTTCTACGCTCGACAGCAACAGATCTACGGTTTTTACGCTCGCAAGCTACCAGTCTATGGTTTATGCCCGGATGCCTTTGTGCTCGGTAGCTTTTATGCTCGAGAGGCTAAAACCTACGACTTTACGCTCAACAGATACCAAATCGATGATCTCACGCTCGGCGGCGTTTAGTTTACGCTCGGAGGCAACGGATCCACAATCTTACACCCAAAAGATTTCTTTTATTCACAGGCTACAAATCTACAGTTCTACGCTAAGGAGCTTTCTATGCTCGACAGTAACAGATCTACGATTTTACACTCGCAAGCTACTAGTCTATGGTTTTATGCCCGGATGCCTTTGTGCTCGATAGCTTTTATGCTCGAGAGGCTACAAACCTACGACTTTACGCTCAGCAGATACCAAATCGATGATCTCACGCTCGGTGGCTTTCTACGCTCAATAGGCTACGAACTCAGGATTTTCAGCTCATCTACACTACGGATCTCTGACTTTCCGCATATCCGAACAATTTTTGAGGCGGTCGATTACAGGAGTTCACACAGAAGATACTCCTTCTTGACCTAAAAATATCCCAAGTAACCGAAACATACAGAGTTCAAACATTGAGAAATTACTCTTCTCGGGTCAATTGGAGGTTCATCCAGACTCCAGTCTGAATATCTCGTCTATCAAGATGGCAACTCAGTTTGACAGCCATTTCTCGACCCTGTTCCAAGGGATTTTTCGAGAAGTCGTTCTTGAAGATGAAGTCTGAAACAAGAATTCTGTTTACACAGAAGTGAAAACAACAGTTCAGAGCTCTACGCGGTTCCACAGTCCTAGCAACAGGACAGTTCTAAATGTTCAAAATGCTCAACAGCATTCTATGGACTATTCGCTATGCGTAAAAGACTGGACCTAGCACTATTTCTATACAGAGTCGGTGTAAAGAATCAGACGTGTCGAAGCTACACATATTCAGACTTCACAGCAACGTATGGCAAAACGATCATATGGGGAGAAGAAAGACGATTTTATTAAAATCAAAATCATGATTACATATGAGGAAAATCCTGTCTACAAGGGGTTTTTCTCTATTTTTCATGGTTACATATAAGGGAAACTCCGTCTACAAAGGATTTCCCCATCGTCGTCTGAAGATCGCCCAGAAGCTGTTCTGACAGGTTCTCGTATGGACACAATTCTTCATCCATATTCTCCAGCAGTCAGTCAGTTCCCGTAAACTGACTGACATGGCAATGATCAACGGCGGAAGAATACAGAGTTGGGGCTTGCATAAATTATGCAGATCTCATGCTCCGTGCGCCGTGACAGATTGAGTTGATATATTCCACCCAACTGAATGCCCGAGGTCAGAGCTAGTTGCTGCTCTCATCCCCGGAGGTAACAGGAGAAGACACCGCTTGCAAGCCGTGTGGTCTAATACGACCCTTCCCTTCTCCTGGAAGAACAACCATATAAAGTTGCTGGTTATCCCGAGCAAGGGAGGCTAAGATATCCTTCCATGATCCATCGTTGCAGTGGATACTTGCTCAAAAATGCCGTCTTTTTTGGCTCCTTACACGCTGGAAGAACATGATCTCCTTCTTCCTCAGATCGACCCGACGAACTTCGGCGATCATCTCTGCGTGGTGATGAGAATGTGGGAAGAACGGATTAACCCCCCAGCCTTTTTTATAGGCGAAAGAGATCACACCGGTCCCCAATAAATCCGGCATAAAGTCAGCATCGACCGTTTTAACGCTCCATTCAGAAACATTTCGAGTTACGGGAAGCGGTTCATGCTTCATTCAAAGCGTTCCAAATTCCGAGGAATTTGAAAGCTTTGAAGGGGGTCTTGTAGAAGCATAAAAAATACGCTGGATGGCTATACGAAGCATATTGATGCAGAGCAGCGTAAACAGAGGCCTTCAGAGCCATCAAATATAGCGCCCCGTTCTCCCGGTGCGGAGAGCGCGGCTAAGAAACACAAGACGGTATCGTTCGATCAGGATAGATTGAATTAAGAACTCGTCCTCGTTATGGATTTGTTTCTTCGGAATCGATTCCCATATTCAGTGGACTGCGCCCCAAGGATCGGCTTAGCGGCAGAGTCAGGAGGGACCTCTCCGCTGCTATCTTTTATTGCCTCGGTTTTCGATGTCGCTTGTTGCTTTCGTACTTTGAGTTAGTTTTGGGATTTGCTTGTTTTCCTTGAACGGTTTCGATGGTTTTTATTGTTTTCGTTCATTGACTTGCACTTCTATTCCGAGACTTGGAAAGAGAGGAAGAAGGATTAATCGAGCTGTTCGTGTGCAGGTGAACGAGCAGTAGACGGCTTGCGAGCGGAGTCGTGAAGTGCCTCTTTTCTTCTCCTTCCAATAATCTAAGTGAGTGGCTACCAACCCGATTAGCTAGTCCTGCTTCCAAGCTTCACAGCTAATCAATCTGCACTCTTCTTTGCCCCGATCAAACGATACCAAGTAATAATAAAAAGAAACCAAGATAAAAGAGAATAGACTTGGTTCTTATGCTTGTCAATCAAATATGTGAACTGTTATCATACTGTATGCTAGTTCGTTCATAACTGTTCTATAAATCGTGCTAAGTATGGAACACCTTGTATGCGCTAAACTGTTCAATGAGGCTATGTTAAATGAATCATGCAATACCGACTGTCCCGTACTACTATTTGCCTCAACTGCATGAACTGTTAACTTAGCAATGTACTGTTCGATCACGGATAACTTGTGCACAAGGTAACTGGTTCCTGCGGACGGTCGCTGGGGCACTGGCACCGATCTGGTCCGGGCGGAACCCTACTGTATAGTCAACTATACTAGACGGAATGGCTTGTAGCACCACTGTACTTTCGCTGCAAACCATTCTCGTCTATGACTAGTGTCCTTAATGGCAACGTCAGTGATCTATTGTATATTTAAACCTGTTGCATACTAACTTGTGTCTTCGTTTCAGGGAAGGCATGGTAAGTATTGTGCAGGTAATTCAGACGGGCAGGTAAAATCCACCGAACGGTGGCACATTCATTTCAGTAAATTCAATATGCTGCTTACTTGTAAATGAACTAAGGCAAGATAGAAACCCACAAAATATGCATGCTTCACTAAACAACGTGTTGATTGGTATAGTCAGGCTAGCTCGCCTTCACCAGCATGTTTCGATATGCTGACCCTCGTTGAAACAGGTTCTCCGCACCAAGGCGAACCGAGCGAGGAGCCGAAGTCATCTACCCGATCCAGTCCAACTGTTGGCGCATCTTCACCGCGCCCCCTGAAGCATTTGAAGACAGAAGCTGCAACTCTTTATACACAAATGCAGCTCCGTGGCAAAGCTATCCTCCAGCCAGGAGGTCTATATCTTTTGAAGTTTAGTAAAGGGATATAATGTACAGGACTGCTATCTCATTTTGAGTCATCTCTTTTGTAAGCCGTTCGGCATATTAGCTAACTCGTTCAAGAGTTTGTAATAGATGTTCATTATCAATAAAGAGAACTTTTCTATGTTTCAAATCTGTGTTTCAATTTATCTGCGTACTCTGAATATGTGCTTGCTATGCAAATCATTAAAGCCTTGTGCGGGCACAACTCCAGGCCCGCACGGCGGTCACGATTCGGGGGATGCCTCAAATGATTCTAAGGAATCGGGTCGTGACATAGTGGTATCAGAGCACAGATTCAAAGTTCCTTAGACTTGGTGCTGGAAAAGTTCCTTTAACGATCAAATTCCTGTGCGAACTCTTGAACTCGCTAGGCCAAAATGAGATACGTTCATGCAATAAGTCCATAATACATTATGATCCTAATGTAATTTACCTTCTTTTGAAGGAATAGCTCCAGCGCAATCTGTAGCACAAACACCGGACGAAACGCAAGGCCAAGGAAGTAGTTCGGGTACTTCGGGAAGTTCAGAGAGCCAGCGAGCCGTGCCAAGCATCGATCCCGTCCAACGAATATTGCAGATGTTGGAGGCAAACCAACAAAGGGACGAGGCTCGCTACGAACGGGCCGAGAAGCGGGCGGAAGAGAGTCAGCTCAAGTTTCAAGACAATATAGAAGCACGATTCTCAGTCCAACAGAAGCAGGTAGATACCCTGCAGCAGATCGTTCAGACTTTAGCTACCAACCATTCTGCCGCAACACCAATGACTCCGGTGGAACAGCCCGTGCTTGAAGTAGAGATGCCGCAAATTCCAAGGACGAGGGACGTGACTGCCTTCGACTTTGGCCACTTTAAGAAAGTCTGCAACACCCCATTCAACGGGACTGAGGACCCAGTCGTAGCTCTAGATTGGTTGGCCGAACTTGAAGATCACTTCGCTCTACTAGAGGTCCCCGAAGAGAAGCGCATCGCCCGCGCGCAACTACAGCTCCGCCTCAACGCACACGATTGGTGGGACGTGCATCGACGATCTCTCCAATTTGATCACGGAGAGGAGGCGATCTCGTGGACGACTTTTCGTGCCGCGTTCGAAGAGGAGTTTGTACCCCCTCCAGTACAACGTCAAATGGAAAACGAGTTCGTGCAGCTGCGGCAAGGCAGCATGACAGTTAAGGAGTACTCCGCCGAATTTAACCGACTCTCCAAATTCGCTAGGGCCTATTTACTTGATGCAGCGAGTCGAGCTAGAAGGTTTGAAGGTGGACTACGCCCTGCCATCCATTCGCACGTAGCCGTTCCTCAGTATCGTACGATGCGTGAAGTCATGAATCACGCCCTGTCGCTTGAACCACTCTATCCTCACGTTCCTGCCGGCGCTGTGCATACCTACAATCACAAACGCCAAAGCAACGACAGAGAAAACAATGCTGCAAAGCGTCCGAACAACGGTGGCAAGCATGGAGAAAAGTTAGACAAAGTATGCCATTTCTGTAGGCGGCCAGGGCACGCAATAGATAAGTGCCGCCTGAAACTTGGGTTATGTTTAGTTTGCGGTGAAGCAAACCACACCGTTCGGGACTGTCCACTGAGCCGCCTTAACCGTCACCCGTAACGAAATGCTCCCTAATGGTAAGTCCTATTTTTAAGTTTCGGGAAGAAACTTCCAATTAGTTGGGTAGGATATAGCGCCCCGTTCTCCCGGTGCGGAGAGCGCGGCTAAGAAACACAAGACGGTATCGTTCGATCGGGATAGATTGAATTAAGAACTCGTCCTTGTTATGGATTTGTTTCTTCGAAATCGATTCCCATATTCAGTGGACTGCGCCCCAAGGATCGGCTTAGCGGCAGAGTCAGGAGGGACCTCTCCGCTGCTATCTTTTATTGCCTCAGTTTTCGATGTCGCTTGTTGCTTTCGTACTTTGAGTTGGTTTTGGGATTTGCTTGTTTTTCTTGAACGGTTTCGATGGTTTTCATTGTTTTCGTTCATTGACTTGCACTTCTATTCTGAGACTTGGAAAGAGAGGAAGAAGGATTAATCGAGCTGTTCGTGTGCAGGTGAACGAGCAGTAGGCGGCTTGCGAGCGGAGTCGTGAAGCACCTCTTTCCTTCTCCTTCCAATAATCTAAGTGAGTGGCTACCAACCCGATTAGCTAGTCCTGCTTCCAGGCTTCACAGCTAATCAATCTGCACTCTTCTTTGCCCCGATCAAACGATACCAAGTAATAATAAAAAGAAACCAAGATAAAAGAGAATAGACTTGGTTCTTATGCTTGTCAATCAAATATGTGAACTGTTATCATACTGTATGCTAGTTCGTTCATAACTGTTTTATAAATCGTGCTAAGTATGGAACACCTTGTATGCGCTAAACTGTTCAATGAGGCTATGTTAAATGAATGATGCAATACCGACTGTCCCGTACTACTGTTTGCCTCAACTGCATGAACTGTTAACTTAGCAACGTACTGTTCAATCACGGACAACTTGTGCACAAGGTAACTGGTTCCTGCGGACGGTCGCTGGGGCACTGGCACTAATCCGGTCCGGGCGGAACCCTACTGTATAGTCAACTGTACTAGACGGAATGGCTTGTAGCACCATTGTACTTTCACTGCAAACCATTCTCGTCTATGACTAGTGTCCTTAATGGCAACGCCAGTGATCTATTGTATATTTAAACCTGTTGCATACTAACTTGTGTCTTCGTTTCAGGGAAGGCATGGTAAGTATTGTGCAGGTAATTCAGACGGGCAGGTAAAATCCACCGAACGGTGGCACGTTCATTTCAGTAAATTCAATATGCTGCTTACTTGTAAATGAACTAAGGCAAGATAGAAACCCACAAAATATGCATGCTTCACTAAACAACGTGTTGATTGGTATAGTCAGGCTAGCTCGCCTTCACCAGCATGTTTCGATATGCTGACCCTCGTTGAAACAGGTTCTCCGCACCAAGGCAAACCGAGCGAGGAGCCAAAGTCGTCTACCCGATCCAGTCCAACTGTTGGCGCATCTTCACCGTGCTTCCTGAAGTATTTGAAGACAGGAGCTGCAACTCTTCATATACAAATGCAGCTCCGTGGCAAAGCTATCCTCCAGCCAGGAGGTCTATATCTTTTGAAGTTTAGTAAAGGGATATAATGTACCGGACTGCTATCTCATTTTGAGTCATCTCTTTTGTAAGCCGTTCGGCATATTAGCTAACTCGTTCAAGAGTTTGTAATAGATATTCATTATCAATAAAGAGAACTTTTCTATGTTTCAAATCTGTGTTTCAATTTATCTGTGTACTCTGAATATGTGCTTGCTATGCAAATCATTAAAGCCTTGTGCGGGCGCAACTCCAGGCCTGCACGGTGGTCACGATTCGGGGGACGCCTCAAACGATTCTAAGGAATCGGGTCATGACATCAAACGTGCAACAGAGCTTTCTCCGCCAAATACAGCATGAAATATAAGCTCAACGTAAGGCAGTACGTCCAAACCGCTTCAGCGTAAATAGGGTGCTTCATCGACTCCTGGGCATAAAACCCATCCTCTTGCAACGCAGCATTGAAGTGTACGAGAGACGCTTCGTATTCTCCGAAGTAAACCTGTCAGATCCTACAATAAACCTGATGTCTGAACTTCTGACAAAGGGATACTGCTCGACTACCCAGGGATACTGCTCGACTACCCAGACGACGGCTATAATGATGGCACGGCACTGCGACCCAGGCTGTCATTTACCACCATCTCCTTTGCGTAAACTGCTTTTACGTGCACGAAGGGATGCACTGACTTGTTTTATACAGGCGGACATGAGCTGTTTACGCTCTGCAGTAGACAAACCGCCTGCCACATGAAAAGTTGTACTCCGTACGGGGCTCGAGGCACGTCTCTACGTCTAATGCACAGAGCGATGACAGTTGCTCGAGGCACGTCTCTACGTCCAATGCACAGAGCGGTGACAATTTCTCAAGGCACGACTCTGCGACTAATGCCAAAAGGGCTGCAGACCTTCAAAACACGCTTCCGCATTTAATGCACAGGATGGTGGCAAATCTCGGCATTTAATGCAAGAGATTTGATTATATCTTCAAAAGCCGTAATTCCGGCTAAGACGTCCACATCAGCACTCTGGTATGGTACGCAGCGGCTTCTACGCCCACTCGACCTCTATGACCACTCGGCTTCTACGCCCACTCGGCCTCTATGACCACTCGGCTTCTACGCCTATTTCGGCTTCTATGCCTACTTGGCTTCTACGCCATGGTGACAGACATTGGCTTCTACCCCCACCTCTTCTACACGAGGGATACCTACCTACGTGGTTTCTATGCCATGATCTTCATAGCAATTATACGCGTTTTGTCCCTTAGTTGGACCCGCGTCACACGCTCATTCAAAGGATCATCTATACGCAGGCATTGGTTATTTTAACCGTCGTATAAAAGGGTGCTGTACTTTCCACTTTTCGGTTTCTACACCGATGGAGTGGTCACTGTCACTAAAATTCTATAAATAGAGACCTCTATCAATGAGGAACAAGGTCAGAAAATTGGTCAAGAAACCAATATCAGATCCAAGTTCTACTGTCATGACCCACACCCGGAATTTGGGCATGAGTCGTGTGAACGTCCAGCCTACGCCGCAGCATCGGCGGTAGAACGCTGTCTAGGTCTTAACATAATATATATCCTGTTAATAGTCTCAACCCCGTACGGAGGACAATGATAATAATCCACAGTTCTATAAATATACTCAATCACAAGCTATAAGAATAATGGGCACGATGAGAATGGAAAAGAGTTCTATAATAAACCAACCACAATAAGTCCAACTCAAGTCCTGGGTCTAGATGACCTCACAAAGTCATAAAATAATAAATACAACTCAGTCTCAGTCTAAAACAATAATGCAGAAAAATAATCTAAGAACAGGCAGGTAAGATCTCCTCTAGAATAGGCAACTCCTCTGGGATTTCTGGAGTGAAATCTCCCTCTAATCCTGGGCCGTAATGAGTGGGGCACAAGTTCTCCAGGTCCTCTGAAAAATATTATCCAGTCAGGATTGGAGCGAAGTACAAGCACTAACAACAGTTTCATTAAATTAACAAAAACTATAAACAGTGTAAGAAATACAAGATGAGAATAAATGCTAAAAATATGAAGTACTGGAGAAATGAAAATAGGCAATAGAGCATCTAGCAATGAACAATAAATAGTGAATGCTAGAACCCTAAGTAGTGAATGCTGGAACAAGTGAATCTGAATAAAGAATAGACATCTAGCTAAGTGTTTGAATTATCAGTTTATTATGTGATCGGCTTGGGACTAGATCAGGCTGGTTATATATGATTAGCTATGATTCTTGTAGGTCAGGCTAACCATATGGTTAGCTATGATGCATGTAGTGGTCAGGCTAATCATATATAGCAGCTATGATGCATGTAAATGGTCAGGCCGCACCCGACGTGAGAAGTGGGGTGAGCTATGATGCATGTAAATGTTTGGATATTATCACATAATCTACTAATAGTTCCCCATCCCCCAGCTAGCACGATGGATTCTAATCACGACTCCTCATGATGGGGATCTAGGGTGCTAACCCGTGTATCCATAGTGTCAGAATCAAGTATGTAATACAACTAGATTATAGAAGTAATCAACAAAATGAAAACTGTCAGAGAATGTACTCGCCTGTGGTCCTGAGAAAAGGGTGAGGATCGATGTCCAAAGTGGGATCACAATGATCTATATATAAGATATCAATGTTAAATGGTGTTTGGAATGATAAAAGTAATTAGCTAAGTTGAAATGAGGGTGTTAGGCCATTTCTAGGTCTTTGGTGAGCTGTCTATGCCATACTTAACCATACTAGTCATATTAACTATAATTGTTATTGATACTAAGGTAATTAGTATATACGAGTTAGTATTAGTCTTATACTAGCTATTTATATCATACATGTATATTAACTCATATACCTATGCTAGTTCTCAACCTTGGCAAATAAATACATTACCCATACCCTTGTATCTTACTTAGGTATCCACTGTTACCTTAGAGCACTACTCACACTAAACATTTCATGTGCACAACCTACTCACCCAAGGCACACTGCTTGGAAGCAAGGTCCTCACCTATTGCTACTCTACTTGCCACTTACCTTAGGATCACACCCACACACATGTTTGTATAATTATTAGAACTCTGATACTATTACACACAGACTGCTCACAGTCCTACTGATACTCTAACCACAGTCCAAAACTGATACACAACGTATACTAACCTACAGCTAACACAGCTACCTCACACATACCCCAACTAAACTCAATTGCTCAAGGTAATACACAATACTGTATTTAACATACACACTGTGATACCAATTCTGCACACACACACACAGTTCTGTTTTCCCCCTTAATGAGAACACACAGCCACACCCTCTCTTCCCCAAACACACAGCACTAAAAACTATCAGTATTCATACACTGACCTGGGAATTTTGCTGACACACACACACTGAAATTTAATTACCTATGCTGCACAGAATCCAAATTGAACCTAGGTAATTCACTCACTGAATTCAGCATCCACACACACTACTACACTGGTATCCACTCTCATAACAGGGCACACACACACTGCTAGTACACACACACATACACACATGTGCATCTACCCATTACTGAACTGTTCTCACAGTTCCTATATTGGTTCACTACACCCAGGAACATATAGACTCTGTTTACTGCTATACCCACACAGCCACTAAATTACCTACACACAGGTAATCACACTCTCCTCACTAAAACTAGTTAGGCTTACTCAGACACAGGTTTATCTACCCAACACACAAGTAATATTCTATTGAACCTGGGAAATATTCCACACACACAGAAATTTAGGTTCACTCACAGACTAACATCTCACACACTGATACATAAGTTCTTTTCTACACATATATGCTGATACACTAAATGGGAATACCCAGCTACACATTAGTTTTCAGAGATAATACACCCACATATCTGGATACACTGAATACACAGTCAAAGAAAACCCCCTATGTACAAAATACACTGATCAGGATCCTCCCTGCACCCTGAGAAACACACACACAGACCTAATTCCACTGATACTCGACTGCACACAAGTACACACTGAAATTCAATCACACCAATTCACACAGGTAACACCTACAAACACAGATACCTCTAGGATACTCACTGCTCTTACACCTGTACAGCACAGTAAATTTCCCAAACACACAGAACAATGCACTCCACAGAAAATCAACCAAATCACATAACCCATTTTCAAAACATATGCAAATATATAAGTGTATATATATATATATATCAAAATAGGCAGAAATTCGAATACATTAGATAGGTAAAACCCTAAGGGCAATCCTATAAACACCTAGGGGCTGAAATCGAGTTTCATATTAAGATCCCATGGATCCTCAACCAAAACCCTAAAAATCGAGTTCAAACCTACATATATGAGATAAAATCTGCCTACATGTAAACCCCTATGATTAAGGGTCCACAAAAATTGGGAAAAACCAATGTAGGTCACCAAAACCCTAGAATTACTTAGGTCTTCATGCAGGATCTCTAGAAATCGAGATCTACACAATAGGGGGTTTCCTAATGGACACAACAACAGAAATCAGAATTTAAAATGGGTTAAAAACGGATTTACCTATAGGGAGATGGTTTCCCTATGAAGGTTCTTCTTCCCCAAGGTTCCTTGACCCAAGCTCCTTGCTCCCCTTACTTTGGAGGTGGAAGATGGAATCCTAGGGTTTGATTTCCGAATTTGGGGTGGGGGAAAAATGGTTTTTCTTAATGGAGGCTAGGGTTTCTTTCTTCATGAAGGAGAAAAGGGTTGAGGGTGGCTCCCTTTTATATTAAAGCTAGGTTAGGGTTTCAAATGCATAGGATTAGGTTAATCCCCCAGGTTAGGTCATGAAGAACCTAATTAACTAAGGTTTAGTCATTCTAGGGTTTGAGGTTCAACCCTAAAATTGGAATTCTAGGATTTCTCTAGAATTTGGTTTTCAAACTAGGGTTTAGTCATTAGTGTTAGTCCTAATGAGTTCTAGGGTTTGACCTAAGCCAACACAACTAACAACATATAAATAGTTTTATAAAACTCAGCAAATTAATTTAATACATAATTATTCAGAATAGTGAAATTACATAAATGCCCTTATCTGGAAATGTGTTAGTGATAAGTCTACCCTCCTAAAAAAAATTTTGTCCTCGAAATTGGACTGAACTAGAACAAGAATGAAATCAGAAGAGAAAAAATACCTCAAGTCTAGAAGAGATACGGGTATTGCTCGCGCATTTCGTCCTCTCTCCCAGGTCGACTCCCCTGGAGAGTGATGTCTCCATGCAACACAAACCAAAGGAATAGTTTGGTTCTGCAACACCTTCTCTCTGCGGTCCAAGATCTCTACAGGCTGCTCGGGGTAGCTGAGCGTCGGACCAACCTCAATCTCCGAGTGATCAAGTACGTGAGTAGGGTCTGCCACGTACCGTCTCAGCTGCGACACATGGAACACATCATGCACTTCCTCTAATGCAGGTGGCAAGTCTAGTCTATACGCCACTGCACCTATCCTTGCAAGAATACCGAAGGGTCCGATGTAGCGTGGGCTAAGCTTTCCGCCTCGACCAAAACGAATCATGCCACGCGTCGGAGAAATCCGTAGGAATACTAGATCGCCAACCTAAAACAAAACAGTCTCAACACGCAGTCTAACAAACATACACAAGCCAAAAATAATGATCTATACCTGAAACTCAAGGGGTCTACGGTGGTTGTCGGCCCAATGCCGCTGTCTGTCCTACGCCACTCGCAGTCTGTCTCTAATGAGTTTCACATTTTCTGCTGCATCCACGACCATTTCTGGTCCTAGCAAGGCTCTCTCTCCAACGTCGTCCCAAGATAACGGTGTACGACACCTCCATCCATAAAGAGCCTCAAATGGTGACATCTCGATGCTGGCCTGGTAGCTGTTATTGTAAGCAAACTCTACCAGGTGCAGATGATCCTCCCAAGAACCTCCGAGATCTAGAACGCAAGTGCGTAGCATATCCTCGAGAGTCGGAATAGTCCTTTCAGACTACCCGTCTGTCTGGGGGTGGTACGAGGTACTGAACTTGAGCTGAGTGCCCAAGCTAGCCTGTAGACTCCTCCAGAAGTGGGAAGTAAAACGGCTATCCCGATCCGAGACGATGCTTACAGGAACTCCATGAAGCCTAACGATCTGTCGCACGTACATCTCTGCTAGCCTCTCTGTCGACGTGCCCACCTTGAAAGGTAAGAAATGGGCTGATTTTGTCAACCTGTCCACGATGACCCAAATCGCGTCCTTCCCTCCTGGAGAACGTGGAAGCCCTAAAACGAAATCCATGGTCACGTGCTCCCATTTCTACTTTAGGATCGGTAAAGGTTGAAGCAAACCACCTGGCCTCTGCCGGTCCGCCTTTACCTGCTGGCATACTAGACACCGGGATACGAAGCGTGCTACCTCGCGCTTCATTCCATACCACCATACGTGCTCCCTCAAGTCTCGATACATCTTGTTGGCACCGGGATGCATCGAGTACTGAGAGCGGTGTGCCTCCTGCAAAACCTCCTCGTACAGCTCTTCGCTTGGCACACATATCATCGTGCCGTGCCGTAAGGAACCATCCTCTGCGATAGTAAAGTTGTCCGACAATCCTGCCCGAACATGTGCCCTGATACTCCTCAGAGCCTCATCATCATACTGTGCAGCTCTGATCCTGTCCATCAGCTCGGACTGTATCTGTAATCCCCATATCTGAATCTCAGTACCGAGAACTAATACCTCAATCTCCAAGCTCTCCAAATCAGCTAACAAATGTCTATCTGTCGTCAAGTACATCGCCATCGGATACCTGCTTAAGGCATCGGCGACTACGTTGGCCTTCCCTGGGTGGTACTACAATAAGATGTCGAAGTCCTTCATCAACTCCAACCACCTCCTCTGCCTCATGTTCAGCTCCTTCTGTGTGAACACGTACTTCAAGCTCTTGTGGTCTGTGAAGATCTCCACACGCTCTCCGTACAGGTAATGTTTCCACAGCTTTAGAGCGAAGATAACTGCTGCCAACTCCAAATCGTGGGTGGGGTAGTTCTTTTCATGAGGGCGTAACTGCCTGGAAGCATAGGCAATTACCTTCCCGTGCTGCTGAAGAACACATCCCAGACCCTTCCCTGAAGCATCACTGTAGATGGTGAAACCACCTGTCCCTGTTGGCAACGTCAAAATTTGAGCTGTCGTCAACCTCTTCTTCAGCTCATCAAATGCGGCCTGGCAATCCTCCGTCCAGACAAAATCCACATCCTTCCTAGTCAGTCTGGTCATCGGCGCTGCAATCCTGGAGAAGTCTTTTACAAACCTCCTGTAGTATCCTGCTAGCCCGAGAAAACTCCTGATCTCAGCTACCGAACTGGGGGTAGCCCACGACTCCACTGCCTCGATCTTCTGTGGGTTAACCGAGATTCCATCACCCGATACCACATGCCCAAGAAATTCAACCTTGTCAAGGAAGAATTCACACTTAGAGAGTTTCCCGTACAGCTTCTCCCTCCTGAGAGTCTCTAAGACCAACCTCAGGTGCTCTTCGTGCTCCTCCGGGGTCTTGGAATACACAAGAATATTGTCGATGAACACCACCACGAACTTGTCAAGGTACTGGTGGAACACCTTGTTCATCAGGTTCATGAATACTGCCGGTGCATTGGTTAAACCAAATGGCATCACCATGAACTCAAACTGGCCGTATCTGGTCCGAAAGGCTGTCTTCGGCGTATCTTCTCTCTTTACCTTCACCTGGTGATAGCCTGACCTTAAATCTATCTTTGAAAACACCTTCGCCCCGCTCAACTGATCGAAAAGATCATCTATCCTCGACAGCGGATATTTGTTCTTGATAGTGAGGTTGTTCAAAGCTCTATAATCAATGCACATGCGCACCGTGCCGTCCTTCTTCGGTACGAACAATACCGGAGCTCCCCATGATGATGAACTGGATTTGATGAAGCCTTTGTCCTGCAGCTCCTCAACTTGCTTCTTCAGTTCTGCCAGCTCGCTGTTGTTGACTCTATAGACATGTTGTGAAATGGGCTCCGCTCCTGGAACCAAGTCTATAGAGAATTCAACATCTCTGTCTGGCGGCAAGCCTGGCAACTCCTCTGGAAATACATCCAGGAACTCCGCTATCAGAGGATGTGGCAGCTCCTCTTCTTCCGCCCTGGCTCCACAAAATGTGCTCTTCCTCTGTTCCGCTGCTCCTCTGACGACCTCAAACTCCGGCTCTCCTGGTGGTCTAAATAATACTCTGCCTCAATAACAATCTATAGTAGCATGATGCCTACTCAACCAGTCCATTCCGAGTACAATATCGTACCCCGGAAGTGGCATGACGAGTAAGCTGACGCTCAACTCTCGGCCTCCTACTGACACTCTCCGGTCCTTGCAGTGATCACGGACTAGGATAATACCTCCACCAGTCATGATCTTGCAGGTCCTAGCTAATGGTTCTGTGTCTAAATGATGTCGAAGTGCATAAGATACAGACACAAAACTATGGGAAGCGCCAGAGTCGAATAAGGTAAATGCGGGAATACAATCGAGAAGAACTGAACCTGTGATTAAGTCTCCTGCTGGCTCGATCTCCTTGACTGCCATGGCGTACGCTCGCCCCTGGGGTTCACCTCTCTGCTGCTGATGCTGGGCGAACCTCTGATGTTGCGGTGGAAGTGGTGCCCTCTGTTGTTGGCCTCCTGGTACGGCAGGTACCCTGTCTGGTCCTTTCTGGGCAGCTGCTCCACCCTGACCTGGACGAATGGTAGGGCAATCCCTCAGCTGGTGTGTCGTCGATCCGCAGGACAGACATGAGCCCAATCTCTTCCTACAGATCTCTCTAGTATGTCCTGTCTTCCCGCAGTACGCACACTAGATGGCGGGCTGAGTCTGCCTCTGTTGCTTCTGCTGGACCTGCCCTCGGGCTGGTGCCTGGTGCTGCTGGTGCTGCTGCTGAAAGGGCCTCTGCTACTGCTGATAGTGTGGACGCTTGCCTGGTCCCGCACTACTGTTTGCTCCTCCAAAAATATCGCGTCCCCTCTTGGGCCTGAGGTCCAAGTCGTCCTCGGCTATCTGGGCGTCCATCAATATGCCCTCGAAAGTAGCGGTGCGATGTCCCGACGTACGAGAATTGATCTCCCTTGCCAGCCCCTTTCTGAACTTTTGAGCCCTGTCCCCCGGATCTCTAATCATCGATGGCGCGAAGCAGCTCAGGCGGCAAAACTCTGCGGCATACTCATCGATGGACGAGCTCCCCTAGGCTAAGTCATGGAACTGACTCTCCAAAGCTCCCAGGGCAACATCAGGAAAGAACTTTTCCTTGAAGAGCTCCCTGAAAGCTTCCCAAGTGAGTCCCTTGTCAAGGAGTCTCGGCTCTGTGCGAAACCATGTCAAGGTGATGTCGAACATCTGGCTGCCGGCGGCCTCGATCTGAAGGGCCTCCGGAAGCTGCGCCAAGAGCAAGTTCCTCTCGATGTCCTCTAGCCAATCATCGGCGTAGAGTATCCCTTCTGTCCCCTTGAACTCCCGAGGCATCATCCCCTTGAAGTCCACAATGGTGCCCGGCCTCTGGTGGTGCTGACCAGGATGCTGCTGCTGCTGAGTGACTCTCTCCACAGCCTGGAGAGCCACCTGATGAGCATTCTCCATGTTCACCCTCATCATCTCTGTCTGGGCCTGGTGTGCCTCAGCCTGCACCCTCTGGGCTTCTGCCGACGTCCTCTGGGCATCGACCATGCCCTGAATGAAAGCGAATATCTGTGTTCCATCGACGAGCACACCTCCTGGATACTGAACTGGTGGTGGTGGTGGTGGCTCCGTCGTAGCTATGGGGACCCTCTGAACAGGTGGTGGAGGACCCCCGAATGCTGCAGACACTTCCACATGTACTGGAGATGTAGGAGGTGCTGCGGATGTCTGTCCGGCAAGGCGAGAGGTGGCAGACCTCTCTGACTCTGCTGCTCCGGGTCTCCGGGATCTGGTCCTCGGCGGCATCCAGAAGACAGATCGAAGGATTTAATTAAGGCAATAGACACGATATCATCAAGGAAGGACAGTAAATTTCTAAAGGGAAAATCATTAAGAGTAGAATTATAAGAATTAGAAATTCCTAATTGTGATTGAGCATATCCTCGGCCTAATTCCTATTTCCTAAAACAGGCTCGTAGTAATACTCTAAGCGAGCACCACTACGATATCGCTCTAATGCAAATCTAGGTCTCAACATAATATATATCCTGTCAATAGTCTTAACTCCGTACGGAGGACAATGATAATAATCCATAGTTCTATAAATATACTCAATCACAAGCTATAAGAATAATGGGCACGATGAGAATGGAAAAGAGTTCTATAATAAACCAACCACAATAAGTCCAACTCAAGTCCTGGGTCTAGATGACCTCACAAAGTCACAAAATAATAAATACAACTCAGTCTCAGTCTAAAACAATAATGCAGAAAAATAATCTAAGAACAGGCAGGTAAGATCTCCTCTAGAATAGGCAACTCCTCTGGGATTTCTGGAGTGAAATCTCCCTCTAATCCTAGGCCGCAATGAGTGGGGCACAAGTTCTCCAGGTCCTCTGAAAAATGTTATCCAGTCAGGATTGGAGCGAAGCACAAGCACTAACAGCAGTTTCATTAAATTGACAAAAACTATAAACAGTGTAAGAAATACAAGATGAGAATAAATGCTGAAAATGTGAAATACTGGAGAAATAAAAATAGGCAATAGAGCATCTAGCAATGAATAATAAATAGTGAATGCTAGAACCATAAGTAGTGAATGCTGGAACAAGTGAATCTGAATAAAGAATAGACATCTAGCTAAGTGTTTGAATTATTAGTTTATTATGTGATCTGCTTGGGACTAGATCAGGCTGGTTATATATGATTAACTATGATTCTTGTAGGTCAGGCTAACCATATGGTTAGCTATGATGCATGTAGTGGTCAGACTAATCATATATAACAGCTATGATGCATGTAAATGGTCAGGCCGCACCCGATGTGAGAAGTGGGGTGAGCTATGATGCATGTAAATATTTGGATATGATCACATAATCTACTAATAGTTCCCCATCCCCCAGCTAGCACGATGGATTCCAATTACGACTCCTCATGATGGGGATCTAGGGTGCTAACCCGTGTATCCATAGTGTCGGAATCAAGTATTTAATACAACTAGATTATAGAAGTAATCAACAAAATAAAAACTGTCAGAGAATGTACTCGCCTGTGGTCCTGAGCAAAGGGTGAGGATCGATGTCCAAAGTGGGATCACAATGACCTATATATAAGATATCAATGTTAAATGGTGTTTGGAATGATAAAAGTAATTAGCTAAGTTGAAATGAGAGTGTTAGGCCATTTCTAGGTCTTTGGTGAGCTGTCTATGCCATACTTAACCATACTAGTCATATTAACTATAATTGTTATTGATACTAAGGTAATTAGTATATACGAGTTAGTATTAGTCTTATACTAGCTATTTATATCATACATGTATATTAACTCATATACCTATGCTAGTTCTCAACCTTGGCAAATAAATACATTACCCATACCCTTGTATCTTACTTAGGTATCCACTGTTACCGTAGAGCACTACTCACACTAAATATTTCATGTGCACAACCTACTCACCCAAGGCACACTGCTTGGAAGCAAGGTCCTCACCTATTGCTAATCTACTTGCCACTTACCTTAGGATCACACCCACACACATGTTTGTATAATTATTAGAACTCTGATACTATTACACACAGACTGCTCACAGTCCAACTGATACTCTAACCACAGTCCAAAACTGATACACAACGTATACTAACCTACAACTAACACAGCTACCTCACACATACCCCAACTAAACTCAATTGCTCAAGGTATTACACAATACTGTATTTAACATACACACTATGATACCAATTCTGCACACCACACACAGTTCTGTTTTCCCCCTTACTGAGAACACACAGCCATACCCTCTCTTCCCCAAATACACAGCACTAAAAACTATCAGTATTCATATACTGACCTGGGAATTTTGCTGACACACACACACTGAAATTTAATTACCTATGCTGCACAGAATCCACATTGAACCTAGGTAATTCACTCACTGAATTCAGCATCCACACACACTGCTACACTGGTATCCACTCTCATAACAGGGCACACACACACACTGCTAGTACACACACACATACACACATGTGCATCTACCCATTACTGAACTGTTCTCACAGTTCCTATATTGGTTCACTACACCCAGGAACATATAGACTCTGTTTACTGCTATACCCACACAGCCACTAAATTACCTACACACAGGTAATCACACTCTCCTCACTAAAACTAGTTAGGCTTACTCAGACACAGGTTTATCTACCCAACACACAGGTAATATTCTATTGAACCTGGGAAACATTCCACACACACAGAAATTTAGGTTCACTCACAGACTAACATCTCATACACTGATACATAAGTTCTCTTCTACACATATATGCTGATACACTAAATGGGAATACCCAGCTACACATTGGTTTTCAGAGATAATACACCCACAGATCTGGATACACTGAATACACAGTCAAAGAAAACCCCCTATGTACAAAACACACTAATCAGGATCCTCCCTGCACCCTGAGAAACACACACACAGACCTAATTCCACTGATACTCGACTGCACACAAGTACACACTGAAATTCAATCACACCAATTCACACAGGTAACACCTACATACACAGATACCTCTAGGATACCCACTGCTCTTACACCTATACAGCACAGTAAATTTCCCAAACACACAGAACAGTGCACTCTACAGAAAATCCCCCAAATCACACAACCCATTTTCAAAACATATGCAAATATATAAGTGTATATATATATATCAAAATAGGCAGAAATTCGAATAAATTAGATAGGTAAAACCCTAAGGGCAATCCTACAAACACCTAGGGGGCTGAAATCGAGTTTCATATTAAGATCCCATGGATCCTCAACCAAAACCCTAAAAATCAAGTTCAAACCTACATATATGAGATGAAATCTGCCTACATGTAAAACCCTATGATTAAGGGTCCACAAAAATTAGGGAAAACCAATGTAGGTCACCAAAACCCTAGAATTACTTAGGTCTTCATGTAGGATCTCTAGAAATCGAGATCTACACAATAGGGGGTTTCCTAATGGACACAACAACAGAAATCAGAATTTAAAATGGGTTAGAAACAGATTTACCTATAGGGAGATGGTTTCCCTATGAAGGTTCTTCTTCCCCAAGGTTCCTTGACCCAAGCTCCTTGCTCCCCTTGCTTTGGAGGTGGAAGATGGAATCCTAGGGTTTGATTTCCGAATTTGGGGTGGGGGAAAAATGGTTTTTCTTAATGGAGGCTAGGGTTTCTTTCTTCATGAAGGAGAAAAGGGTTGAGGGTGGCTCCCTTTTATATTAAAGCTAGGTTAGGGTTTCAAATGCATAGGATTAGGTTAATCCCCCAGGTTAGGTCATGAAGAACCTAATTAACTAAGGTTTAGTCATTCTAGGGTTTGAGGTTCAACCCTAAAATTGGAATTCTAGGGTTTCTCTAGAATTTGGTTTTCAAACTAGGGTTTAGTCATTAGGGTTAGTCCTAATGAGTTCTAGGGTTTGACCTAAGCCAACACAACTAACAATATATAAACAGTTTTATAAAACTCAGCAGATTAATGTAATACATAATTATTCAGAATAGTGAAATTACACAAATGCCCTTATCTGGAAATGTGGTAGTGACAAGTCTACCCTCCTAAAAAAAATTTCGTCCTCGAAATTGGACTGAACTAGAACAAGAATGAAATCAGAAGAGAAAAAAATACCTCAAGTCTAGAAGAGATACGGGTATTGCTCGCGCATTTCGTCCTCTCTCTCCCAGGTCGACTCCCCTGGAGAGTGATATCTCCATGCAACACGAACCAAAGAAATAGTTTGGTTCCGCAACACCTTCTCTCTGCGGTCCAAGATCTCTACAGGCTGCTCGGGGTAGCTGAGCGTCGGACCAACCTCAATCTCCGAGTGATCAAGTACGTGACTAGGGTCTGCCACGTACCGTCTCAGCTGCGACACGTGGAACACATCATGCACTCCCTCTAATGCAGGTGGCAAGTCTAGTCTATACGCCGCTGCACCTATCCTTGTAAGAATACCGAAGGGTCCGATGTAGCGTGGGCTAAGCTTCCCGGCTCGACCAAAACGAATCGTGCCACGCGTCGGAGAAATCCGTAGGAATACTAGATCGCCAACCTAAAACAAAACAGTCTCAATACGCAGTCTAAACAAACATACACAAGCCAAAAATAACGATCTATACCTGAAACTCAAGGGGTCTACGGTGGCTGTCGGCCCAATGCCGCTGTCTGTCCTTCGCCACTCGCAGTCTGTCTCTGATGAGTTTTACCTTTTCTGCTGCATCCACGACCATTTTTGGTCCTAGCAAGGCTCTCTCTCCAACGTCGTCCCAAGATAACGGTGTACGACACCTCCGTCCATAAAGAGCCTCAAATGGTGATATCTTGATGCTGGCCTGGTAACTGTTGTTGTAAGCAAACTCTATCAGGTGCAGATGATCCTCCCAAGAACCTCCGAGATCAAGAATGCAAGTGCGTAGCATATCCTCGAGAGTCTGAATAGTCCTTTCAGACTGCCCGTCTGTTTGGCGGTGGTATGAGGTACTGAACTTGAGCTGAGTGTCCAAGCTAGCCTGCAGACTCCTCCAGAAGTGGGAAGTGAAACGGCTATCCCGATCCGAGACGATGCTTACAGGAACTCCATGAAGCCTAACGATCTGTCGCACGTACATCTCTGCTAGCCTCTCTGTCGACGTGCCCACCTTGAAAGGTAAGAAATGGGCTGATTTGGTCAACTTGTCCACGATGGCCCAAATCGTGTCCTTCCCTCCTGGAGAACGTGGAAGCCCTGAAACAAAATCCATGGTCACGTGCTCCCATTTCCACTCTGGGATCGGTAAAGGTTGAAGCAAACCACCTGGCCTCTGCCGGTCCGCCTTTACCTGCTGGCATACTAGACACCGGGATACGAAGCGTGCTACCTCGCGCTTCATTCCATACCACCATACGTGCTCCCTCAAGTCTCGATACATCTTGTTGGCACCGGGATGCATCGAGTACTGAGAGCGGTGTGCCTCCTGCAAAATCTCCTCGCGCAGCTCCCCGCTCGACACACATATCCTCGTGTCGTGCCGTAAGGAACCATCCTTTGCGATAGTAAAGTCGTCCGATAATCCTGCCCGAACATGTGCCCTGATACTCCTCAGAGCCTCATCATCATACTACGCAGCTCTGATCCTGTCCATCAGCTCGGACTGTATCTGTAATCCCCACATCTGAATCTCAGTACCGGGAACTAACACCTCAATCTCCAAGCTCTCCAAATCAACCAACAAATGTCTATCTGTCGTCAAGTACATCGCCATCGGATACCTGCTCAAGGCATCGGCGACTACGTTGGCCTTCCCTGGGTGGTACTGCAATAAGATGTCGAAGTCCTTCATCAACTCCAACCACCTCCTCTGCCTCATGTTCAGCTCCTTCTGTGTGAACACGTACTTCAAGCTCTTGTGGTCTGTAAAGATCTCCATACGCTCTCCGTACAGGTAATGTTTCCACAGCTTTAGAGCGAAGATAACTGCTGCCAACTCCAAATCATGGGTGGGGTAGTTCTCTTCATGAGGGCATAACTGCTTGGAAGCATAGGCAATTACCTTCCCGTGCTGCTGAAGAACACATCCCAGACCCTTCCCTGAAGCATCACTGTAGATGGTGAAACCACCTGTCCCTGCTGGCAACGTCAAAATTGGAGCTGTCGTCAACCTCTTCTTCAGCTCATCAAATGCGGCCTGGCAATCCTCCGTCCAGACAAAATCCACATCCTTCCTAGTCAGTCTGGTCATCGGTGCTGCAATCTTGAAGAAGTCTTATACAAACCTCTTGTAGTATCCTGCTAGCCCGAGAAAACTCCTGATCTTAGCTACCGAACTGGGGGTAGCCCACGACACCACATGAGGGAGTGAACCTCGGCTTTGAGCCATGTCACAGTGGCGTAGCACCGCACGAAAGTGCAAGGCTTCTGCTGGGAAGTAGTATAACAGTACTAAAAGGCATACGACCTCATGCTACAGTGGGTGATACCACATGAGGGAGTGAACCTCGGCTTTAAGCCATGTCACAGCGGCGTAGCATTGCACAGGAGTGTAAGACTCCATGTTGTGTGTAGTAACGACACTACTAAGAGGCCTGTATCCTCATGTTACAGTGGTATAACACCTCAAAAAGGGGATCCTCGGCCTTGGACGGCCATGTTATGCGGCATAGCACCGCACCGAAGCGCATGGCTTCATGCCGGATAATAAACTCTCTATAGTAGAAGAACTCACCTAAGTGTATGGATAGAGATATAGGACGTCTCTTGAGGGAAAGCTTGTAGACACCGAAGATACATACACTGAGACCAGGTCAGCACAAGGCCTTTAACGTGCGATCAGATGGCACAACTGAGGTCATTATGTGAGTGGAAAGAATAGCAGCTATGGTGCAAAATTCAAGGCCTAGTCCATTCTTGTATCGTTTGACCCATGCGAAAAGATTCAAGTCATCGGTGACATCTATCCTAATGCATGATGGCAGTCACTGTGAGGAACGCTCAACCATATATTATGATATATGTGGGAGATTATTGGTGTTTCCACTTGGCTTTTGGAGTTCTAGTCCCATATTAGAAAACTATCAATGTATATATCTCAATATATAGCTATGCTTTGTATTGGTATATGCACATGGGGTGGAGGCCCATGTAGGTTGACTTTTCCTAGATGGATTAAGTGTGAAGTTCATTATGACAATCATTGTTTTGTCACCACCTTTGGGAAGTTTTCCTTAGGAGCTAACACTTTTGGGAAGTTTTCCTTAGGAGCTAAGCCCCGCAGGGGCTTAGCGACTCGGACTCGGACTAGGGCTCGAGCTTAAGGACGCAAAGTGGCACTTTGTTGGCGCACTTTACACTTAGCACATCAGCATCGTCGCATGACGCTCTTTTCTTGCGCGAGTTGTATACACGGTTGCTAGCTCGGTGCCCATGCGACTCGGTGCGTATACGGCTCAGTGCCCATGCGGCCAGGAGAGCATACGGCCTGTGGCCATGCAGCCTGTGTCCATGCGACCTGTGCTCGTGCGGTCAAGGCCTTGTGGCCTAGTCGACATAAAGACAAGGTGCTATGTGGAGAGTCTGGTGTGGAGGGAACAGGGCCTGCTTTTGGCGTTTGGCGGCGCTGTCTGCCTCCTACAGTACAGCGTGTCAAGCGGCACGAGCGGTTGCTTTCGACGTTTGGCGGCGTTGTCTGCCTCATGCAGTGCATCGTGACTTGCGGCGACGACGACTCTGACACCGGGATTTGAGGGATCTGGTCGGTTAATATGATAAAGAGGAAGAAATATACCTCAAATTAGTTTCTTTTCCAAATAGTTGGCAAGATCTGCACACTCTCTTAGTATCAAAGAATTTTTTGTAAGTTGAAAATTTCTTCAATTGAATGGAGATAGTTTGGGTTTCATAAAAGAACTGGAAATCCTGCTAAAAGATGAGAGATGGAATAGCTTATGGAGAGGATAGGTTGGATTCCTTCTAACAGTGGATTTATCAATATATGAGGTAGTGATAGAACTAGAATTGTTAGGTAATTTTCTTGAATAGAAGATTTTTTTGATAATACCAAAAGAAAAGATTCAGTAGATAATCCCATACATGAATGCGTGTAATCGTCTGCTTTTGTTGTTTTGCTCCACATGTTATATATGATTCGTCTGTTGTTTTGAATTTTTGTGCTATATAAGACAACGGATACATAGTTGTTGGTCCCCATGCTAAGTTGTTGTATTTAGTAATGCTTAATCATATAGGTAGTGTTAGCCCAATATATTAATTATGTTTTTTATTGTGCTTAATTGATCAAGTTTAGTATTATGATATCACTAATGATCATACAATCACTATAGTTTTTATACTTATACTAAACATAGTCCTAATATCCACTCATGATATCATACTATCTACTATGTGTATTTTTTTGTTTGCCTAACATTTATTTACAGAAAAACAATAAGCAAGATCAATCATGGACATATACAATAAAGAAATCATGGTTGGCCAATGACACTGCTTACTTACAAGATTTTTTTGAAGCACCTACGACATCTCCAAGACCACACACTTGGGGGTTCTCGTGCCTGATCAGTGGACGAGGGTCGAGAGGGCAACACCCCCATCCCCCGAAAGGTATACATATTTTCAAATCTACTTAGCATTGGACAACTGTCATCAAGGAAAAAAAACCAGCAATCAAACAAAGGAAGAAGCCAACCTATCTGTTTTGAGTCCTTAGGTTTATTTATAACTCAATAAAGAAAGACAAATGATAGCTAAAATAAAAAATCAGCCAAAACCCCAAAGTTTGAATATGGGGTATCAGATCGATATAACGACATATACCATAGTATACTGACGGTATACCACTTATTGTCACAACAAGTTTTGCTTGACAAAAATGGCATACCAGCGACGTATTGTAGTATATCGGCGGTATACCGCAATATACCGCAGTATACCGACGATATATCGGTTAGATTGATTCAGCTAATTAAATACAAACTAACGACTATAAAACTAGTCATTTATTGCCATTGCTATGCAGAGCAGTATATCGCCCGCACAACAAAGTTTGGGTTGTTTTTATTTGCTATTTAAATCCAAGTGCATTCATTTATTTCAAACTTCTTCTACTTCTTGGAGCCTTAATTTTTTATCTTTGAGAAGACAAACATCTCCACATAAAAGAGCTATCACTTAGCAAATAATATTGAGATAGTGTTATAGAGTTACAAGTGTAATCTTTAAATTGTTATATGAAGATAAAAAATTAGTCCTGCAAGTTTTTGAAGTCTACAAGCTTTCATATCAAATATTGTGTTGAAGTCGGCAAACCTACGGATCGATGCTCGTTTTCTCACTATAGTTCTTTTGCACCCCTATCCGAGAATACCCTTTTGCCACAAGATAAGCTTTCAGACGATCTAGACTGTCATCCAGTTTACCTTGATTGTGAATATCTATTTGCAACCTACGCGCTAATCAGAATATTTGAGTCATTCCTCTGCATAACTGGGGATCTAAATCCCATCAATAGTAGCCACTAAGGACTAAGTGTAACTCGCGAGCCCTTTGTAGTTTTCAACATACAAATGATGGCTGTAGCATATACGACAGGGGTAAACTGGTATATCTGATGGTGATGAATCAGTGGAGCTGGAGGAGAATTCTGATGACGATGTCGTGAGTAATTATCGACAAAGAAAATAAAATTCATAACTAATTCGGAACGGTTCTTCATTAAGTAGACATAGGTGACTCGTGAGTAATTATCGACAAAGAAAATAAAATATTTGAATCTCATCACTAATTCAACATGACATTTAACCTATATAACATAGTAGACTAATTCAAATGAAGCATAAATAGATTTATCCAAATTCATAAGATAAGATACACGATAATGTTTAGCTAGACTATACGACTCACAATTAAGAGAAACTCGAAGATCTAGCGATGGCCATAATTTCTGGAGAACTTGGATAGACGGATTACCAAGCCGAAGATGCAACTCAAAGGGATCACGGCACACGACAAACACTGGCATAACAGATGAATTCAACTCAACCAGGTATAAGCCTCAAGCCACATGCCCTACCAATAGTCTTTTCCGTCTTCAGGTTCTGAAAAACACAACTATTTAGAAAAAATGTTATCGAGCAATGTAAGTCTCGAGTTATTTGACTAATAGATAATAAACTGAATGGGTTGCCAAGTGTATGTAAAACTGAAGTGAGTGTCAGGGTGGGAGAAAGACGAGCACTTTCAGAGAACTGTCATTCGCAACAGTAATATCTTTTACACAACCTACAGATTCATAATTATGCAACATACCGGCATCACATGTCATGTGATCAAACGCGCCCAAGATGATCACTCAGTATTTTGGTCTTACCACACCCGTTGTTGAGTATCCGATAGTAGATATAGATGTAGAGGCTCCTCCACATTATTGAGCTTAAAATTCAGCAAATTCGGCATAGGTCGCTACAGTCATCTGCAAGGAGTGTTGTTCATCATCATGAGCATTCGATACAATATTTACGGTATGAGCTTTGACACACTGCCACTAAAAATATCCTTGTTGTCCTACAGGTAAAGCATATCCGTCATCGTCCTCCATTACGTCCGCTATTGCCTCGACCACCATCACGACCAGCATTTCGACCACCGCGTCTATCACCGCGACCCCTACATAATCTATTACGAACAGCACCCAAGGTAGATCGATTAACATGTGCATCACTAGTATCAGGCTCAACTACTTTCGTTGTTCATATGACATGAAAGTAGGCTTCCATTAGAGATAGAACCTCGACCCCAACAATAATTTGAGACCATGTAAAATCTAATAAGGACAAAGTGATGCGAGGTACGTCATTACATAGAGCTGCTGACGTTAAGTCATCGCCTCATTAAGATTCGTTGTCAATGGTAAGACATGATCAACTTCATTAGTCATGGCCTTGATGTCACGCCTCGCTTTTTGCTAGATCGATAATCGTCCCCCGAGCGTGATGCCGTGCACGCGTAAGGCACGTGTGCACAAGGCCTAGGCATAATGATATACTTTAGAATAAATGCAACAGAGTATGCAAATCAGATATCACGCATTGAGATATAGAAAAGTTCTCTTTATTGATAATGAACATCTGATTACAAACTCTTGACCCAAAAGTAATAAGAATGCCGCACGGACTTTCAACTTGGACGCAAAATAAGATAGCCGATCCATACATTACATCCTTACTAATATTTCAAAATGCGTAAACCACCTTGGGTACAAGTTAGCACTATCGCCTAGGAGCTTCAAAAGATATGTGCGGGCTCCTTGTGATTATGTACTTGAGCTCCAAAAGTCACAAAACACGAACGCGCCGGATCAGTGGAGGGTTAGGATAAGCTTCAGCTCCTCACCACGTCGCCTCGGCTCGGGGAACCTGTTGCAACGAGGGTCAGTACTTCAAAAAGTAACGGTGAGGGCGAGCTAACCCAACATCCCAAAATTGATATCGTATTGATATAAACATGCAACATTATTATTATGTAATCTTTCTATCTTTTCCTAGTTTAATTCTTTATATATGATAGAAGGGAATGACATAACAAAATGTGCCACCGTTCGGTGACTTTACCTGAACCACCTGTACAAAACTTACCATGACCTTCCCTGCCACGAAGACATAGTTAGTCTGCACAGTTTAAATATACATAACGCATAACTTGGTCAGATGAGAAATGGGTCAGCTGCCATTCCGCTTCGGGTAGCTAGCCCTTGGCGGACGCACGAACCCATCCAATGCTAGGACTACACTAGCAAAATTTTCTACTCGGGTCGAAGCAGTCCCAGTGCCCGACGACCGTTCGTAGAACGACATCTCTTGTGCACAAATTGTCCAAGATCATGCCTCATCTACAAACTAAGTTATCAATTGAAGCACTTCAAAGCAATATAAGTAAATGAACTTCATACATTTTCCATAGTCTAGGCTACCTTGCTCAACGATCATATTTCCAATTTGGACTATCCATTGAACAGTTATAGATAAATAAGTTCTAACTATAACTGAACACGAAATAGCTACATGTATAGCGGACAAGCACGCAATAATATAACCGTGTAATATTTTGTATGACAAGCATTATAAGTATTTCAAGTCTACTTCTTTTATCTTGACTCAATTTATTCTTTTGGTACCGTTGATCGGAATGCACAATCGAGTCAATTTATTTGGAATGAAGACTTGGAAGAAGGGTGCTAATTAAAGTAAAGCCACTCACAAGTTGGTGAATCAAAAAAGAGAGAAAAGGGAGATCTTCAAGACTCCGTTTGAGCGTCGCCTACACAATCACCTGACGCACCAACAGATGATCAATATTTCTTGCTTCGATCTCCAAGGGTTCGATATGAAATATGAAATCCAAAGAACGAATACAATAAAATCTATCGAAACTTTCAAGAAAAACGTAAGTCACAAAACCAACAAGAAAGTAACCAAGCGGCATTCGAAAACGGGCAAAGAAACTAGCTCAACGGAAAGGCCCTTCTCGACTCTGCCATCGAGTCCTTCCTTGAGACATAATCCATTGAATGTGGGACCTGATTCCAAAAAAACTAATCCATAACGAGGAAATTATCTTGCTTCAATCTGTCCCGATCGAACGATACCAAGTATTTCTTAGCCGCGCTCCCGAATAGGGGGAACGTGGCACTATATCTTAACCAACTAACAAAAAATTTTGTCCTCGAAACTTAGGAATAGAACCTACCCCTAAGGAATAATGAGTAAAACTTTTCCTTCATGTCTGATTCGAGTACCCAGGTCGATTCCTCGACCGAGTGGTTCCGCCAAAGAATGCGTACAAGCGAGACTGCACGATTCCGTAACTGCTTCTCTTTACGATCTAAGATCTGAACGGGTTCTTTGGAGTACAACAAGTCTGCCTGCAGATCCAGCTGACCGAAATCTACCATGTGGTTCGGGTCATGCATGTACTTTCTAAGCTGTGATACATGAAAAATATCATGCACTTCTGATAGGGCTGGTGACAATGCAATTTGATAGGCAACTGAAGTGACTCGTTTGAGGACTTCGAACGGGCCAACGAATCTCGGACTTAACTTTCCTTTTACTCTGAATCACATGACTCCTAGCATGGGCGAGACCTTTAAAAATAGATGGTCACCTTCAAAGAACTCAAGGGGTTGACGACGAATGTCGGCATAGCTCTTTTGCCAGCTTTTTGCTACTTTTAGTCGCTCTCAGATCAACCAAGCCTTTTGGACTATTTGTTCAACTAGTTCCAGCCCAAGGATTTGACACTCCCCAATTCCATCCCAGCAGATTGGTGACCTACACTTCTGCCCATACAGAGCCTCGTACGAAGCCATTTAGATGCTGGACTGATAACTGCTGTTATATGCAAATTTGGCCAACAGTAGGTGGACGTCCCAACTTGACTTCGAATCGATTACGCAGAAATGCAACATGTCTTCTTGTACCTGATTCACCTGCTCTGCTTGGCCATCAGTTTGAGGATGGTCGGCTATAGCGCCCCGTTCTCCCGGTGCGGAGAGCGCGGCTAAGAAATACAAGTCGGTATCGTTCGATCGGGATAGATTGAAACAAGAACTCGTCCTCGTTATGGATTTGTTTCTTCGAAATCGATTCCCATATTCAGTGGACCGTGTCCCCGGGATCGACTTAGCGGTAGAGTTAGGAGGGACCTCTCCGCTGCTATCTTTTATTGCCTCAGTTTTCGATGTCGCTTGTTGCTTTCGTGCTTTGAGTTGGTTTTGGGATTTGCTTGTTTTTCTTGAACGGTTTCGATGGTTTTCATTATTTTCGTTCATTGAACTGTACTTTAATTTTGAGATTGGAAAGAGTGAAAGAGGTATTGATCGAGCTGTTTGTAATGCAGGTGAACGAGCAGTAGGCGGCTTACGAGCGAAGTCGTGAAGCGCCTCTTTCTTTCTTCCTTCCAACGATCAAAGTGAGTGGCTACCATCCTGATTAGCTAGCCCTGCTTCCAAGTCTTCACATCTAATAAATCTGCATTCTTCTTTGCCCCGATCAGATGATACCAAGTAATAATAAAAGAAACCAAGATAAAAAGAGAATAGACTTGGATAATACTGCTTGTCAATCAAACTTGTGAACTGTTGTCTTATCGTATGCTAGCTTGTTGCAAATGTTCTATGAATTGTGCTAAATATGACACACACCTTGTATTGTGCATAATTGTTCAGGGAGGCTATACAAAATGAATCATACAATACTACTTGTCGTGTACTCATGTTCTTGTACTCGTATTGCCTCAACTGCATGAATTATTAACTTGTTAATCGTGTTCGATTATGGACAACTTGTGCACAAGGTATTGGTTATGCGAACGGTCGCTGGGGCACTGTCACCGATCCGATCTGGGCAGAACTCATATATAGTCATCGTATACGGGACAAGATGGCTTACAGCGCCTCGTGTACTATCGTTTCATGCTATCCTTGTCTCGGACTAGTCCATTATGGCAATCATGCCAGTGATCATCGTGTATATTTAAACCTATTGCAAACTAACTTGTGTCTTCGTGGCAGGGAAGGCATGGTAAGTATTGTGCAGGTCGTTTAGACGGGCAGGTAATATCCACCGAACGGTAGCAAGTTTATTTTAGTATCATACATATATACGGTTGCTTATAAATGAACTAAGGCAAGATAGAAACCCACAAAAATATGCATGCTTCATTAAAACAACGTGTTGATTGGTATAGTTGGGTTAGTTTGCCTTCACCAGTATGTTTCGACATACTGACCCTCGTTGAAATAGGTTCTCCGCACTAAGGCGAACCGAGCGAGGAGCCGAAGTCGTCTTCCCGATCCAGTCCAGCTGTTGGCGCATCCTGATCGCGTCGTATTTTGAAGTACTTAAAGAAGAAGCTTGCACTCTATATACACAAATGCAGCTTCGTGGCAAAGCCGTCCTCCAGCCCGGAGGTCTATATATTTTGAAGTTTAGTAAAGGGATGTAATGTACAGGACTGCTATCTCATTTTGAGTCAACACTTTTGTAAGCCCGTGCGGCATATTAGCTGACTCATTCAAGAGTTTGTAATAGATGTTCATTATCAATAAAGAGAACTTTTTCATGTTTCAAATCTGTGTTTCAATTTATCTGCGTACTCTAAATATGTGCTCGTTATGCAAAACATTAAAGCCTTGTGCGGGCACAACCCCAGGCCCGCACGGCGGTCACGATTCGGGGGACGCCCCAACGATTCTACGAAATCGGGTCGTGACATAGATTATGACATAGTGGTATCAGAGCACAGATTCAAGTTCCTTAGACTCTCGCACTGGAAAAGTTCCTTTAACGATCAAATTCCAGTACGAACTCTTGAACTCACTAGGTCAAAATAAGATGCGTTCATGCAATAAGTCCATAATACATTATGATCCTAATGTAATTTACCTTCTTTTGAAGGAATGGTACCAGCGCAATCTACAGCGCAAGCATCGGACGAAACACAAGGCCAAGAAAGTAGTTCGGACACTTCGGGAAGTTCAAGAGCTAGCGAGCCATGCCAAGCATCGATCCCATCCAGCAAATATTGCGGATGTTGGAGGAAAACCAACAAAGGGACGAGGCTCGCTATGAATGGGCCGAGAAGCGGGCGGAGGAGAGTCAACTCAAGTTTCAAGACAATATAGAAGCTCGATTCTCAGTCCAACAGAAGCAGGTAGATGCCCTGTAACAGATCGTTCAGACTTTGGCTTCCAACCATTCTGCTGCAACAGCAACTGCTCCGGTGGAACAGCCCATGTTTGAAGTAGAGACGCTGCAAATTACAAGGACGAGGGATGTGACTGCCTTCGACTTTGGCCACTTTAAGAAAGTCTGCAACACCCCATTCAACGGGACTGAGGACCCAATCGTAGCTCTAGATTGGTTGGCCGAACTTGAAGATCACTTCGCTCTGCTAGAGATCTCCGAAGAGAAGCGCGTCGCCTGCGCCCAACTACAGTTCCACCTCAACACGTACGATTGGTGGGACGTGCATCGACGATCTCTCCATTTTGATCACGGAGAGGAGGCGATCTCGTGGACGACTTTTCGTGCCACGTTTGAAGAGGAATTTATACCCCCTCTAGTACAACGTCAAATGGAGAACGAGTTCGTGCAACTGAGGCAAGGCAGCATGACAGTCAAACAGTACTCCACCGAATTCAACCGACTCTCCAAATTCGCTAGGGCTTATTTACCTGATGTAGCGAGTCGAGCAAGAAGGTTTGAAGGTGGACTACACCCTTCCATCCATGCGCACGTAGTCGTTCATCAGTATCGTATAATACGGGAAGTTATGTATCATGCTTTATCTCTTAAACCGCACTATCCTCACGTTTCTACCGGTGCTGTGCATACCTACAATCACAAATGCCATAGAGACGAGAAAGGAAACACCACTGCAAAGCGTCCAGACAACGTCGAGCGACAAAAAGAAAACCCAGGGCCATCGTGTAATTTCTGTAAAAAGCGTGGGCACACAGCCAACAATTGTCGCTTGAGACTTGGGTTATGCCTAGCGTGTGGACGATCAGGCCATGCCGTTAATTCCTGTCAGAACCTTCCTGATCATCGTCCCCAACGAAATGCTCCCTAAAGGTAGGTTCTATTCCTAAGTTTCGGGACGAAACTTCCAATTGGTTGGGTAGGATGTAGCGCCCCGTTCTCCCGGTGCGGAGAGCGCGGCTAAGAAATACACGTCGATATCGTTCAATCGGGATAGATTAAAATAAGAACTCATCCTCGTTATGGATTTGTTTCTTAGGAATCGATTCCCATATTCAGTGGACCGTGCCCCCGGGATCGACTTAGCGGCAGAGTCAGGAGGGACCTCTCCGCTGCTATCTTTTATTGCCTCAGTTTTTGATGTCGCTTGTTACTTTCGTGCTTTGAGTTGGTTTTGGGATTTGGTTGTTTTCTTTGAACGGTTTTGATGGTTTTCATTGTTTTCCTTTATTGAACTGCACTTCAATTTCGAGATTGGAAAGAGTGGAAAATGTATTGATCGAGCTGTTCGTAATGCAGGTGTGTCACGCCCCAGTCCCAAAATACCGAGGGACTAGATGCGTGACAATGGCCAGCAGCACACACCGATGGACAAACCTAATTTAATGGATCCATCGGGGCATGCTTAAGCTGTAATATAAAAATAAGTAGGTCCAATGATACAAGTCACAATCTATACTAATCTCATCTACAACAGATAATCACAGATCAAATGCCAGAATAAATGCAAATAAATATAAACTAACAAGTCCGAATAAAAGTGTCTCGGAGAACAATCCGAGAATAAGTCTGGTACATCAATAAAATATACTAGAAATAAAATAACTAGAAATAGAAATAAATGAGTATCTCAAGCCAATACTCAAGATAAGTCCTCTGGTACAATCTCGTCCTCAGATCCTGGTTCTGCTCCAAGGTGTGCGTCTGCTCCTGCTAATACTAATGCTAATGCTCCGGTCCCGTATACCTCGGGATAAATCTCGTCAGCTAATCCTGGGGACATAATCCGGATCAAGGTCCTCAGGAGACATAGCAAGGTACAAGAAAACTCATGCCAAAATAATGTAGTGCAACAGATAATGAAATAAATAGGGTAAGTATGTAACCATCTATTTGAAAATGCAAGTGAGAGCATCACGAGTACTCAGGCTGAGACCACTACAAGCTCTATGTCTGGAAGCCGGTAGCGGAGTCTACTATATGTTTTACTATGTGTTTACTATGGATTTTATATATATATATATATATATATGAAATCAGCTGTAGCCTGTGTGTCTCTCCCCATCCAATGTAATCACACGTCTCATGTCCATGACACGCATGATCAATACTAATACAGCAAGTCATATAATGTCTAGGAATATAATGTCTATGTCATAAACCTGTATCCTATACAGAATTACCACGAATATCTCAGGAAGATCCTGTCTCATGGATAGTGTCAAATGTCCTGGGTCAAGGGTACTTGATAAGACAAGTACGAGAATATAAAGTGTCACGAATGTCCATCTCTAGATGACAGTACCCAACACCGCGTACAGTGTTGGCACCCGACTAATAATCGGACGCTAAGTACGTCACATGGTCCTAGGTTAAGCATGCACAACAATATAAATGAATCAAGGAAAATATGTAACAAGACTGCAAAGTTGGCAAGGTACACTTGCCTATGGTTCTGGCTCCAACTGTAGCTCTGGTCTCAGTGTGATCTGCAGGTACTACTCCGGTTGCTGAAATAAATATCACCATCAGTCTCAAAAAATATCAAATAGCTAGAAACGCCTGTCATTAAGTCCAATTTGAACACAGGAGCAAAAATGACAGTTTCGGCCAAAGCGGGGTCCACATATGGGCCACTTTGCACCGAAAAGCGTGTCAGGGTCAAAGGTCTCCAAATTAGCCAAACTTAGTGTCAACAAGTCAGGAACGATGATACGAACCCAACGGAACTTCCAGAATTGGATTCTGATGAGCTAATCACAAAATCGCCCGTCAAGTGGAGCCTGTGGGGCCTACGATACGCGATTTTGTCAACGTTCTCAGAATCAAACCAAACTTGGGTCACAGGACCAGCGTATCGCTACGAGTCCGATGGCACAAGTTTCGTTTTGATCCGATATGTGTACACAAAGCTACAACGTATTCCAGAACCGATGGATACGGGGCGGTGTCGGCGGATACGGGTTGATTCCGGTGTGCACGTACATCCAAATCAACTTCTGTGAAATCTCGCACATCCGTATCAACGACGCGCACATATCGGTAAAGACCGCATGCGACCAAGTCATCCCGTTTGGCGGGGCGTACTCAGTTCCGGGGTGAATCAGGGCATTATTTTTCCTGTTTTTGGATCACGGTTCACGATCGCCACAGAACGCGATGCACCGACCGGGTTACACGGGCACCGAGAGGGTCATACAGTCTACACGACGCAACTGACGAAATCGAAAACGGAATTACCAGGAGAAAGAAAATGCTACCTGAACAGGGCTCTGTGAATATGACTTTCACGTGTCCGCGTCGTGTCCGGTGTCCGAGTCGGAGTCGCGTCTAGGGTTAGGGTTTCTAGGGTTCTGTTGCTGTTGGCCGGAGCTCAGGCGGGGGAGGCCGACCGGAGGGAGGCGGCGGTGCGCCAGAGGCGGCGGCTAGGCGCTGAGCGGCGGAGGCGGGCCGGAGTTGGGGGACTCGGGGTCGGGGGCCTGCTGCGTCGGGGAAGAAGGAGGAAGGAGGGGGCCTGGGCGGTGCTGCAAGGTGGTTACACGGTGGCTAGGGCGCGGGTCGAGAGGGGACGCTGAGGAGTTGGGGACGATGGCGGAGGAGGAGGAGAGTCGAGAGGCGGCTGGGCATCGGCGAGGCGAGGGGTGCAACGGGGAGCGGCGGAGTAGAGTCGCTGCTGGAGTCGGGCGAAGAGCCGGAGGCGGAGGAGGAGAAAGGGATGCGGGGAGGCTGTGCTGGGTGGTGCTCCAGGCAGAGGATGGGAGCGACCGGAGGGAGATAGGGTGTTAGGGTTTCGGCGAGTGTCTCAGCGGCGGAGAGATGAGAGGGAGAGGGTGCGTGGCGGCGGCGGCACGGACGTCGAGGCTTTTTATAGCCGGAACAGTAAATCCGGCAGATTTTAGGATTAAGGTTCGGTTAGTTAACGGGTTTGGGTCCGGATCGGGCGGGTCGCTGGTTGGGCAGACCCGATCCGACCCGTTAAGGTCAGGGGTCCGGTTCGGTTTGGTTGGACCGGGTTCAGCCCTGTTTGAACCCGGTTCAACCCGGTTTGTTTTGGATTTAATACGATTTAATTATTAATAGTTTTTCGGGCTTTAAAAATATTTCCGGAGTCCAATAAATTCACGGAAAATTCCCCTATGTCCGGTTTTCTATTTTACACCATAAAATATTATTTCCATAATATTTTAATATTAATTAAGAGTAATTAAAAATTATTTCATTACCAAAGGCCTAGGTTTTAATTACAGAAAATTTCCTAAAATTTCCAGAAAAATTGTAAAAAATCCAATTTAAAATTTTTTGAAAATCAGGGGGCTTACAATCTACCCCCCTTAAGAGGATTGCGTCCTCGCAATCAAAAGAATAACCGGTCAACAGAGATGACACGATTGCAAATATTGATTGAAGCACATCACGATCAAGGAGATTCAAGGATGAGAGTGTAAGAATAATACATAGAGAAAAATTATTTCCCCAAGCATTAAAGTTATACAATTTCTCGGATGAAGGAAATCTAAAAATCTACAGTTTAGAACACTAGGTTATCACTTAAGAACATACTAAGTTATCAATTATAAAAGTATACTAGGTTATTAGCAAGTTTAACATTACTAGGTTAAGGCTAGGGTCACGAACTAACATGCAAAAACTAAAGCAAATCTAGAAGCAATTAATTAGAAAAAACTTACGCGCATTAGCTACTCCATGAATCTGTGCGTCCTCCGAAGTCATCGCGAAAGCTTGTCCGCGTCCTTGAGGTGGATTCTTCTGCTGCTGCTGGGCCTGCTGGAAGAGTGCTGCTTGTGGTGCCAAGGGTGGCCTTGGTTGATACCCTCCTGGTGCTGGTAGGGCTTGCCTGTTTGTTATTAGTGCTCTCTCTTGATGATAAGGACAATCCTTGGCTAAGTGTTGATTGGTTATGCAAATTAAGCATAATCCTAACTTGCGTCTGCAGTCTCTCTCAATATGGCCTACCTTGCCATAGTATTGACATGTAGGTAGTGTCTGTGGAGAGGCTCTGGATGGCTGGTGCATGTGAGGTCTCTTTGCGGCTTCTTCTTGTGGTGCTCTGGCTGATGTGGAAGACCGTTTCAGACTGGTCTCTCTTCTGGTGACGCGCTCCATGCGTCGGGCTGCTGCAAGGACGTCCGAGTAAGAAGTAGGCGCAACGGATCCGATCAGTCTCTGTAGCTCGAGGTTTAGTCTGTCGAAGAACTTTTTAGCCTTCTCTTCTTCTGTCGGGATCAAGGTTGGGGCAAAGCGACTTAGACGAATGAATTCTGCGTTGTATTCTTCCACTGTCATACTGTCCTTAGTGAGGCGATTGAACTTGTCCCGAAGTTCTGATCGAGCGATCGCCGGAATTTACATCTCCTGAAAGAGCCTGGAAAACTCTTCCCAAGTGACTCGGTCTGGTCCGAGCCGTGTCTCCTCAGATAGCCACCAGTGATGTGCATTATCTGTCAATTGCATTCTGACGGCAGTCATCCAACGTTCTCTTGGAAGCTCAGCTGCTTCCAGCTGGTGTTGTATGTCGGTGAGCCACTCATGAACTTCTGTGGGCTCCTCCTTTCCTGAGAAGGTACGAGGCTTCAGCTGGCAGAAATTCGTGATAGATCCTGTCACTGGTCGTCGCGCTGGTAGATTCGCCTGCTCCAGTACAAGTGCTAGGCTGCGACTCAAAGTCTCTTATTGAATCTGATGTTGATCTTGCATCATCGCGTAGAACATTCGGAACATTTGTTGTTCGTCCATAGCCAGCCCTTGTGGGAATACATGCATTGGTGGAATGAACTACGGAGGCGGTGGGATGTCGTCTTGCCGATCTCTTGAGGTATCTTGACTGTTTTGTTGTTCTGGTTGGCCTCCACCAACTGGCGTCGCTTCATCATCATAGGTGACATCTGCAACTTGTGGTATTCCTTTGGGAGTCTCATCGCATGCTTGTGAATCCATTGCTCTGCATCAAAAATAAACTATAAGAGGCGCACAGGAATTAAGGCAAGATGTAAGTCAAGAAATTAATTTGAATTCGTTATAGATATCAAGAACGTTTCAAGCAAGTGGATGAGATCCTAAAAACTTATCCTATTCTTATTGCAGGCTTGCTCGGTCTCTAAGTTGACACCGAACAATTTAGTCATTGACCTGCATGGGCCACCACAAAATCATGTCATGCCCCAGTCCCAAGATACCGAGGGACTAGACGCGTGGCAATGGCCAGCAGCACACACCGATGGACAAACCCAATTTAATGGATCCATCGGGACATGCTTAAGCTGTAATATAATAATAAGTAGGTCCAATGATACAAGTCACAATCTATACTAATCTCATCCATAACAGATAATCACAGGTCAAATGCCAGAATAAATACAAATAAATATAAACTAACAAGTCTGAATAAAAGTGTCTCGGAGAACAATCCGAGAATAAGTCTGGTACATCAATGAAATAGACTGGAAATAAAATAACTAGAAATAGAAATAAATGAGTATCTCAAGCCAATACTCAAGAGAAGTCCTCTGGTACAATCTCGTCCTCAGATCCTGGTTCTGCTCCATGGTGTGCGCCTGCTCTTGCTAATGCTAATGCTAATGCTCCGGTCCCGTATACCTCGGGATAAATCTCGTCAGCTAATCCTGGGGACATAATCCGGATCCAGATCCTCAGGGGACATAGCAAGGTACAAGAAAGCTCATGCCAAAATAATGCAGTGCAGCAGATAATGAAATAAATAGGGTAAGTATGTAACCATCTATGTGAAAATGCAAGTGAGAGCATCACGAGTACTCAGGCTGAGACCACTACAAGCTTTGTGTCTGGGAGCTGGTAGCGGAGTCTACTATATGTTTTACTATGTGTTTACTATGGATTATACATATATATATATGAAATCAGCCTGTAGCATGTGTGTCTCTCCCTACCCAATGTAATCACACGTCTCATGTCCATGACACGCAGGATCAATACTAATGCAGCAAGTCATATAATGTCTAGGAATATAATGTCTATGTCATAAACCTGTATCCTATACAGAATCACTATGAATATCTCGGGAAGATCCTGTCTCATGGATAGTGTCAAGTATCCTGGGTCAAGGGTACTCGATAAGACAAGTACGAGAATATAAAGTGTCACGAATGTCCATCTCTAGATGATAGTACCCAACACCGCGTACAGTGTTGGCACCCAACTAATAATCGAACGCTAAGTACGTCACACGGTCCTAGGTTAAGCATGCACAATAATATAAATGAATCAAGGAAAATATGTAACAAGAATGCAAAGTTGGCAAGGTACACTTGCCTGTGGTTCTGGCTCCAACTGTAGCTCTGGTCTCAGTGTGATCTGCAGGTACTACTCCGGTTGCTGAAATAAACATCACCATCAGTCTCAAAAAATATTAAATAGCTAGAAACGCCTGTCCTTAAGTCCAATTTGGACACAGGAGCAAAAATGACAGTTCCGGCCAAAGCGGGGTCCACATGTGGGCCACTTTGCACCAAAAAGCGTGTCAGGGTCAAAGGTCTCCAAATTAGCCAAACTTAGTGTCAACAAGTCAGGAACGATGATACGAACCCAACGGAACTTCCAGAATTGGATTCCGATGAGCCGATCACAAAATCGCCGGTCAAGTGGAGCTTATGGGGCCCACGATACGCAATTTTGTCAACGTTCTCAGAATCGAACCAAACTTGGGTCACAGGACCAGCGTATCGCTACGAGTCCGATGGTGCAAGTTTCGTTTCGATCCGACGTGTGTACACAAAGTTATAATATATTCCAAAACCGATGGATATGGGGCGGTGTCGGCGGATACGCGTTGATTCCGGTGTGCACGCACATCCAAATCAAATTCTGGGAAATCCCGCACGTCCGTATCAACGACGCGCACGTATCGGTAAAGACCGTACGCGACCAAGTCGTCCCGTTTGGCGGGGCGTACTCAGTTCCGGGGTGAATCAGGGCGTTGTTTTTCCTGTTTTTGGATCGCGGTTCGCGATCGCCACAGGACGCGATACACCGAGCGGGTTGCACGGGCACCGAGAGGGTCATACATTCTATACGACACAACTGACAAAATCGAAATTAGAATTACGAGGAGAGAGGAAACGCTACCTGAACAGGGCTCCGTGAATATGACTTTCACGTGTCCGTGTCGTGTCCGGTGTCCGAGTCGGAGTCGCGTCTAGAGTTAGGGTTTCTAGTGTTCTATTGCTGTTGGCCGGAGCTCAGGCGGGGGAGGCCGACCGGAGGGAGGCGGCGGTGCGCGAAAGGCGGCGGCTAGGCGCTGAGCGGTGGAGGCGGGCCGGAGTTGGGGGACTGGGGGTCGGGGGCCTGCTGCGTCGGGGAAGAAAGAGGAAGGAGGGGGCCTGGGCGATGCTGTGTCACGCCCCAGTCCCAAAAATACTGTGGGACCGGACGCGTGGTAATGGCCAGCAGTACGCACCGATGGACAAACCCAATTTAATGGATCTATTAGGGCATACTTAAGCTGTAGAATCAAGTCTACGACAATCATGGCACAACTAATCTCATCCACACAAGATATAAAATATGATCCACAGAATAAATAAGGAATGTAAATCATCAGCTAGTCTCACAAAGTATTTCGGGGAACAACCCGATAAACATCTGTTACAATGGTTCAACAGACCAGATTATAAATGACTGAAATAAATAAAATGATGAGTATAAAACATGGATGCTCAGGAAAAGTCTTCAGCTAACACCTCGTCCTCGGGTGTCGGTACAACTCCTGGATCAGCTCCTGCTGCGGTCCCGTATACCTCGGGATAGATCTCGTCCTCAAATCCTGGGGACATAATCCATATCCAGGTCCTCAGGGGACATAGCAAGGTACAAAAAATATATAAGCCAGAATATAAGCAGTGCAGCAAATAATAAGATAAATAGGGCAAGTAAGTAACCATCTATATGAAAATACAAGTGAGAGCAGCACGAGTACTCAGGCTGAGCCACTACAAGCTCTGTGTCGGGGAGCCGGTAGTGGTAATAAACACGTAATGTGCCTAGCTCTGCTACGAGAGTCTACGGCCTCACAATAGTAGTAGATATATATAGAAAATAGCCTGTAGCCTGTGTGTCTCTCTCCACCCAATGTAACCACGCATATCATGACCATAACGTCTCATGTCCATGTCAAGCGGGATCATCACTAATGCAACAAGTCATATGTATCTATAAATATAGTATCTCTGTCAAGTCCTGTATCCTATACAGAATCACCACGAATATCTCGGGAATATCCTGTCTCATGAACAATGTCAAGTGTCTTGGGTCGTATGGTACTTGATAAGACAAGTACGAGAATATAAAGTGTCACGAATGTCCATCTCTAAATGACAATACATAACACCGCGTACGGTGTTGGCACCCGACTAATAATCGGACGCTGAGTATGTCACACGGTCCTAGGTTAAGCAGGCACAACAATATAATGAAGCAAGGAAAATATGTAACAATACTGCAGAGTTTGGCAAGGTACACTTGCCTGATGTTTGAATATCCATAATCGTCCCAGTATTAGTAGATCCTGTGGGTACTCCTCCAAAAGCTGTAATAAATATTACCAATAGTCTCAGAAGATATCAAACTACTAGAATTGCCTGTCCTTACGTCCAATTTGGACACAGGGGCAAGAAGGTCATTTCCGAGTCAAAGCGGGGTCCACATGTAGGCCTCTTTGCACCGAAAAGTGTGCCAGGGTCAAAGGTCTCCCAATTCCTCAAACTCAGTGTCTACAAGTCAGGAACGATGATACGAACCCAACGGAACTTCCAGAATTGGATTCTGATGAGCCGATCTCAAAATCGCCCGTCAAGTAGAGCCTGTGGGGCCCACGATACGCGATTTTGTCAACGTTCTCAGAATCGAACCAAACTTGGGTCACAGGACCAGCGTATCGTTATGAGTCCGATGGCGCAAGTTTCGTCTCGATCCGAAATGTGTACACAAAGTTATAGCGTGCTCCAAAAAGGATGGATACGGGGTGGCATCGGCGGATACGCGTTGATTCCGGTGTGCACGCACATCCGAATCAACTTTTGCGAAATCCCATACGACCGTGTCAACGTCGCGCACGTTTTGGTAAAGACCGCATGCGACCAAGTCGTCCCGTTTGGCGGGGCGTACTCAGTTCCGGGGTGAAACATGGCGTTGTTTTTCCTGTTTTTGGATCGCGGTGCGCGATCACCACAGGATGCGATGCACCGAGCGGGTTGCACGGGCACCGAGAGGGTTATACAGTCTACGCGTAGCAACTGACGGAATCGAAAACAGAATTACGAGGAGGGAGAAAACGGTACCTGAAAAAGGCCCCGTGAATCTGAGTTTTCACGTGTCCGAGACGTTCCGTGTCCTAGTCTGAATCTACCGTGTCCACGTGTCTGTCATGTCTCCTTGACACGAGCTGAGTCAGGATCGGGGCGACTGCCTAGGTTGCTGGAGGTGAGCCGTTCCGGTCGGCGGAGGGAGGCTCGTCGGCTGCTGTTCCGAGCGGCGGGTTGGGGTTGAGGGGGAGTCGGGGTCGGCGGTGAGTAGCAGCGCCGGAGTCGGGCTGCGGGTGGGGAGGTCGACGAGGGGACTGGAGCTCGGCGAGGGACGAGCGGGGCTGGGTGGTCGCGGGTGGAGTCGAGCAGAGGGGCGGTGTCGTGGGGAGAAGAGGAGGCTGCCGATGATTGAGCGGATGAGAACGACGGCGGGCGGAGAGGAACTCGGCCTGGCGGTGGTGGGGAGTCGGGCTCGGCGTGCGGGGAGTCACTGGCGGCTAGCTAGGATTCTGTGGGCGGTGATGGTTCTGTAGGGTTTTGTGGCGGCGGCGGGCACGGAAGTCGAGGTATAAATAGGGCATGAACAGTGAATCCGGTAGGGGATTCTCTTAGGGCTCGGTTAGGGTTTCGGGTCCGGGTCGGGTTTGCTGGATCTGACCCGACCCGACCCATTATGATGGGTTGGCTTGTTTCGGCTTAGCCCTCGGTTTGGTTCGGTCAACGGTTTGGTTTAATCTGGGTTTAGTTTGGTTCGGTTTAATGAGCCAAAAGTTTTTAAGGCTTAAAACGCGTTTCCGGAGTCCAATAAATTCACCGAAAAATATCCCATGTCCGGTTTTCTATTTTACACCATAAAATATTATTTCCATATTAATTTAATTCTAATAAACTGCATTTAAAATCCTTAACCCTTAATTACCTTGGTTCTTTTCCAGAAAATACCGAAAATATATTAAATATTATTCTGAAAAGACAGGGTGTTTACAATCTTCCCTCCTTAAAAGGATTGCGTCCTCGCAATCAAAGAATAAGCTAATAAAGGAAGAATTATGGAAATACAAGGTGGTTTAGTTTACAACTGCCTCCTCAAACAAGTGGGGGTAACGCTGGTGCATACTATCTTCTCACTCCCAAGTCGATTATCCAGGGGAATGATGTTTCTAAGCTACACGAACCAGTCTGATTGTCTGTCCCCGCAATATCTTCTCACTGACATCGAGGATGCCAACTGGTTGTTCTTCATATCTTAAGCTTGGGCCTACTGCAATCTCTGAATGATCGACTATGTGACTTGGGTCGGTCACGTACCTTCGCAGCTGTGAGACGTGGAATACGTCATGCACTCCCTCTAAAGATGGAGGTAATGCAAGACGATAAGCCACCTCACCAACGCGCTCTAGAATATCAAATGGCCCAATATACCTTGGGCTCAACTTGCCTCTGCTCCCGAATCTGATAGTACCTCGAGTGGGCAAAATCCTCAAGAACACGTGCTCTCCTTCTTTAAACTCTAGGGGACGTCTGTGCGTATCTGCCCAATGCTTCTGTCTGTCCTGAGCTGCTCGTAGATGATTCTGAATCTGTTTTACCTTTTCCACTGTCTGCGTTACCAATTCTGGACCCAGTATTTGACGTTCACCAACGTCACTCCAACATATAGGCGATCTGCACTTCCTTCCGTATAAAGATTCGAATGGTGCCATCTGAATGCTGGCCTGATAACTGTTATTGTAGGAGAACTCCACTAAGTGTAAATGATCTTCCCAAGATCCTCCAAAGTCTAGCATACATGATCGCAACATATCCTCCAAGATCTGAATGGTGCGCTCCGATTAGCCATCTGTCTGTGGGTGGTAAGCGGTACTGAATTTGAGTCTGGTGCCCAGACTCTCTTGCATGCTTCTCCAAAAATGAGATGTAAATCTTGAATCTCGGTCTGATACAATACTGACCGGTACTCCATATAATTTGACGATTTGTCGCATATACATATCGGCTAGTACCTCTGTGGACTGTCCAACTCTGAATGGCAAGAAGTGTGCCAATTTAGTGAGTCTATCCACGATAACCCATACTGCATCTCTTCTGCTGGGACTCCTTGGAAATCCTGTGACAAAATCCATCGTGATATGTTCTTACTTCCATTCTGGTATAGGAAGCGGCTGTAACATACCTGCAGTCCTCTGATGCTCGGCCTTTACTTGCTGGCAGACTAAGCATTTGGCCATAAATCTTGAAATCTCTCTTTTCATTCCATGCCACCAGTAATACTATCTCAAGTCTTGGTACATCTTGGTTCCTCCTGGGTGAACAGAGTATATAGAGCTATGTGCTTCAGTCATTAACTCCTGTCTCAATTCTCCATTTGGAACATACAGGCGATTTCCAAACCTCAATGTCCCGTCTTCGTGTATACGAAGTCCTGTCTGCATGCCTGCTTCCGTCCGCTCTTTCAGTCTTCGAAATCTAGCATCGGTGGGCAACGCCTCTTTAATCTTCTGCACGAGTGATGACTTAACTTCAAGATTAGCCAATAATCCACTGTCCTGGTAGAACAACCTCTATCTGAAGCTCCTGTAGATCTCTCAATAACTCGGGCTGCATTGTCAAGAAATATGCCGTAGGCTTCCTGCTGAGTGCGTCTGCTACAATATTCGCCTTTCCCGGATAATACTGCAGATCTATGTCAAAATCTACCATCAATTCAAGCCAATGCCTCTGCCTGATGTTAAGCTCCTTCTGAGTATATACATACTTCAGGCTTTTATGATCTGTAAAGATGTCTACTTTCTCCCCATAAAGGTAGTGCCTCCAAATCTTCAATGTAAATATAACTGCTGCTAACTCCAGATCGTGTGTTGGGTAGTTCTTCTCGTGGACCTTCAACTATCTTGGCGCATAAGCAATGACTTTGCCATGTTGCATCAAAACACATCCTAGTCCACTACCTGATGCATCATTGTAAACAACAAAACCTCCGGACCCTGAAGGAAGAGTCAAGACAGGTGCTGTTGTTAATCTTCTCTTCAATATTTCGAAGGCCTTCTGGCAGTCTTCTGTCCATATAAACTCCTGGTCTTTACGTGTCAGCTTTGTCATCAGTTCTGCAATCCTCGAGAAATTTTCTACAAACCTTCGGTAATATCCCGCGAGTCCGAGAAAACTTCTCACCTCTGCCACTGATGTGGGCGTAGGCCAAGTCTCTATTGCCGCAACTTTCTCTGGATCCACTGACAGTCCTTCTCCTGAGATGATATGTCCCAAGAAAGGCACTTTGTCCATACAGAACTCACACTTACTGAGTTTGGCATATAACTTCTCCTGTCTTAAGGTCTCTAACACGATTCTGAGATGCTCCTCGTGCTCTTCATGGCTCTTGGAATATATGAGAATGTCGTCAATGAACACAACCACAAATTTATCTAAGAACTGATAAAAGACTCTGTTTATTAAACTCATAAACACTGCTGGCGCGTTGGTTAAACCAAACGGCATCACCAAGAACTCATAATGTCCATACTTGGTCCTGAAAGCTGTCTTCGGGATGTCTTCCTTCCTTACTTTGATCTGATGATAGCCGGATCGAAGGTCAATCTTTGAGAATATCCTGGCACCACTCAATTGATCGAATAGATCATCAATACGTGGTAAGGGATACCTGTTCTTGATGGTCACAGCATTCAGTGCCCTGTAGTCAATGCATAACCGTACTGTTCCATCCTTCTTCGGCACAAATAATATGGGTGCTCCCTAAGGTGAAACACTGGGCCGAATGAAACCCTTATCTAGAAGGTCGTCAACCTGTTCTTTCAACTCCACTAACTCCTTAGGTGCCAGCCGATATACTGAGGAAGTGATAGGCTCTGCTCCTGGAGTTAAGTCTATTGTGAATTCTATTTCTCGATCAGGCGGTAAACCTGGAAGATCATCAGGAAATACATCCTCAAATTCTGATATGACTCTTGGGTAACCTGTCTCCCCTTCTACAGATAGTACCCTAAGAGTAGGCTGAACTCCTTGTTCTACTGCTCCTCGAAGAAACTCGAATTCTGGATGTCCAGGCGGTCTAAATATAACCTTTCCAAGCCGACAATCAAGAGTCGCATGATACTGACTTAACCAGTCCATACCAAGTACAACATCATAGTCAGGCATAGAAAAGATCAGAAATTGGGCTCGCATCTCTCTCCCACAAACTACTACAGAACATGATCTATAGACGTCACTAACCGAAATAATTCCACCTCCCGTAAGAATTCTCTTCATCTTCGGAAGGGGTGCGGTAGCTACTCTATGGGTGGCTATAAAGCTAGCTGCTATAAATGAATGCGATGCTCCAGAATCAAATAATTCTACAGCTGGTAATGAAGCTACTAAAATAGTACCTGCGATGACCTCGCCTACAGTAGCTTCCTGCTCAATAGCTAATGTGAATGCCTGGCCTCTTCTCTGAGCTAGACCTCTCTGCTGCTGCTGCTAAAATAGGGCTGCCAGTGGTGCCAGTGGTGGTCTCTGCTGGTAGCCCCCTGTAGCTGGTGGTCTAACTCCTCCAGCTCTTGTCTGCTGTGCTCCTACTGCTGGAAAAGCTGGTCGTGGTGCAGGCAAGGCTAGTCTCGGTGCTCCCTCTCTATGTTTAGTGCAGTCTCTGGATAGATGTTGGTCGAATCCGCAAAGCAGGCATAGTCCCAACTTATACTTGCACTCTCTCTCAATGTGTCCTACCATGCCGCAGTGGTGACAAGTAGGAAGAGATATGGCCCTGTGTGCTGCTCTCTCTGGTATATTCCTCTGGAATCGTTTTGCAGAATCTCCAGGTGCTGTCTTGGATGGTACAGATGTGTTTGGCCTCTTCAGATTAGATTCCCTTCTAGTGACGCGCTCCATGCGTCGTGCTGCTGCAAGGACATCGGTATAAGATGTAGGTGCGATCGATCCAATCAATCTCTGGAGCTCGAACTTCAGTCCGTCAAAGAACTTCTCAGCTTTCTCTTCCTCTGTCGAGATCAAGGTTGGGGCAAAGCGACTTAGGTGAATAAATTCCGCGTTGTATTCTTCCACTGTCATACTGCCTTGGATGAGGCGGTTGAACTTATCTCTGAGCTCTGACCGTACAACTGCCAGAATATACATCTCTTGGAAGAGTCTGGAGAACTCTTCCCATGTGACTCGGTCCTGTCCGAGCCTCCTCTCTTCTGCTAACTACCAGTAATGTGCATTTTCAGTTAACTGCATTCTGACTGCAGTCATCCACTTCTCTCTTGGAAGTTCAGCGGCTTCCAACTGATGCTGTATGTTTGTGAGCCATTCATGAACTTCTGTTGGCCCTTCTTTACCAGAAAATATGCGAGTCTTGAGATGACGAAAATCGGTGATAGATCCCATCGCTGTTCGCCTCGTTGGTGGATTTGCCTGCTCCAATGCGGATACCAGGCTGGTCCTCAGATACTCTGCCTCCTGGCGATGGGCCTCGTGCTGAATCTGCTGCTGGGCCTGCATCATGGCATACATCATCTGGAACATCTGTTGCCCGTCCATGGCTTGTCCGGGCAGAAAAACTGGCATCTGGGGAGTGAACTGTGGTGGAGGTGGGATGTCATCTCTCCGAAACCTTGGATTAGGCTAACCGGTCTGATCGCTCTGCGATGCTTGTCCTCCATCCCCTGGGGTCACTCCGTCTGTATATGTAACCACAGCGTCGTATGGTGTATCCAAAGGAATCTCGTCTCCGTTCCTGGGATCCATTACTCTGCAATCAAAAGATAAACTGTAAGAAAGCTCAGAGGAATCAAACAGGATGCAAATCAAGTGATAATTTTGAGTTCGGTATAGAGTTCAATAATGGTTTAAATAATGGATGAGATTCTATAACTTATCCTATTCTTAGGGCAGGCTGGTTCAGTTCCTAAGTTGAAATAGAACAATTTAGTCGTAGACCTGCATGGTCCACCACAAAAACCATGTCACGTCCCAGTCCCAAAAATACCGTGGGACCGAACGCGTGGCAATGGCCAGCAGTACGCGCCGATGGACAAACCAAATTTAATGGATCCATTAGGGCATACTTAAGCTGTAAAATTAAGTCTACGACAATCATGGCACAACTAATCTCATCCACATAAGATATAAAATATGATCCACAGAATAAATAAGGAATATAAATCATCAGCTAGTCTCACAAAGTGCTTCGGGGAATAATCCGATAAATATCTGTTACAATGGTTCAACAGACCAGAATATAAATGACTGAAATAAATAAAATGATGAGTATAAAACATGGATGCTCAGGAAAAGTCTTCAGCTAACACCTCGTCCTCGGGTGTCGGTACAACTCCTGGATCAGCTCCTGCTGCGGTCCCGTATACCTCGGGATAGATCTCGTCCTCAAATCCTGGGGACATAATCCATATCCAGGTCCTCAGGGGACATAGCAAGGTACAAAAAATATACAAGCCAGAATATAAGCAGTGCAGCAAATAATGAGATAAATAGGGCAAGTAAGTAACCATCTATGTGAAAATGCAAGTGAGAGCAGCACGAGTACTCAGGCTGAGCCACTACAAGCTCTGTGTCGGCGAGCCGGTAGTGATAATAAACACGTAATGTGCCTAGCTCTGCTACGAGAGTCTACGACCTCACAATAGTAGTAGATATATATAAAAAATAGCCTGTAGCCTGTGTGTCTCTCCCCACCCAATGTAACCACGCATATCATGACCATAACATCTCATGTCCATGTCAAGCGGGATCATCACTAATGCAACAAGTCATATGTATCTATGAATATAGTATCTCTGTCAAGTCCTGTATCCTATACAGAATCACCACGAATATCTCGGGAATATCCTGTCTCATAAACAGTGTCAAGTGTCCTGGGTCGTATGGTACTTGATAAGACAAGTACGAGAATATAAAGTGTCATGAATTTCTATCTCTAAATGACAATACACAATACCGCGTACGGTGTTGGCACCCGACTAATAATCGGACGCTGAGTACGTCACACGGTCCGGGGTTAACCATGTCACGCCCCGATCTCCCGCAGGTAATCGGCCGTTCCCGCTAGGCGGGAATCACCCTCGCCAGCGCTCCCGCGGAACGATCGCTTAACCCATCCGGGCGTGATGCCGCACGAGCGTGATCCACGCCCGTGCAAGGCCATGGTTCATTGGCTGGCGGCAAGAGTTCTAAGCCACAGAGTCGAACAGATTGTCCGAGTGCAGCGGAGTTTAGGAACGCATAGCGATCGGTAACAGGTTCACTGAGTCGACAATATAGCGGAAGCATTGAAACAAGTAAAGTAATCTCTTTATTGATATGAAACATATATTACAGGCGGCATATAGCCGAGATTACAAGTCGCTCAAGCCTCTCTCTCTGAAACAGTAAAAGCGTGCCAAGTGGCTACAACTGTGGAATGATTTGTACAGGCGATGGTCAGGCGATGTTCACAACTTATGTCTTGTATATGTGCTTCAGTCCCGGACGCACCGTTGCAAGGCTTCAGAGGGAACTCCTGGCCTTAGCACGCACGAAGGAGGCGTCCGCACCGAACGAGGTTCTCCCGCACCCTGCATACAAACTGGTGGATTATCAGTACATTGAATGCACTGATGGGGAAGCTACTCGCCCGCTCGACAAATCCAAACACGTAATACAGGTTCCGTACACAACTATTAAGTTGTCTTTCTAGTTGCCTTAGGATCAGTTTCATGCAGATATTGAATAGCCTAACGTGTCGGGCAGTGCGCTGTGCGATGTTAGAGAAAACACGGCGAGACTTACCAACTTACCATCTCCTTCCCTGTTCAAGGCAAACATTGAGGCAAACATGTTAATTCAAGCAGAGGCATGTATAAACATTCAGGAGGCAAGCATATGCAAACAGGAGGGTCATTTTAACATGATCGTTCAGGTGTTTAGTTGTTGCGATGCAGTGACTCGCACGCGGATAGCCGCTAAGCGAGGATGACTTATCTATATGAACACGGTCGCTGGCAAAGCTATTATGGACGTAGTCGAGGACAGGGATAGCATGCTACGCGTGTACATGAGGCACATGAACACGATGCGTTGCAAGCTATCCTCCCTGCACACGAGACTGCACACGAGCTCCATCCGGACCGGATCGGCCCCAGTGCCCCGGTGACCGTCCGTGGAACTAGTTCGCGACATGCAAGTCAGGGTTAACCAATCTCAGGCAACACGATTTAACCAATCTCAGGCAACACGATTTAACCAATCTCAGGCAACACGATTACACGAGATACACGAGAACACGCGTGCACTAGAACACGAGAACACGAGAACGCGAGTGCACGGGAACACGAGTACACGAGTATACGGGATACTTGAATCTTGGTTCTGTACAATAACTTGTCTTGATGCATTCTCCTGGTTCGGGGCTGCCTGGTGACCTAACGGTCCTGTATACTTGCAGGGTCAATCATACACGGAACGACTACTGAGTAGTCTTCCGGAGTTTGGATGAAAACACGGTAACTATCAAGCAGACAAGCATGCGTTTCTAGGAACATAAGCAGGCACGTTGCTCAGGCCCGAAGGTAGTCCGAGAGATGAAACCGTTAAGGGACTTAGCATGCGAGGGTCTGAATATAAGCACTATTTCCTTTTTCCATGTTCTAGCAAGCAATACAAGTTGGGATTATTCCCTTAGCTAGGTGCGTTGGATTTATTAGCATGCAGGGGGTGAATCACCTAGCGACTAGCATAAACATTCCAGATTTTATGTGTGCTGGCTAAGCAAAGACAAGTTCACCGTAGCCACCCACCTTAGCGAAGATTCGCCTCGGTAGAGCGATACGTCTGAGCGAGCCTCTGAAAGTCCAAGCCGGATTCCTGTAGGGACAAGTCTGGATATTCTTTGCTTCTTGATCGAGGCAAAGCAGGTCGGGACACCTGTACGATTGCCGATTGAGACGGCAGTCCGCTTGAACGGAATGGGGTGTTACATCCTACCCAACTTAGAAAAAGTCTCGTCCTCGAGACTTACTAAGGACAAGCTGTAATCTAGGGTTGAGGCAATCCTATACAAGTCGTTTGTACTTGTTCATTTGGATCTTCACTTGCACAAGCTTCGAAATCAGCATATCGCTTAGACTGGATCGTGTGCACTTTCGAAGGTACCCTCTAGCATGAACACGTCAACCAGCTCAGTGATAGCGAAGTCTTAGCACTCGAGTTTCACCTTTTCTAAGTCTTGGATGGTGCACTAGTTCAAGGCGTCCCTCGAATAGATGCATTCAACCAAACTTAGGGTTAGTGAAAATCGGATAAGCTACTAGCGATACTCTCAAGGGTTCGCACAGGTTGGCACAAAGGCCACTCACAGCATACAACCAGACAAGCAAGCATAACATTCAAAACGTATTTTGAAAGTATTTAGACTTATTGTTGAAACATCCCATCGAGGCATTGAGAGAGAGCGTGCACATAACCCACGAACGAGCTTTCGAAACAGAGATATCAAATTGAGGACAAAGGCGTAGAAGCCAGGCTCTGATACCAACCTGTCACGTCCTGATCTCCCGCAGGCAATCGGCCGTTCCCGCTAGGCGGGAATCACCCTCGCCAGCGCTCCCGCGGAACGATCGCTTAACCCATCCGGGCGTGATGCCGCACGAGCGTGATCCACGCCCGTGCAAGGCCATGGTTCGTTGGCTGGCGGCAAGAGTTCTAAGCCACAGAGTCGCACAGATTGTCCGAGTGCAGCCGAGTTTAGGAACGCATAGCGATCGGTAACAGGTTCACTGAGTCGACAATATAGCGGAAGCATTGAAACAAGTAAAGTAATCTCTTTATTGATATAAAACATGTATTATAGGCGGCGTATAGCCGAGATTACAAGTCGCTCAAGCCTCTCTCTCTGAAATAGTAAAAGCGTGCCAAGTGGCTACAACTGTGGAATAATTTGTACAGGCGATGGTCAGGCGATGTTCACAACTTATGTCTTGTATATGTGCTTCAGTCCCGGATGCACCGTTGCAAGGCTTCAGAGGGAACTCCTGGCCTTAGCACGCACGAAGGAGGCGTCCGCACCGAACGAGGTTCTCCCGCACCCTGCATACAAACTGGTGGATTATCAGTACATTGAATGCACTGGTGGGGAAGCTACTCGCCCGCTCGACAAATCTAAACACGTAATACAGGTTCCGTGCACAACTATTAAGTTGTCTTTCTAGTTGCCTTAGGATCAGTTTCATGCAGATATTGAATAGCCTAACGTGTCGGGCAGTGCGCCGTGCGATGTTAGAGGAAACACGGCGAGACTTACCAACTTACCATCTCCTTGCCTGTTCAAGGCAAACATTGAGGCAAACATGTTAATTCAAGCAGAGGCATGTATAAACATTCAGGAGGCAAGCATATGCAAACAGGAGGGTCGTTTTAACATGATCGTTCAGGTGTTTAGTTGTTGCGATGCAGTGACTCGCACGCGGATAGCCGCTAAGCGAGGATGACTTATCTATATGAACACGGTCGCTGGCAAAGCCATTATGGACGTAGTCGAGGACAAGGATAGCATGCTACGCGTGTACACGAGGCACACGAACATGATGCGTTGCAAGCTATCCTTCCTGCAAACGAGACTACACACGAGCTCCATCCGGACCGGATCGGCCCCAGTGCCCCGGTGACCGTCCGTGGAACTAGTCCGCGACATGCAAGTCAGGGTTAACCAATCTCAGGCAACACGATTTAACCAATCTCAGGCAACACGATTTAACCAATCTCAGGCAACACGATTACACGAGATACACGAGAACACGCGTGCACTAGAACACGAGAACACGAGAACGCGATTGCACGGGAACACGAGTACACGAGTATACGGGATACTTGAATCTTGGTTCTGTACAATAACTTGTCTTGATGCATTCCCCTGGTTCGGGGCTGCCTGGTGACCGAACGGTCCTGGATACTTGCAGGGTCAATCATACACGGAACGACTACTGAGTAGTCTTCCGGAGTTTGGATGAAAACACGGTAACTATCAAACAGACAAGCATGCATTTCTAGGAACATAAGCAGGCACGTTGCTCGGGCCCGAAGGTAGTCCGAGAGATGAAACCGTTAAGGGACTTAGCATGCGAGGGTCTGAATATAAGCAGTATTTCCTTTTTCTATGTTCTAGCAAGCAATACAAGTTGGGATTATTCCCTTAGCTAGGTGCGTTGGATTTATTAGCATGCAGGGGGTGAATCACCTAGCGACTAGCGTAAACATTCCAGATTTTATGTGTGCTGGCTAAGCAAAGACAAGTTCACCATAGCCACCCACCTTAGCGATGATTCGCCTCGGTAGAGCGATACGTCTGAGCGAGCCTCTGAAAGTCCAAGCCGGATTCCTGTAGGGACAAGTCTAGATATCCTTTGCTTCTTGATCGAGGCAAAGCAGGTCAGGACAGCTGCACGATTACCGATTGAGACGGCAGTCTGCTTGAACGGAATGGGGTGTTACATCCTACCCAACTTAGAAAAAGTCTCGTCCTCGAGACTTACTAAGGACAAGCAGTAATCTAGGGTTGAGGCAATCCTAGACAAGTCGTTTGTACTTGTTCATTTGGATCTTCACTTGCACAAGCTTCAAAATCAGCATATCGCTTAGACTGGATCGTGCGCACTTTCGAAGGTACCCTCTAGCATGAACACGTCAACCAGCTCAGTGATAGCGAAGTCTTAGCACTCGAGTTTCACCTTTTCTAAGTCTTGGATGGTGCACTAGTTCAAGGCGTCCCTCGAATAGATGCATTCAACCAAACTTAGGGTTAGTGAAAATCGGACAAGCTACTAGCGATACTCTCAAGGGTTCGCACAGGTTGGCACAAAGGCCACTCGCAGCATACAACCAGACAAGCAAGCATAACATTCAAAACGTATTTTGAAAGTATTTAGACTTATTGTTGGAACATCCTATCGAGGCATTGAGAGAGAGCGTGCACATAACCCACGAACGAGCTTTCAAAACAGAGATATCAAATTGAGGACAAAGGCGTAGAAGCCAGGCTCTGATACCAACCTGTCACGCCCCGATCTCCCGCAGGCAATCGGCCGTTCCCGCTAGGCGGGAATCACCCTCGCCAGCGCTCCCGCGGAATGATCGCTTAACCCATCCGGGCGTGATGCCGCACGAGCGTGATCCACGCCCGTGCAAGGCCATGGTTCGTTGGCTGGCGGCAAGAGTTCTAAGCCACAGAGTCGCACAGATTGTCCGAGTGCAGCGGAGTTTAGGAACGCATAGCGATCGGTAACAGGTTCACTGAGTCGACAATATAGCGGAAGCATTAAAACAAATAAAGTAATCTCTTTATTAATATAAAATATGTATTACAGGCGGCGTATAGCCGAGATTATAAGTCGCTCAAGCCTCTCTCTCTGAAACAGTAAAAGCGTGCCAAGTGGCTACAACTGTGGAATGATTTGTACAGGCGATGGTCAGGCGATGTTCACAACTTATGTCTTGTATATGTGCTTCAGTCCCGGACGCACCGTTGCAAGGCTTCAGAGGGAACTCCTGGCCTTAGCACGCACGAAGGAGGCGTCTGCACCGAACGAGGTTCTCCCGCACCCTGCATACAAACTGGTGGATTATCAGTACATTGAATGCACTGGTGGGGAAGCTACTCACCCGCTCGACAAATCCAAACACGTAATACAGGTTCCGTACACAACTATTAAGTTGTCTTTCTAGTTGCCTTAGGATCAGTTTCATGCAGATATTGAATAGTCTAACGTGTCGGGCAGTGCGCCGTGCGATGTTAGAGGAAACACGGCGAGACTTACCAACTTACCATCTCCTTCCCTGTTCAAGGCAAACATTGAGGCAAATATGTTAATTCAAGCAGAGGCATGTATAAACATTCAGGAGGCAAGCATATACAAACAGGAGGGTCGTTTTAACATGATCGTTCAGGTGTTTAGTTGTTGCGATGCAGTGACTCGCACGCGGATAGCCGCTAAGCGAGGATGACTTATCTATATGAACACGGTCGCTGGCAAAGCCATTATGGACGTAGTCGAGGACAAGGATAGCATGCTACGCATGTACACGAGGCACACGAACACGATGCGTTGCAAGCTATCCTTCCTGCACACGAGACTACACTCGAGCTCCATCCGAACCGGATCGGCCCCAGTGCCCTGGTGACCGTCCGTGGAACTAGTCCGCGACATGCAAGTCAGGGTTAACCAATCTCAGGCAACACGATTTAACCAATCTCAGGCAACACGATTTAACCAATCTTAGGCAACACGATTTAACCAATCTCAGGCAACACGATTACACGAGATACACGAGAACACGCGTGCACTAGAACACGAGAACGCGAGTGCACGGGAACACGAGTATACGGGATACTTGAATCTTGGTTCTGTACAATAACTTGTCTTGATGCATTCCCCTGGTTCGGGGCTGCCTGGTGACCTAACGGTCCTGGATACTTGCAGGGTCAATCATACACGAAACAACTACTGAGTAGTCTTCCGGAGTTTGGATGAAAACACGGTAACTATCAAGCAGACAAGCATGCGTTTCTAGGAACATAAGCAGGCACGTTGCTCGGGCCCGAAGGTAGTCCGAGAGATGAAACCGTTAAGGGACTTAGCATGCGAGGGTCTGAATATAAGCAGTATTTCCTTTTTCCATGTTCTAGCAAGCAATACAAGTTGGGATTATTCCCTTAGCTAGGTGCGTTGGATTTATTAGCATGCAGGGGGTGAATCACCTAGCGACTAGCATAAACATTCCAGATTTTATGTGTGCTGGCTAAGCAAAGACAAGTTCACCGTAGCCACCCACCTTAGCGATGATTCGCCTCGGTAGAGCGATACGTCTGAGCGAGCCTCTGAAAGTCCAAGCCGGATTCCTGTAGGGACAAGTCTGGATATCCTTTGCTTCTTGATCGAGGCAAAGCAGGTCGGGACAGCTGCACGATTACCGATTGAGATGGCAGTCCGCTTGAACGGAATGGGGTGTTACAAAGCATGCACAGCAATATAATAAAGCAAGGAAAATATGTAACAATACTGCATGGTTTGGCAAGGTACACTTGCCTGACGTTTTAATATCCATAATCGTCCCGGTATCAGTAGATCCTGTGGGTACTCCTCCAAAAGCTGTAATAAACATCACCAATAGTCTCAGAAGATATCAAACTGCTAGAATTGCCTGTCCTTACGTCCAATTTGGACACAGGGGCAAGAAGGTCATTTCCGGGCGAAAGCGGGGTCCACATGTGGGCCACTTTGTACCGAAAAGTGTGCCAGGGTCAAAGGTCTCCAAATTCCTCAAACTCAGTGTCTACAAGTCAAGAACGATGATACGAACCCAACGGAACTTCCAGAATTGGATTCCGATAAGCCGATCTCAAAATCGCCCGTCAAGTGGAGCTTGTGGGGCCCACGATACGCAATTTTGTCAACGTTCTCAGAATTGAACCAAACTTGGGTCACAGGACCAGCGTATCGCTACGAGTCTGATGACGTAAGTTTCGTCTCGATCCGGCGTGTGTACACAAAGTTACAGTGTTCTCCAGAAAGGACGGATACGGGGTTGCGTCGGTGGATACGCGTTGATTCCGGTGTGCACGCACATCCGAATCGACTTCTGCGAAATCCCACACGACCGTGTCAACGTCGCACACGTTTCGGTAAAGACCGCGTGCGACCAAGTCGTCCTGTTTGGCGGGCCACACTCAGTTCCGGGTCGAAATAGGGCATTATGTTTCCCGTTTTTGGATCGCGATACGCGATCACCACAGGACGCGATGCACCGAGCGGGTTACACGGGCACCGAGAGGGTTATACAGTCTACGCGTAGCAACTGACAGAATCGAAAATGGAATTACGAGGAGGGAGAAAACGGTACCTGAACAAGGCCCCGTGAATCTGAGTTTTCATGTGTCCGAGACGTTCCGTGTCCTGGTCCGAATCTACCGTGTCCGCGTGTCTGTCGTGTCTCCTTGACATGAGCCGAGTCAGGATCGGGGCGACTGCCTAGGTTGCTGGAGGCGAGCCGTTCCGGTCGACGGAGGGAGGCTCGTCGGCTGCTGTTCCCAGCGGCGGGTCGGGGTTGAGGGGGAGTCGGGGTCGGCGGTGAGTAGCAGCGCCGGAGTCGGGCTGCGGGTGGGGAGGTCGACGAGGGGACTGGAGCTCGGCGAGGGACGAGCGGGGCTGGGTGGTCGCGGGTGGAGTCGAGCAGAGGGGCGATGTCGTGGGGAGAAGAGGACGCTGCCGGTGATCGAGCGGATGAGAACGACGGTGGGCGGAGAGGAACTCGGCCTGGCGGTGGTGGGGAATCGGGCTCGGCGTACGGGGTATCGCTGGCGGCTAGCTAGGGTTCTGCAGGCGGTGATGGTTCTGTAGGGTTTTGCGGCAGCAGCGGGCACGAAAGTCGAGGTATAAATAGGGCATGAATAGTGAATCCGGTGGGTGATTCTCTTAGGGCTCGGTTAGGGTTTCGGGTCCGGGTCGGGTTTGCTGGATCCGACCCGACCCGACCCATTATGATGGGTTGTCTTGGTTCGGCTTAGCCCTCGGTTTGGTTCGGTCAACGGTTTGGTTTAATCTGGGTTTAGTTTGGTTCGGTATAATGAGCCAAAAGTTTTTAAGGCTTAAAACGCGTTTCCGGAGTCCAATAAATTCACCGAAAAATATCCCATGTCCGGTTTTCCATTTTACACCATAAAATATTATTTCCATATTAATTTAATTCCAATAAACTGTATTTAAAAATCCTTAACTCTTAATTACCTTGGTTCTTTTCCAGAAAATACCGAAAATATATTAAATATTATTCTGAAAAGACAGGGTGTTTACAGCGAGGTGGTTGCACGGTGGCTAGGGCACGGGTCGAGAGGGGACGCTGAGGAGTTGGGGACGATGGCGGAGGAGGAGGAGAGTCGAGAGGCGGCTGGGCGTCGGCGAGGCGAGGGGTGCGATGGGGAGCGGCGGCGTGGAGTCGCTGCTGGAGTCGGGCGGAGAGCCGGAGGCGGAGGAGGAGAAAGGGATATGGGGAGGCTGTGCTGGGTGGTGCTCCAGGAGGAGAATGGGAGCGACCGGAGGGAGATAGGGTGTTAGGGTTCAGGCGAGTGTCTCGGCGACAGAGAGATGAGAGGGAGAGGGTGCGTGGCGGCGGCGGCACGGACGTCGAGGCTTTTTATAGCCGGAACGTTAAATCCGGCAGATTTTAGGATTAGGGTTCGGTTAGTTAACGGGTTTGGGTCCGGATCGGGCGGGTCACGGGTTGGGCAGACCCGATCCGACCCGTTAAGGTCAGGGGTCCGGTCCGGTTTGGTTGGACCAGGTTCAGCCCGGTTCAGCCCGGTTTGAACCCAGTTCAACCCGGTTTGTTTTGGGTTTAATACGGTTAAATTATTAATAGTTTTTCGGGCTTTAAAAATGTTTTCGGAGTCCAATAAATTCACGAAAAATTACCCTATATCCGGTTTTCTATTTTACACCATAAAATATTATTTTCATAATATTTTAATATTAATTAAGAGCAAATAAAAATTATTTTATTACCAAAGGCCTAGGTTTTAATTACAGAAAATTTCCTAAAAATTTCAGAAAAATTATGAAAAATCCAATTTAAAATTTCTTGAAAATCAGGGGGCTTACAAGGTGAACGAGCAGTAGGCGGCTTACGAGCGGAGTTGTGAAGCACCTCTTTCCTTCTCCCTTCCAACGATCAAAGTGAGTGGCTCTACCATACCGATTAGCTAGCCCTGCTTCCAAGTCTTCACATCTAATAAATCTGCATTCTTCTTTGCCCCGATCAGACGATACCAAGTAATAATAAAAGAAACCAAGATAAAAAGAGAATAGACTTGGATAATACTGCTTGTCAATTAAACTTGTAAACTGTTATCTTATCGTATGCTAGCTTGTTATAAATGTTCTATGAATTATGCTAAATATGACACACACCTTGTATTGTGCATAATTGTTCAGTGAGGCTATGCAAAATGAATCATGCAATACTACTTGTCGTGTACTCGTGTTCTTGTACTCGTGTTGCCTCAACTGCATGAATTGTTAACTTGTTAATCGTGTTCGATCATGGACAACTTGTGCACAAGGTATTGGTTCTGCGGACGGTCGCTGAGGCACTGGCACCGATCTGATCCTGGCAGAACTCGTATATAGTCATCGTGTACGGGACAAGATAGCTTGCAGCGCCTCGTGTACTATCGTTGCATGCTATCCTTGTCACAGACTAGTCCATTATGGCAATCATGCCAGTGATCATCGTGTATATTTAAACCTGTTGCAAACTAACTTGTGTCTTCGTGGCAGGGAATGCATGGTAAGTATTGTGCAGGTCATTCAGACGGGCAGGTAAAATCCACCGAACGGTAGCAAGTTCATTTCAGTATCATACATATATACGGTTGCTTGTAAATAAACTAAGGCAAGATAGAAACCCACAAATATATGCATGCTTCATTAAAACAACGTGTTGATTGGTATAGTTGGGTTAGCTTGCCTTCACCAATATGTTTCGACATACTAACCCTCGTTAAAACAGGCTCTCCGCACTAAGGCGAACCGAGCGAGGAGCCAAAGTCGTCTTCCCGTTCCAGTCCAGCTGTTGGCGCATCCTGATCGTGCCATATTTTGAAGTACTTGAAGAAGAAGCTTGCACTCTATATACACAAATGCAGCTTCGTGGCAAAGCCGTCCTCCAGCCCGGAGGTCTATACATTTTGAATTTTAGTAAAGGGATGTAATGTACATGACTGCTATCTCATTTTGAGTCAACACTTTTGTAAGCCCGTGCGGCATATTAGCTGACTCGTTCAAGAGTTTGTAATAGATGTTCATTATCAATAAAGAGAACTTTTCCATGTTTCAAATCTGTGTTTCAATTTATCTGCCTACTCTGAATATGTGCTCGTTATGCAAAATATTAAAGCCTTGTGCGGACGCAACCCCAGGCCCGCACGGTGGTCACGATTCGAGGGACGTCCCAACGATTCTACGGAATCGGGTCATGACATAGGCTGAGCTAAACTTCAACTTGGTCCCCATCGCTGACTGAAGGTTTTCCTAGAAACGTGATAGGAATCGTCCATCCCGATCATACACTATAGAAACTGGTACTCCGTGCAGCCAAATTATCTCATCAAGGTAGGTCTGGACGAGGTGATCGATGCTCCAAGTAACTTTAATGGCAATTAAGTATGCTGACTTGTTTAACCAGTCGACAATGACCCAGATTGCGTCGTTCACCCGTTGCATCTTTGGCAAGTCAATAATGAAGTACATGCTTATGTGCTCCCACTTTCATTCCAGGATAGCAAGATTCTGCATTTCTCTGCCCGGTCTCTGATTTTCTGCTTTCATCCTCTGACAGGTTATACATTGCGTCACGAAGAGTCCCACATCCTTCTTTATACCGTACAACCAGAAAATAGTACGAAGGTCTCTATACATATTTGTGCTCCCAGGATGGATCGTATAGGCTGTATAGTCAGCTTCCACAAGGATCTCCTTAGTTTTGTGTCACTGGGGACGCATAGCCTTCCCATAACTTGCAACACTACATTCTAATCTACTGCAAAGTCCTTCGCCTTTTCCACTAGAATCTGCTTGCTCATTTTCCATAGGAATGGATCGTCCCTCTGAGTAGATATGACCCTCTCTAACAGGTTGGGTACGAATCAGATCTGAACAACTCGCGCATCGCGATATCGAATTCGGAGTTCAACACCAATTTCCTCATAAATCCCTTTGTAACCTACGATCAACGGACAGGGATCCCACAAACACTCGACTCAATGCATCCGCTACATTATTTTCCTTGCCAGGTGTGTAGTCGATCGTCAGGTCATAGTATTTAATTAATTCTAGCCAACGTCGCTGTCGTAGGTTAAGGTCCGTTTGGGTGAATAAATACTTCAAGCTTGTGTGATCAGTGTAAATTCGGCAAGCCACTCCAAAGAGGTTGTATCGCCATAATTTTAGCGTGAACACAATTGTCGCTAGTTCTAGGCCATAAGTAGGATAATTTTTCTCTTGCTTTTTTAGTTGTTTGGATGCACAGGCTATCATCCTATCCTGCTGCATGAGTACATACCCCAAGCCCTGTCCTAACGCGTCGCTGAATATTTGGAATCCCGAGGTCTCGTTTGGTAGTGCAAGTAGTGGAGAAGAGGTGAGGCGTTGCTTTAACTCCTTAAACAAGGCTTCACAGTCGACGGACCACTCGAATACGACTCCCTTCTATGTGAGGCGAGTCAAAGGTGATGTTAACTTGGAAAAGTCCTTTACGAAGTGCCTGTAGTAGCCCGCTAGCCCGAGGAAGCTTCGAATCTCACCGATGGATGCATGCCGCTTTCACTCGATGATGGCTTCAACTTTCTTTGGATCGACTGAAATACCTCCCAAAGAAATGATGTGCTCGAGGAAAGATACACTGCTCAGCCAGAATTCACACTTACTCAGTTTTGCGTATAGCTTGTTGTCCCGAAGAGTCTGTAGCATGATCCGTAAGTGCTCTGCATGTTCCTCCCTGTTCTTCGAGTACACGAAGATATCACCAATGAACACTACTACAAACTTGTCAAGATATGGTCGAAACACACGATTCTTTAAGTCCATAAAGGCAGCAGGGACATTGGTTAATCCGAATGGCATTACCAAAAACTTATAGTGGCCGTAGCGAGTGTGAAAGGCTAATTTTTGCACGTCGTTCGGCCTAATCTTGAGCTGATGGTAACCTGAGCGAAGATTAATTTTTGATAATACCGTCACACCATGTAGTTGATCAAAGAGATCATCGATCCTGGGAAGGGGGTAATTGTTTCGAATAATGGCTTTATTCAATTCACGATAGTCGATGCAGAGCCACATCGAGCTATCCTTTTTCTTTACAAACAATACAGGCGCATCCTACGAAGACACGCTCGGACGAATATACCCATGATCTAGCAATTATTACAACTAAACCTTTTAACTCTTTTAGTTCTGCCGGGACCATTCAATACGGAGCTTTGAAAGTTGGTCGAGTTTCTGAAAATGTATCAATAGTGAACTCTCTCTCTCTGTCGGGTGGCATGACGGACAATTCGTCGGGAAACACATCAGGGAATTCTGCCACAACGGAAGTAGACTCAATATTTCTGCAATCTTGCTGCATGTCTCGAACGGACGCCAAGTACCCATCACAGTCGGAATGTATCATCCGTTGAGCAGACATTGTAAAGATTACCATGCAGGCACTCGACGCTCTTGACGATGGACTGCACGCATAACAGAACTCGTTCTCGCCAGGTAGACGAAAAATGACTTTCTTTACTACAAATCAATGGTAGCCGAGCAAGCGCCGAGCCAATCCATCCCCATAATAATATCGTAGTCCCTGATGTCTAAGACTATCGCATCATGTGATAATTTTCTTCCTCCGATGCAAATGTTACCTTCACGACAAACTGAGTGAGCCGACAAATCCACGTCTGATGGAGTACGGACGCTAAGGTTTAGGCTTAGCGGTGTTATAGGAAATGTGTTCTCGGCGGCAAAATCAGCTGCAATGAAATCGTGTGGCACCAGAATCAAACAATAATCGAGCAGGTATATTATTGAAAAGTAATATACCTGACACCGTCGTGTTTGATCCAAATGCCTTTTCCCGAGTTAGAGCATAGACCCGGCCTTGAGCGTTCTGCGGTGTCGTCTGGTTCACTCGAGGTGCTTATCCCTGATCTTGAGGCGTACGATTTTATTGCCGCTGTTGGTTTGGTCCTTCCTCCCGACAGTTCACTTCTATATGCCCCTGGCGACCGCATTTAAAGCATGCTCCATTAAATACTCGATAGTTTCGAGCGATGTGTCCGACACGATTACATCGGTCACAGACGAGCTTACTACCTCTCCCTGGGTTTGCACCCTGATTACCGCCGTTGTTGGGGCGCTTTGATGTGTTGTTACCTCATGTGTTGCTAGGGCACTTGTAATTGAAATTTGGCACAGTGCCGGTACGAACTGGGGGGTACTGCGGCTCTACGAAGAGGGCATGGTTTAGAGACTCAATGTATGGTACCGGGGAATGACGATGTGGGCACGAATAGAAGGTCGCAGTCCTATCTCAAACCTTCTTGTTCGACTTTTGGCGTTACAAAGATGAGACTTAGCAAATTTTACAAGTCTGTTGAATTCTGCGGTGTACTGCCGCACTGTCATATTCCCTTATTGCAGATGTGTAAATTTGTCTTCCTTCTCGCGACGGATGACAGGTGGGAGGTACTCTTCTTCGAAGGCTTTTTGGAACACGGACCAAGAGATAGTTGTCTTGTCATCTTCACTCAATATAGCTTGTTTGTGCACATTCCACCAATCATGTGCATTTAAACGGAGCTAAAGCTGAGCGCAAGAAACTCTCTTTGTTTCATCCATGCGAAGCACTTCGAAGTGGTCCCCTAACTCATCCAGCCAAACCAACGCCACGGAGGGTCCTTAATCCCTTTAAAGGTAGCATGATATCTTCTTAAGCTCTGATATTTACAGGATGGGACCCTTTCGTCTGAGGGCAGAGGTTCCTGAGAGCCTTGCAGTCCAACGATTTCGGCTACAACTGGCACTGACATTGCGGCCGTTGATGTAGAATGGTTGTTGGCGACAAGCGTCGTCATAATCGTGTCACGCCCTAGTCCCAAAATACGTAGGACTAGGAATACGTAACACGCCAGCCGTATGTATACGAACTCCAATATATGGAAACCATACACACACGTACGCTGTATTATGAATATCAAATCCACAAGTGGTAATATACTGTCAACAAGTCACACGCAATCTATATCTCATCCACAGCATAAATAAAGAAATAGGAATAAATAACTGAATATCAATTATGAAGTCTCAAAGTATGATAGTCGGGTGGAAATAAATCCACTGCAAATCGACTATGCTAAAACTACTAAATGAGAGAAGAGATCAAACTCTAATATAAGATAAATGTCAATAAAAAAAATAGCAACTAGAATATCCATCAGCTACGATAAATCAAAGGTAATCTGAAAATAAGACCTCCTTAGTCTGGTATGAAGCGTCAGGTCCGGGTCCGTACTTCTGTGGATAATCCTGTCCGCCTATATCTGGAAAGGGACCAGGTCCTTAGAGGGACATAACAAGATACATATAAATATGCCAATAAAGTACTGAAAAATAAACATCCAATGGGTCCCCTAACCATCTATGTGAATGCAGTTTGAGAACAACTTTCCAATAAATGGGCTATCTGGACAAAAATGGGATTGGCATGATTTTCTTGGAGATTCAAGGGCCTACAAAGCATGTCATCTTTTGAACGCCAGAGGCCGCCAGGTAATATAGGGGTCATCATGACCGCGCATCTCCAACGGAGCGTACGGGTTACAAAAAGGAAAGTACAAAGGAGCCCAAACGCCTTACTTGTTGTTCTTTCCACCCCATGCTCTAATTATGTCACATCCATGACACGATGATACCTCTAAATAACTGACAGGTCTTCTAGCATACAAAATTTCTATCGACAGTTATCCTTATCCATCGCACAACCTATACGTACCAGTGGCCATCCGAGTACGCAAGTCCGTGTCCTACATGAGACTCACACTCATGTAATAACTGTGTCATGGCCAATGAAACATAAAATACCTCATGATAATAGGGTGGTCTCATAAACTAGGTCAACATACATATATATAGTAAAAACAGAATACGACGCCACCGTCGTTGCACCCAAGTTATTCTTGGACACGCAGTTTATATAGCAGTTAAAATATATGAAATAAAAGACAGAAATAAAATGCATGCATCAAATGGAATGTAGATCATAGTACAATGGTAAGGTATACTTGCCTGGCAAGCAATCTATAAAGTGTAAGCATCCCGATCAAGTACACAAGATCAGGAACTAAGGTCTCCGAATAAACGTCTCTGGATGCTGAAATAAACACCACCAACATTCCCGGAATCAGCGAGATAGCTAGAAAATACTACCCTTTCATCCAATTTAAATATAGGGGCAAAACGGTAATTTTGGGTCAAAGTGGGGTCTACATGTGGCCCACTTTGCACCAAAATGCGTGTCAGGAGTAAAGGTCTTTAAATGGGACAAATTATAGGTCAAACAAATTCTAAACGTCAATACGAACTCAACGGCATATCCAATTTTGGATTCCGGTGAGTCGAACACAAATTCGCCCAAAAAGTCAACCGTGGGGCCCACAAATAGGTGGCTTGGTCATCTATCCCGGAATCGCGTGAAACTTGGGTTACAGGACCAGCGCGATACCAAGAATCCAATGGTGCAAGTATTGTCGCATTCCGACGAGCGTACACTAAATGGTGTGGTATTTTACAAAAGTCACGATATGGGGACTTTTTACGGATACGGATTGATTTTGACGCGCACACACGTCCAAATCAGTTTCTGTGAAAGCTCACACATCAGGGTATACCAAACACGCTTTTTGGTGTAATTGGTACACCACAGAGAGGTCCTGTTTGGTGGGACGTGCTCCGTATCATAATTTTGGAAGTTTTAGAAACACGTTTTTCCTGATTTTTAACCCTCTTTAATTCTGTATATAACACCAAATAAAATAATCTTATTAACAGGAAGTAATCTCGGTTATATAGTCTTCACATATCAAAATGAAAAATTAAGTTTGGATGTCTGCGGTGGAAGATATTGGTCTCTAAATATGGATCATCGCAACAGTTTCTGCAGTTCCAAAGTCGTGGTTTTTCCTCAACTTGGCCTCAATTTCTACCTAGGGATTAACGATGTTCGATGGAATCTAATATACAGAGTTGGAAGAGGGATATGTCATGAACATACCGGTGAAGACAGATTGGAATTCGGTCGAGAGATGGAACGAAAAACTGTATGGAAAGTTGGGCACGTCGCAATCAAATCTGTCGAGGAATTCTCGCGGTTACGCGGTCGCGGACGAGGATTCTCCTTGGGGTATACCCCCCTCGCCCCATGAAGTCGTTGCAGAAAGTCGGTAATTGGACCGGCTGGATCACTGAACTATCTTCACTCGGGACGCTGCCCGGGCACAGTCCCCTGAACAACGTCACAACGCCGGAAGGGCGGCTGACAAATGACCCCTGGTCAGCTCCTTTCAGATGAAAGATCTTCCCCGGCTTGCCATGAAGATCGGGAGTCAGGGTCCACGACATCCTCCTGGAATGTGTCGCATGGGAGAAAGCCGAGATGGGATAATCTCTCGGCATCATTGGCAGATACAAGACCACACTCTCGGCGAAAAAAACCTAGGGTTCTCTCTTGGGCTTCGTCTGGGACTGTTTGTCAATCATGCCCCCAAAAAGAAAAGCCGGCTTGATGTACTGGTCCCCGTCTATGTATGTCACGCCCCAGTCCTAAAATATTATGGAACTAGGCCACGTGGCATTGGCCAGCTGACACGTCTTCGAGGATATCCCAATTTAATGGATCCTGGCGAAGTGTGCTACGCTGTCCTAAATCTAACAAGTCTAATATATCAACAGGCAGTGTCTAATCTTATCCACAACAACAAGTAAAATACTGAAATAAAAGACTGGAATATAAGGACATAGTCAAATGACATAATACAACTGAAATATGTCTAGTGGGAACAAATACACTACAAAATATACTGATAGTCTGAAATAAAGTACTGATAAGAAGAGTGACTGGAACAACGGCTAGCTAGGTAAGGAGCTCCAGTCATAGGCGGAAGGCCTACCAATCTGATCAAGGGTACTCTGATGGAAGTACCTCCAGCTTCTCGTCAAGAGCAAACCTCGCCTCCACACCTGGCCCGTAAACTGTGGGATAATAGGCCTCGTCCAGTTCTGGAAGATAACCAGGTCCTCAGAGGGACGTAACAAGATACAATATGCATGCCAGATATAGTACTGAATAAAAATAAAGAGGGGTGTGCTAACCATCTAAGTGAATGCAATATAAGGACAACCTCGGAACGTATAAGTAGGTGTAGGCATAACATCCAACATCCTCTAGAGTGTGGTATCTGTAACATCCATCATTCCGAAGAATGAGGTATCTGTATATATGTAACGTCCAACACTCTAAGGGATGTGGTATCTGCAATGATATATATATCCGTACCACTCCGAAGAGTGGGGTATCTGAATAAAGGAAATCATCGGATCCGCGGCTCCTCTAGATACTACGGAGTCCGATGGGTGTATCCTATACGTCCATCAGTTGTCCTCCCCGCCCAATGTAGATACGCAAGTCGAATACACGACTTGAGTGTACCGTATCTAGATGTCAAGTCTCAATTAACTATATTACTCTAGAATACATGCTAGTCCGTGATGCATGTCGTACGTACCGATAGCGAATCGGGTACGCGGACCCGCATCCCAATATGAATGTACCATCGCGATACGTGTATAGTGCCATGGTCAAGGAAGATATCAAAATATCCTCACAGTCGAGGGTGAGTCAGCTAGCATCTAGGTCTAGTATACTATTCATCGACGCATTGTCGCCTACACCCGAGTTAATCTCGGACGCACACAGTTCATGTATATTTGCAACATTTAACATTTAATTTTAAGCAGTAATCCAGCAAGGTATACTTGCCTGCCCCGGGTAGCTGCGAAATCCAAAGCCCTGCTCCTGATGCCTTGGCAGTAGTGTCCAGCAATCCTATATAGGATATAGTAATGACCAAATTAGTCGCTACAATAGCACGACTAAGACACACTGTTCGTATCTACAGCTGACGTAGGGTCGGGACTGTATATATATATAGCTAATACAAGTACATACACTAAATCATACTTAATTATATTAAAATAATATATATGTTTAGTAGTACAAAAATAGTATTTATGTATTATTTAACAATAATACAGGTATTAAATATATGTACCTAGTTGGCAATACCATAAATTTATATACTGATACATATATCTATATTTAGATAATTTATTTGTACATAAGTAAAAATACACATATTTCTATATATTTGAACATAATTCTTCCATATATATTAATTAATTACTTTGACATTAGATTTATTTATATAAGCAAATAATACCATATACGTAATAGGTCTATACATATTTATTTATTTGTACAAAAATGGAAAGTGAAATCACATATAACTAACATACGTTAATACACAAGTATATGTATATACATATCTATTTATATATTTATATAATACTCTAAATACCAAAATACACAATATATATATGGATATATATATATTTATACTTATTATATGTGAATACATATACATAATAGCTATTTAATGCGTACAAGGTATTTAAATACAAAATATTGTACATATTCTACATATACATAATAGCTCTTATATATATTAAATGCACAAAATACAGTGTATTATATATAGAATACTATATTTATACGGGAAAGTACATATATAAATACTATATAGAATACTATATATATATATATGTATACATATACACATTAGTTATTAATACATATAAAGTATTTTAAATACAACACTATTGTATATAATAGGCATCTGCATATACCAGTATATACCACATATACAAAATACCACATATATTAGTTTAAATACTAAATTTATACTAAACTATAGGTATATATATACTAATTTGAATTCTGAAATATATATATATATAACGTATATACTTAATGCATACTAAAATACTCGTATAAATACTGAAAATTATACATAAAATATTGTACCTAGGCGACGCTCGGGTCGAGGGGAGTCAGGTGGTGGATCGTCGCTGGCGGGGGTGGCCGGACGGCGCTCCGGCGTCGCGCGGGGAGGGGTCGGCAGCAGCAGCGGTTCAGCACAGCTCCAGCGCTGCGGTGGCGAGAACTCTCCGGTGTGGTGGCGACGTCAGCTGAAACTTTACGGGGTGGAGGGGGACTGGCTGGGGGAGGGCTCGGCGAAGTTTGGTGGCCGGAGGTGCGGTGGTGGCGGAGTTATAGGAGGAAGGGTGGTCGGCTGACAGTGTAGGGAGGTGTGGCCCGAGTTGGTGTGGTCGGCTGGGGAGGTGGCTGCCGGCGGCGTAGTGGTGGTTGGCGGTGGTGGCAGGTGGGGGACGGTCCGGCGAAGGTGTCGGGTCGGTGTGGTGGCGTCTGGTGGTGGCGCTTGGCCGGCGTCGGGCTCGGGGAGGTGGAGTTGGGGTCGGGCTGAAGGATGGGTTTGGTTGGGGGAAATAGGGTTTTGGGTATTTCTAGGGTTTTGTTTTTCTTTTAATGAGTACTAATGCATGTATATGTAGGAGAGAGAGTGAGGGGGGCTGCCTAGGGGTTAGGGCCGGCTGTAGGAGGGTTTTGGGGAGTTGGGGTAATTTCTACATGATGAGGGGAGGGCTAGGATTTAGTTATTCAAAATGTAAGGCCATGATGTGCCCTACATAAAGTGATGTAAGTACATAGGAAAGAAGGAAATCAAATGCATACGGTTGGTCATGACCATCTCTTTTCTCCATGATGGTTTGGGCCAATGAGAGGGGGCACCTCATTGCAATTTTGCAATTTGGCCCCTGAACAATTTGGTATTTGCACAATAACTAGAATTGGGGATTTAATGTAACCAAACACCATGTTTGGTGTTCCTTATTGGACTAGGGTGGTGTATGGTGTTTTGTATGAGGCTTGTGGGTGTGGATGTGGGTTTGGGTTGGAGTTGGGTCTAATTTAATTGAGGTTAGGTAGCCACATTAATTAATTTATAATTAATGTAACGGGTGTTTCTAATTTAATTTAAATAAAATCTGGGAGTGTAAATTAGATTGGACAAGGGTCATTGGTGTAGTAGGCTCAGTGTACAATATTATCGTGATTTGGGTTGGTCAAAACTGGTTGAGGTTGGGTCTCAATGTCAATTGAAACGGGCAGCGAACGTAATTACGCAATTTAATTAATTTGCGCACGGACGTTTGTAAGGACTTTTGTGCGACTAGAATCGGGCACGAAAATCGGTATCCGGGATTTGTTCTAGGTTCAATATAATGGGTTTACAGGTCTAGGTCAAATATGTAGCATTAGCTTTAGGGTAACAGCTATGGTATCATTCCAAATCATCAAATCATTTCACAGGTATTTATAATACTAGATATTAATCATAATTAATTCAGGTTAACCCTAATTATGCTAATTAAATTAGTTAACCCTAATTTCTGGTCGAGGGGGTTTACAACATACCCTCCTTAGAGCATTTCGTCCTCGAAATTAAAACAGACATATATCAAAACTATTGAATGAAATAAACACTATCACATACCTAGGCCTTCAAAGAGATGGGGAAAACGTTGCCGAATATCGTCCTCTCGTTCCCAGGTTGATTCACCTGGTGCATGATGCCTCCATGCGATACGAACTAGGGGGATAGTCTGGCCTCGCAGTACCTTCTCGCTTCGGTCTAGGATCTCTATCGGCTCCTCCTGGTAGGACAAGCTTGGACCAACGGTGATCTCCGAGTGGTCAAGCACATGACTCGGATCCGGTATGTACCTCCTCAGATGAGATACATGGAAGACGTCGTGAACTCCTTCCAGTGTCTGCGGTAAGGCCAAACTGTAAGAAACTTCTCCGACGCACTCTAGCACATCGAAGGGTCCAATGTACCTCGGACTCAGCTTCCCTCTGCTTCCAAATCTGATGGTTCCTCTGGTAGGTAAAATCTTCAGGAACACATGTTCTCCAACCTGGAACTCTAAGGGTCGTCGATGCACATTAGCCCAATGCTTCTGCCTGTCCTGTGCTGCTCGTAGATGCCCCTGGATCTTCTTCACCTTCTCCACTATATGGATGATCAACTCTGGTCCTAGAATCTGCCTCTCGCCTACATCGCTCCAACATACTGGGGATCGACACTTCCTACCATACAATGCCTCATAGGGTGCCATCTGAATGCTCGCCTGATAGCTATTATTGTAGGAAAATTCGACCAAGTGCAAGTGGTCCTCCCATGAACCGCTGAAGTCAAGCATGCATGCCCTCAATATATCCTCCAGCGTCTGAATGGTGCGCTCAGATTGTCCATCTGTCTGCGGGTGGTACGAAGTACTGAACTTAAGGCGGGTACCAAGACTCTCTTGCATACTCCTCCAAAAGTATGATGTAAACCTCGTATCCCGGTCAGACACGATACTGACTGGCACTCCATGCAACCGTACAATCTCCCTCATGTACATGTCTGCCAAGACTTCCGTAGATTGCCCTACTCTGAAGGGTAAAAAGTGGGCAGACTTGGTGAGTCTATCTACGATTACCCATACGGCATTGCGACCACTAGGACTCCTCCGGAAACCCGTGACGAAGTCCATGGTGACGTGCTCCCATTTCTACTCCAGTATCGGGAGTGGTTGAAGTAATCCGGCGGACCTCTGATGCTCAGCCTTGTCTTGCTGACACACCAGACACTTAGCCACGAAGCGGGCTATCTCCCTCTTTATCCCGTGCCACCAGTAGCACTGCCTCAGGTCTCGGTACATCTTTGTGCCTCCCGGATGAACAGAATAGGTCGAACTGTGGACCTTCGTCATCAGCTCCTGGCGTAGCTCTCCATTCGGAACATAGAGACGATCTCCACATCTCAAAGTCCCGTCCTCGAAATTAAAATAAGGCATAATCTGTTCTCCCTCTTCATACCTAGGGCAAGTCAATCGCGATATCTTTGCGATAGTTAAATTTTAATCCATCCTTCGTAATCACTTCTAAATTAAGATGGTCATTGTCCCAAAATTTTTTTTAAACCCAGCGTTCTTCCTCATCAACATCCAGTTTTAAATTTTTAATCCGCATAACATTTTCGCATATCCAACTTTATATCGCGATCTTCAACTAACAAAAATCTCTCTTAGAAATAAACTAAACAATATTTCCCTCCTATGGACTTTTGTACTCTTCCAATTTTTTTTTTAAATTCAATCTCTAATCTCAATATTTTCTAATAGGAAATCCCACAATCAACATTTAAAGGTCTCCATTTGAAATTTGAATTCTAGTTCACCAATCGTCCGAATCTAGATTTTCATATTTTTCCTCAAAATTTAAATCAATGATTTAATCCTTCAATATCCAAAATTTAAATAATGCGCTCAAGTAAAAGTATTTGGTCCGCAATTTCCAGATTCTAAAATTTATTGAATCATCATCATTTTAATCATCCTAAAGAAATTTAAAATGACTTGAACCTCTACATCCAATCTTTCTCGATCCCAACTAAGAGGAGTTTCTCTCGATAATGCCACTACTACCAAACTTAGGGTCTACCCCTCTATCACATAAGGCTCTTACATTTCAGGAATCTCATTCCCCCACTTTTACTTAATCCTGTTACTCAATCCTCAAAAAGTTTTAACCTAAATATTACATGGGATATGCCCTTGGTTACAAAATAATCATCAAATAATGTATTCGACCCATAGGGTACATCTAATACTATCTGTGTATTAACTTATACTAAGCACGAGGTTTCGTCTTTCCGAAATAAGGGAAAACGGAAAACAATAATAAGGAGTTCAAGGGAGAGCTAATAGATTAGAAGTATGGGATCAAGGCATTCTAAAGAATTTAATGGAAATTATCAAGGCAGTTGTGGATTAAAATTCTATTTTGGTAATTCCTTTTCACTTGCTCGTATCAGTACAGTTATGTAACGGATACGATATGCTCAGGCATATCTAGAGGGCAGTACATTCGTACTAATCACTATATATCTCAATCCACGTAAAATAGTTATGCAAAGGGTGAACCAAGCGCACTATGGTTGATCAGACCGTAGTACTCTGATTCTGAAATATATTAGTGTATGCGTCCAATAATACATATGTCATGAACAAGCTTGATAAAAGACTGAGCTTGCAAAGCTAGGCTGTAATAGCAACATCAGGCGAGGTAGTATAAGTACGCTAGATTTTTGATGAAAGGAGGTACAAAAATAATTTAAGTTCACAAAACCAATCAAGGACAAAATTAAGATTTTTACAATCTCTACAGTTGTCATACTCACTCCATATCTCAGTCGCTAGTCGACCCAATAGGGGTTTGGGCCTATAATTTCTACCGTCTGAATGAACACTATCTTCTTATGCAAGTCTTAAAGTTGTGCCACCCTATTATACTTCATCAATAGACACATAATAATATATAAATTTTCAAGCAATGCAACGAACATACCTAGGACTGGTGGAGCCGGCCTTGCACTATCTGTTTGGCCCTATTGACGTACTGGGGACACTCCTGAGCCTGATGCTGGTTTGTTCCATACCTAAAACATTGTCCTGACCTTCTTCTGCAATCTTTCTGAATATGTCCCTTCTTCCTGCAATAGTGACATGTCGGCATCTTTCTATGCGGATACGGCACAACCCTCTGTTGCGACTGTACTCCTGGATGCCGGATCGATCCTCCTACTCCCTGTTGTGCCTGAGCTGGTGTAGCTACCCTGGAACGTCTCGATCCTCTGCTAATAGCCTCTTGGATCCTAGCCTCTGACAGAACCTTCTCGTAAGAGATCCTCACCTGGGTGGTAGTGTACCTCTGTAGCTCGTACGTTAGACCATGATGGAACCTCCTAGCGTTCTCTAGATCTGCCATCAAGCTTCATCTCAAAGTCTCAGTCTGATGCCACTGCGCCTGCATCATCGTCTGAAAGAACTGCATCATCTGGGGCTGTCCCTCCGGTGGTGGCATCTGAGGTGGAAACGGTGGAGGTGGTGGTAGTGGTACCTCCGACTGCCTTATCGGCGTCTCCTCGAATGTAGGCCTCTCGAACTGCGGCATCGGAGTGGCCCTCGAGGTCTGCCCCTCGAAGTGCTGCGTCGGGATCGTCTGCGATGTTTGACCCTCATGCTGCTGTGTCGGATCGTCAGAAGAAGTCCGGTGCCAATATATCATCGGGGCCTGGGGGATCACCGGTGCCTGTGGCTGAGGCTGCTCTTCGGGTGGTCCCTGGGTCGTCTCCTCCCTCGGTGCGGTGGTGGATGGCACTACGGTACCGTATGCCTCGCGGTCGCTACGCAAGTTCATCTTGCTGTAAAAGATGGAACTTTATTATAAGAGTACGGAATCAAACAGGATGCAGATATTCAAATAATTAGATACGAAAGAGGTTCAAAGGCGATGATCAAGGTGGATGAGACCTAATAATTTCTATCCTATTGCAGGCTCGCTGGGCATGTTACCATACCACAAGCGATATATGTTTGGTGTTTCGGACCTGCATGGGCCACCACTAAAACCATGTCATGCCCCAGTCCCAAAATATTATGGAACTAGGCCACGTGGCATTGGCCAGTTGACACGTCTTCGAGGATATCCCAATTTAATGGATCCTGGTGAAGTATGCTACGCTGTCCTAAATCTAACAAGTCTAATATATCAACAGGCAGTGTCTAATCTCATCCACAACAACAAGTAAAATACTGAAATGAAAGACTGGAATATAAGGACATAGTCGAATGACATAATACAACTGAAATATGTCTGGTGGGAACAAACCCACTACAAAATGTACTGATAGTCTGAAATAAAGTACTGATAAGAAGAGTGACTGGAACAACGGCTAGCTAGGTAAGGAGCTCCAGTCATAGGCGGAAGGCCTACCAATCTGATCAGGGTACTCTGATGGAAGTACCTCCAGCTCCTCGTTAAGAGCAAATCTCGTCTCCACACCTGGCCCGTAAACTGTGGGATAATAGGCCTCGTCCAGATCTGGAAGATAACCAGGTCCTTAGAGGGACGTAACAAGATATAATATGCATGCCAGATATAGTACTGAATAAAAATAAAGAGGGGTGTGCTAACCATCTAAGTGAATGCAATATAAGGACAACCTCGGAACGTATAAGTAGGTGTAGGCATAACAACCAACGTCCTCTAGAGTGTGGTATCTGCAACATCCATCATTCCGAAGAATGAGGTATCTGTATATATGTAACGTCCAACACTCTAAGGGACGTGGTATCTGCAATGATATATACATCCATACCACTCCGAAGAGTGGGGTATCTGAATAAAGGAAATCATCAGATCCGCGGCTCCTCTGGATACTACGGAGTCCGATGGGTGTATCCCATACGTCCATCAGTTGTCCTCCCCGCCCAATGTAGATACGCAAGTCGAATACACGACTTGAGTGTACCGTATCTAGATGTCAAGTCTCAATTAACTATATTACTCTAGAATACATGCTAGTCCATGATGCATGTCGTACGTACCGATAGCGAATCGGGTACGCGGACCCGTATCCCAATATGAATGTACCATCGCGATACGTGTATAGTGCCATGGTCAAGAAAGATATCAAAATATCCTCACAGTCGAGGGTGAGTCAGCTAGCATCTAGGTCTAGTACACTATTCATCGACGCATTGTCGACTACACCCGAGTTAATCTCGGACGCACACAGTTCATGTATATTTGTAACATTTAACATTTAATTTTAAGCAGTAATCCAGCAAGGTATACTTGCCTGCCCTGGGTAGCTGCGAAATCCAAAGCCCTGCTCCTGATGCCTCGGCAATAGTGTCCAGCAATCCTACATAGGATATAGTAATGACCAAATTAGTCGCTACAATAGCATGACTAAGACACACTGTTCGTATCTACAGCTGACGTAGGGTTGGGACTGTATATATATATAGCTAATACAAGTACATACACTAAATCATACTTAATTATATTAAAATAATATATATATTTAGTAGTACAAAAATAGTATTTATGTATTATTTAACAATAATACAGGTATTAAATATATGTACCTAGTTGGCAATACCATAAATTTATATACTGATACATATATCTATATTTAGATAATTTATTTGTACATAAGTAAAAATACACATATTTCTATATATTTGAACATAATTCTTCCATATATATTAATTAATTACTTTGACATTAGATTTATTTATATAAGCAAATAATACCATATACGTAACAGGTCTATACATATTTATTTATTTGTACAAAAATGGAAAGTGAAATCACATATAACTAACATACGTTAATACACAAGTATATGTATATACATATCTATTTATATATTTATATAATACTCTAAATACCAAAATACACAATATATATATATGGATATATATATTTATAGTTATTATATGTGAATACATATACATAATAGCTATTTAATGCGTACAAGGTATTTAAATACAAAATATTGTACATATTCTACATATACATAATAGCTCATATATATATTAAATGCACAAAATACAGTGTATTATATATAGAATACTATATTTATACGGGAAAGTACATATATAAATACTATACAGAATACTATATATATATATATGTATACATATACACATTAGTTATTAATACATATAAAGTATTTTAAATACAACACTATTGTATATAATAGGCATCTGCATATACCAGTATATACCACATATACAAAATACCACATATATTAATTTAAATACTGAATTTATACTAAACTATAGGTATATATATACTAATTTGAATTCTGAAATATATATATATAACGTATATACTTAATGCATACTAAAATACTCGTATAAATACTGAAAATTGTACATAAAATATTATACCTAGGCGACGCTCGGGTCGAGGGGAGTCAGGTGGTGGATCGTCGCCGGCGGGGGTGGCCGGACGGCGCTCCAGCGTCGCACGGGGAGGGGTCGGCAGCAGCAGCGGTTCAGCACAGCTCCAGCGCTGCGGGGGCGAGAACTCTCCGGTGTGGTGGCGGCGTCGGCTGAAACTTTACGGGGTGGAGGGGGACTGGCTGGGGGAGGGCTCGGCGGAGTTTGGTGGCCGGAGGTGCGGTGGTGGGGGAGTTATAGGAGGAAGGGTGGTCGGCTAACAGTGTAGGAAGGTGTGGCCCGAGTTGGTGTGGTCGGCTGGGGAGGTGGCTGCCGACGGCGTAGTCGTGGTTGGCGATGGTGGCAGGTGGGGGGACGGTCCGGCGAAGGTGTCAGGTCGGTGTGGTGGCGTCTGGTGGTGGCGCTTGGCCGGCGTCGGGCTCGGGGAGGTGGAGTTGGGGTCGGGCTGAAGGATGGGTTTGGTTGGGGGAAATAGGGTTTTGGGTATTTCTAGGGTTTTGTTTTTCTTTTAATGAGTACTAATGCATGTATATGTAGGAAAGAGAGTGAGGGGGGGCTGCCTAGGGGTTAGGGCCGGCTGTAGGAGGGTTTTGGGAAGTTGGGGTAATTTCTACATGATGAGGGGAGGGCTAGGATTTAGTTATTCAAAATGTAGGGCCATGATGTGCTCTACATAAAGTGATGTAAGTACATAGGAAAGGGGGGAAATCAAATGCATACGGTTGGTCATGACCATCTCTTTTCTCCATGATGGTTTGGGCCAATGAGAGGGGGGCACCTCATTGCAATTTTGCAATTTGGCCCCTGAACAATTTGGTATTTGCATAATAACTAGAATTGGGGATTTAATGTAACCAAACACCATGTTTGGTGTTCCTCATTGGACTAGGGTGGTGTATGGTATTTTGTATGAGGCTTGTGGGTGTGGATGTGGGTTTGGGTTGGAGTTGGGTCTAATTTAATTGAGGTTAGGTAGCCACATTAATTAATTTATAATTAATGTAACGGGTGTTTCTAATTTAATTTAAATAAAATCCGGGAGTCTAAATTAGGTTGGACAAGGGTCATTGGTGTAGTAGGCTCAAAGTACAATATTATCGTGATCTGGGTTGGTCAAAACTGGTTGAGGTTGGGTCTCAATGTCAATTGGAACGGGCAGCGAACGTAATTACGCAATTTAATTAATTTGTGCACGAACGTTTGTAACGACTTTTGTGCGACTAGAATCGGGCATGAAAATCGGTATCTGGGGTTTGTTCTAGGTTCAATATAATGGGTTTACAGGTCTAGGTCAAATATGTAGCATTACCTTTAGGGTAACAGCTATGGTATCATTCCAAATTATCAAATCATTTCACAGGTATTTATAATACTAGATATTAATCATAATTAATTCAGGTTAACCCTAATTATGCTAATTAAATTAGTTAACCCTAATTTCTGGTCAAGGGGGTTTACAATGTACGTCAGGGGCTCTCTGTTAATCATGTTCAGCAACGTCCGCTCGCCTTGACCGATATCAAGATCTTCCTTCCTTCAGGATACTGGGGTTCGGAGATAGGAAATGTCACGTGGGACAGATCCTCCAGATAGTTTGAGTGCAGCATCCCGGCAGCGGAACCCATCACCTCGGCCAGTGGAGACTCATGCAAGTCAACTGCAAAAGTGTAAGGAAAACACGTCATTACAAATCTTGCAACATAAAGACCAAGAAACGACCGTCTGTGCTTTACTCCAAGACTGTACAAAATTTGGTTATTTTACGCCGGAAGTCACATCCAGAAGCGTAATTGGCGGTATACAGTCCGTGCTTTACACCAGACTGCCAAAAATCTAGTTATTACGCTGGAGGTCTCATCCACAAGCGTAAAACTAAAATTTTATAGTATACACCAAGTTTTTGGCAGTCAGAGCTTTTACGCTCAAAACTGCGAAAACATGGAGTTTTACGGTGGCACATTAGAAATGTGGGCGTAAAAGATGAAGACGTCTCCGTGCGTAATCTTCCTCAAAGAGGCTATCAGCACAGAAGATGACCTAGCGCGGTCACGTTCAACGTGTGCGAAGGATTTTTTGTCGTTCTTTATCATCCCAAAGGCTCTACCTCTAAGGCCGGGTGCGCTACTCGTCGGCGGGATACTTCGCTCAGAAGAGAGTTTACCTCGCCCGACCGAAGACTCTCTCGCTGGGGCAGAAGAACGAGAAGAAGAATCTATACTCTTTCCCTTAGTGGAGGGGATTTGTTTCGGTGCCATTTCTGAAAACTCGGAGTGCTCGGAAGAAGAACGAGGGGAAAAACTCAAAACAGTCGAAGGCTCTCTTTCGCAGAAGACGGATGAAAAGTTTTTCTCTCAAAAGCTTGGGATATATGTAGAGTTCGGGTTGACTCCTCGAATCCTCGGACGGGCTCCTCGAAACCCCAACCAAAATCTCACAATTAATATTTGGTTATGATTGGGTACTACGTCAGCCCACTACTCTCAAAAGACGGACAGTCAGCAAATTTGAAGAGTTTTCTTCATGCAAAAACAGGTCAGCGGTTCCTACGCTAAAGAGCTTTCTACGCTCGACAGCAACAGATCTATGGTTTTTACGCTCACAAGCTACAAGTCTATGGTTTTATGCCCGGATGCCTTTGTGCTCGGTAGCTTTTATGCTCGAGAGGCTAAAACCTACGACTTTACGCTCAGCAGATACTAAATTGATGATCTCACGCTCGGTGGCGTTTAGTTTACGCTCGGAGGCAACGGATCCACAATCTTACGCCCGAAAGATTTCTTTTATTCACAGGCTACAAATCTACAGTTCTACGCTAAGGAGCTTTCTACGCTCGACAGCAACAGATCTACGGTTTTACGCTCGCAAGCTATAAGTCTATGGTTTTATGCCCGGATGCCTTTGTGCTCGGTAGCTTTTATGCTCGAGAGGCTATAAACCTACAACTTTACGCTCAACAGATACCAAATCAATAATCTCACGCTCGGTGGCTTTCTACGCTCAACAGATACCAAATCGATAATCTCACGCTCGGTGGCTTTCTACGAACTCAGGATTTTCAGCTCATCTACACTACGGATCTCTGACTTTCCGCATATCCGAACAATTTTCGAGGCGGTCGATTACAGGAGTTCACACAGAAGATACTCCTTTTTGACCTAAAAATATCCCAAGTACTCGAAATATACAGAGTTCAAACATTGAGAAATTACTCTTCTCGGGTCAATTGGAGGTTCATCCAGACTCCAGTCTGAATATCTCGTCTATCAAGATGGCAACTCAGTTTGACAGCCATTTTTCGACCCTATTCCAAGGGATTTTTCGAGAAGTCATTCTTGAAGATGAAGTCTGAAAAAAGAATTCTGTTTACACAGAAGTGAAAACAACAGTTCAGAGCTCTATACGGTTCCTCAGTCCTAGCAACAGGACAGTTCTAAATGTTCAAAATGCTCAACAGCGTTCTATGGACTATTCACTATACGTAAAAGACTGGACCTAGCACTATTTCTATACAGAGTCGGCGTAAAGAATCAGACGTGTCGAAGCTACACATATTCAGACTTCATAGCAACGTATGGCAAAATGATCATATGCGGAGAAAAAAGACGATTTTATTAAAATCAAAATCATGATTACATATGAGGGAAATCCTGTCTATAAGGGGTTTTTCTCTAATTTTCATGGTTATATATAAGGAAAACTCCGTCTACAAAGGATTTCCCTATCGTCGTCTGAAGATCGCCCAGAAGCTGTTCTGACAGGTTCTCGCATGGGCACAATTCTTCATCCATCTTCTCCAGCAGTCAGTCAGTTCCAGCAAACTGACTGACATGGCAATGATCAACGACGGGAGAATACAGAGTTGGGTCTTGCATAAATTATGCAGATCCCATGCTCCGTGCGCCGTGACAGATTAAGTTGATATATTCCACCCAACTCAATGCCCGAGGTCAGAGCTAGTTGCTGCTCTCATCCCCGGAGGTAACAGAAGAAGACACCGCTTGCAATCCGTATGGTCTAATACGACCCTTCCCTTCTCCTGGAAGAACAGCCATATAAAGTTGCTGGTTATCCCGAGCAAGGGAGGCTAAGATATCCTTCCATGATCCATCGTTGCAGTGGATACTTGCTCGAAAACGCCATCTTTTTCGGCTCCTTACACGCTGGAAGAACATGATCTCCTTCTTCCTCAGATCGACCCGACGAACTTCGGCGATCATCTCTGCGTGGTGATGAGAATGTGGGAAGAACGGGTTAACCCCCCAGCCTTTTTTATAGGCGAAAGAGATCACACTGGTCCCCAATAAATCTGCCATAAAGTCAGCATCGGCCATTTCAACGCTCCATTCAGAAACGTTTCGAGTTACAGGAAGCGGTTCATGCTTCATTCAAAGCGTTCCAAATTCCGAGGAATTTGAAAGTTTTGAAGGGGGTCTTGTAGAAGCATGAAAAATATGCTCGATGGCTATACGCAGCATATTGATGCAGAGCAGCGTAAACAGAGGCCTTCAGAGCCATCAAATGTACAACAGAGCTTTCTCCGCCAAACACAGCATGAAATATAAGCTCAACGTAAGGCAGTACATCCAAACCGCTTCAGCGTAAACAGGGTGCTTTATCGACTCCTGGGCGTAAAACCCATCCTCTTGCAACGCAGCATTGAAGTGTACGAGAGACGCTTCGTATTCTTCGAAGTAAACCTGTCAGATCCTGCAATGAACCTGACGTCTGAACTTCTGACAAAGGGATACTGCTCGACTACCCAGGGATACTGCTCGACTACCCAGACGACGGCTATAATGATGGCACGGCACTGCGACCCAGGCTATCATTTACCGCCATCTCCTTTGCGTAAACTGCTTTTACGTGCACAAAGGGATGCACTGCTTTGTTTTATACAGGCGGACATGAGCTGTTTATGCTCTGCAGTAGACAAACTGCCTGCCACATTAAAAGCTGCACTCCGTACGGGGCTCGAGGCACGTCTCTACGTCTAATTCACAGAGCGATGACAGTTGCTCGAGGCACGTCTCTACGTCCAATGCACAGAGCGGTGACAGTTTCTCAAGGCACGACCCTGCGACTAATGCGCAGAAGGGCTGCAGACCTTCAAAACACGCTTCCGTATTTAATGCACAGGATGGTGGCAAATCTCGGCATTTAATGCAAGAGATTTGATTATATCTTCAAAAGCCATAATTTCGGCTAAGACATCCACATCAGCACTCTGGTACGGTACGCAGCGGCTTCTACGCCCACTCGGCCTCTATGACCACTCAGCTTCTACGCCCACTCGGCCTCTATGACCACTCGGCTTCTACGCCTATTTCGGCTTCTATGCCTACTTGGCTTCTACGCCATGGTGACAGACATTGGCTTCTATGCCCACCTCTTCTACACGAGGGATACCTACCTACGTGGCTTCTATGCCGTGATCTTCGTAGCGATTATACGCGTTTTGTCCCTTAGTTGGACCCGCGTCACACGCTCATTCAAAGGATCATCTATACACAGGCATTGGTTATTTTAACCGTCGTATAAAAGGGTGCTGTACTTTCCACTCTTCGGTTTCTACACCGATGGAGTGGTCACTGTCACTAAAACTCTATAAATAGAGACCTCTATCAATAAGGAACAAGGTCGGAAAATTGGTCAAGAAACCAATATCAGATCCAAGGTCTACAGATTGGGAGGTCAAAAATTGGTCAAGAAAACCAATATCAGACCCAAGGTCGAACTTCCAAGAAAGATCGAACCAGAGGTCAAGAGAGAGAGAGAGAGAGAATCCGGGGCTCAGGCAAGGAGCAGGGATCGACGACTTTGGCATCGTACATCCACCCTCTTTTGCAACCTTTGAAGCTGCTTCCTGTCTTCTACAACACTTCTTCATCATCATGTGGTCCAAGGGCTAAAGTGATCGACTGCAGATCAGACACCTATAGCAATATTTATCCAGATTAAATAAATTGTACTCCCACATCCTCGTATAGGATCAAATTGTAAAAGTTTATTTGTAAACCAAAGAAGGCGGGTTTCGTGTAAACCCCATCTTGAATACATCTTCATTCTTTTGTTTTTCACCACAAAAACCTATATTATGTACCTATTTGTTTGAATAACCTGGATAGTCTGTAGGGTATGTGGCTATAATGAATCTCAAACTTCATGTGTTAGTAACTAGGACCATGATAACCCTAGTTAGCTCGTAGGGCACGATTGGCCATGATTGCTTGATTTCCAGTCTAGTCCTGTCCTGTGACCTCATGCTATAGTGGGTGGCACCACATGAGGGAGTGAACCTCGGCTTTGAGCCATGTCACAGTGGCGTAGCACCACACGGAAGTACAAGGCTTCTGCTGGGAAGTAGTATAACAATACTAAAAGGCATACGACCTCATGCTACAGTAGGTGACACCACATGAGGGAGTGAACCTCGGCTTTAAGCCATGTCACAGCGGCATAGCATTGCACAGGAGTGTAAGACTCCATGTTGTGTGTAGTAACGACACTACTAAGAGGCCTGTATCCTCATGTTACAGTGGTATAATACCTCAAAAAGGGGATCCTCGGCCTTGGACGGCCATGTTATGCGGCATAGCACTGCACCGAAGCGCAAGGCTTCATGCCGGATAATAAACTCTCTATAGTAGAAGAACTCACCTAAGTGTATGGATAGAGATATAGGACGTCTCTTGAGGGAAAGCTTGTAGACGTCCAAGATACATACACTGAGACCAGGTCAGCACAAGGCCTTTAACGTACGACCGGATGGCACAACTGAGGTCATTATGTGAGTGGAAAGAATAGCAGCCATGGTACAAAATTCAAGGCCTAGTCCATTCTTGTATCGTTTGACCCATGCGAAAAGATTCAAGTCGTCGGTGACATCTATCCTAATGCATGATGGCAGTCACTGTGAGGAACGCTCAACCATATATTGTGATATATGTGGGAGATTATTGGTGTTTCCACTTGGCTTTTGGAGTTCTAGTCCCACATTAGAAAACCATTAATGTATATATCTCAATATATAGCTATGCTTTGTATTGGTATATACACATGGGGTGGAGGCCCATGTAGGTTGACTTTTCCTAGATGGATTAAGTGTGAAGTTCATTATGACAATCATTGTTTTGTCACCACCTTTGGGAAGTTTTCCTTAGGAGCTAACACCTTTGGGAAGTTTTTCGTAGGAGCTAAGCCCCGCAGGGGCTTAGCGACTCAGACTCGGACTGGAGCTCGAGCTTAAGGACGCAAAGTGGCACTTTGTTGGTGCACTTTACACTTAGCACATCAGCATCGTCGCATGACGCTCTTTTCTTGCGCTAGTTGTATACACGGTTGCTAGCTCGGTGCCCAGGCGACTCGGTGCGTATACGACTCAGTGCCCATGCGGCCAGGTGAGCATACGGCCTGTGGCCATGCGGCCTGTGTCCATGCGACCTGTGCTCGTGTAGTCAAGGCCTTGTGGCCTAGTCGACATGAGACAAGGTGCTATGTGGAGAGTCTGGTGTGGAGGGAACAGGGCCTGCTTTCGGCGTTTGGCGGCGCTGTCTGCCTCCTACAGTACAGCGTATCAAGCGGCACGAGCGGCTGCTTTCGACGTTTGGCGGCGTTGTCTGCCTCATGCAGTGCATCGTGACTTGCGGCGACGACGGCTCTAACACCAGGATTTGGGGGATCTGGTCGGTTAATATAATAAAGAGGATGAAATATACCTCAAATTAGTTTCTTTTCCAAATAGTTGGCAAGATCTGCACACTCTCTTAGTATCAAAGAATTTTTTGTAAGTTGAAAATTTCTTCAATTGAATGGAGATAGTTTTGGTTTCATAAAAGAACTGGAAATCCTGCTAAAAGATGAGAGAGGGAATAGCTTATGGAGAGGATAGGTTGGATTCCTTCTAACAGTGGATTTATCAATATATGAGGTAGTGATAGAACTAGAATTGTTAGGTAATTTCCTTGAATAGAAGATTTTTTTGATAATACCAAAAGAAAAGATTCAGTAGATAATCCCATACATGAATGCGTGTAATCGTCTGCTTTTGTTGTTTTGCTCCACATGTTATATATGATTTGTCTGTTGTTTTGAATTTTTGTGCTATATAAGACAACGGATACATAGTTGTTGGTCCCCATGCTAAGTTGTTGTATTTAGTAATGCTTAATCATATAGGTAGTGTTAGCCCAATATATTAATTATGTTTTTTATTGTGCTTAATTGATCAAGTTTAGTATTATGATATCACTAATGATCATACAATCACTATAGTTTTTATACTTATACTAAACATAGTCCTAATATCCACTCATGATATCATACTATCTACTATGTGTATTTCTTTGTTTGCCTAACATTTATTTACAGAAAAACAATAAGCAAGATCAATCATGGACATATACAATAAAGAAATCATGGTTGGCCAATGACACTGCTTACTTATAAGATTTTTTTGAACCACCTACGACATCTCCAAGACCACGCACTTGGGGGTTCTCGTGCCTGATCAGCGGACGAGGGTCTAGAGGGCAACACCCCCATCCCTCGAAAGGTATACATATTTTCAAATCTACTTAGCATTGGACAACTGTCATCAAGGAAAAAAACCAGCAATCAAACAAAGGAAGAAGCTAACCTATCTGTTTTGAGTCCTTAGGTTTATTTATAACTCAATAGAGAAAGACAAATGATAGCTAAAATAAAAAATCAGCCAAAACCCCAAAGTTTGAATATGGGGTATCAGATCGATATACCGACATATACCATAGTATACTGACGGTATACCACTTATTGTCACAACAAGTTTTGCTTGACAAAAATGGCATACCAGCGACGTATTATAGTATATCGGCGGTATACCGTAATATACCGCAGTATATCGACGATATATCGGTTAGATTGATTCAGCTAATTAAATGCAAACCAACGACTATAAAACTAGTCATTTATTGCCATTGCTATGCAAAGCAGTATATCGCCCGCACAACAAAGTTTGGGTTGTTTTTATTTGCTATTTAAACCCAAGTGCATTCATTTGTTTCAAACTTCTTCTACTTCTTGGAGCCTTAATTTTTTATCTTTGAGAAGACAAACATCTCCACATAAAAGAGCTATCACTTAGCAAATAATATTGAGATAGTGTTATAGAGTTACAAGTGTAATCTTCAAATTGTTATATGAAGATAAAAAATTACTCCTGTAAGTTTTTGAAGTCTACAAGCTTTCATATCAAATATTGTGTTGAAGTCGGCAAACCTACGGATCGATGCTCGTTTTCTCGCTATAGTTCTTTTGCACCCCTATCCGAGAATACCCTTTTGCCACAAGATAAGCTTTCAGACGATCTAGACTGTCATCCGGTTTACCTTGATTGTGAATATCTATTTGCAACCTACGCGCTAATCAGAATGTTTGAGTCATTCCTCTGCATAACTGGGGATCTGAATCCCATCAATAATAGTCACTAAGGACTAAGTGTAACTCGCGAGCCCTTTGTAGTTTTCAACATACAAATGATGGCCGTAGCATATACGACGGGGGTAAACTGGTATATCAGATGATGATGAATCAGTGGAGCTGGAGGAGGATTCTGATGACGATATCGTGAGTAATTATCGACAAAGAAAATAAAATTCATAACTAATTCGGAACGGTTCTTCATTAAGTAGACATAGGTGACTCGTGAGTAATTATCGACAAAGAAAATAAAATATTTGAATCTCATCACTAATTCAACATGACATTTAACCTATATAACATAGTAGACTAATTCAAACGAAGCATAAACAGATTTATCCAAATTCATAAGATAAGATACACGATAATGTTTAGCTAGACTATACGTCTCACAATTAAGAGAAACTCGAAGATCTAGCGATGGCCATAATTTCTGGAGAACTTGGATAGACGAATTACCAAGCCGACGATGCAACTCAAAGGGATCGCGGCACACGACAAACACTGGCATAACAGATAAATTCAACTCAACCAGGTATAAGCCTCAAGCCACATGCCCTACCAATAGTCTTTTCCGTCTTCAGGTTCTGAAAAACACAACTATTTGGAAAAAATGTTATCGAGCAATGTAAGTCTCGAGTTATTTGACTAATAGATAATAAACTGAATGGGTTGCCAAGTGTATGTAAAACTGAAGTGAGTGTCAGGGTGGAAGAAATATGAGCACTTTCAGAGAACTGTCATTCGCAACAGTAATATCTTTTACACAACCTACAGATTCATAATTATGCAACATACCGGCATCACATGTCATATGATCAAACGCGCCCAAGACTATCACTCAGTATTTTGGTCTTACCACACCCGTTGTTGAGTATCCGATAGTAGATATAGATGTAGAGGCTCCTCCACATTGTTGAGCTTAAAATTCAGCAAATTCGGCATAGGTCGCTATAGTCATCTGCAAGGAGTGTTGTTCATCATCATGAGCATTCGATACAATATTTACGGTATGAGCTTTGACACACTGCCACTGAAAATGTCCTTGTTGTCCTACAGGTAAAGCATATCTGTCATCGTCCTCCATTACGTCCGCTATTGCCTCGACCACCATCATGACCAGTATTCCGACCGCCGCGTCTATCACCGCGACCCCCACATAATCTATTACGAACAGCATCCAAGGTAGATCGATTAACATGTGCATCACTAGTATCAGGCTCAACTACTTTCGTTGTTCATATGACATGAAAGTAGGCTTCCATTAGAGATAGAACCTCGACCCCAACAATAATTTGAGACCATGTAAAATCTGATAAGGACGAAGTGATGCGAGGTACGTCATTACATAGAGCTGCTGACGTTAAGTCATCGCCTCATTAAGATTCGTTGTCAATGGTAAGACATGATCAACTTCATTAGTCATGGCCTTGATGTCACGCCCCGATTTTTGCTAAATCGATAATCGTCCCCCGAGCGTGATGCCGTGCACGCGTAAGGCATGTGTGCACAAGGCCTAGGCATAATGATATACTTTAGAATAAATGCAACAGAGTATGCAAATCAGATATCACGCATTGAGATATAGAAAAGTTCTCTTTATTGATAATGAACATCTGATTACAAACTCTTGACCCAAAAGTAATAAGAATTCCGCACGGACTTACAACTTGGACGCAAAATAAGATAGCCGATCCATACATTACATCCTTACTAATATTTCAAAATGCGTAAACCACCTTGGGTACAAGTTAGCACTATCGCCTAGGAGCTTCAAAAGATATGTGCGGGCTCCTTGTGATTATGTACTTGAGCTCCAAAAGTCACAAAACACGAATGCGCCGGATCAGTGGAGGGTTAGGATAAGCTTCAGCTCCTCACCGCGTCGCCTCGGCTCGGGGAACCTGTTGCAACGAGGGTCAGTACTTCAAAAAGTAACGGTGAGGGTGAGCTAACCCAACATCCCAAAATTGATATCGTATTGATATGAACATGCAATATTATTATTATGTAATCTTTCTATCTTTTCCTAGTTTAATTCTTTATATATGATAGAAGGGAATGACATAACAAAATGTGCCACCGTTCGGTGACTTTACCTGAACCGTCTGAACCACCTGTACAAAACTTACCATGACCTTCCCTGCCACGAAGACATAGTTAGTCTGCACAGTTTAAATATACATAACGCATAACTTGGTCAGATGAGAAATGGGTCAGCTGCCATTCCGCTTCGGGTAGCTAGCCCTTGGCGGACGCACGAACCCATCCAATGCTAGGACTACACTAGCAAATTGTTCTACCCGGGTCGAAGCAGTCCCAGTGCCCCGATGACCGTTCGTAGAATGACATCTCTTGTGCACAAATTATCCAAGATCATGCCTTATCTACAAACTAAGTTATCAATTGAAGCACTTCAAAGCAATATAAGTAAATGAACTTCATACATTTTCCATAGTCTAGGCTACCTTGCTCAACGATCATATTTCTAATTTGGACTATCCATTGAACAGTTATAGATAAATAAGTTCTAACTATAACTGAACACGAAATAGCTACATGTATAGCGGACAAGCACACAATAATATGACCGTGTGATATTTTGTATGACAAGCATTATAAGTGTTTCAAGTCTACTTCTTTTATCTTGACTCAATTTATTCTTTTGGTATCGTTGATCGGAATGCACAACCGAGTCAATTTATTAGGAATGAAGACTTGGAAGAAGGGTGCTAATCAAAGTAAAGCCACTCACAAGTTGGTGAATCAAAAAAGAGAGAAAAGGGAGATCTTCAAGACTCCGTTTGAGCGTCGCCTACACGATCACCTGACGCACCAACAGATGATCAATATTTTTTGCTTCGATCTCCAAGGGTTCGATATGAAATATGAAATCCAAAGAACGAATACAATAAAATCCATCGAAACCGTTCAAGAAAAACGTGTCATAAAACCAACAAGAAAGTAACCAAGCGGCATTCGAAAACGGGCAAAGAAACTAGCGCAACGGAAAGGCCCCTCTCGACTCTGCCATCGAGTCCTTCCTTGAGACATGATCCATTGAATGTGGGACCTAATTCCAAAAAAACTAATCCATAATGAGGAAATTATCTTGCTTCAATCTGTCCCGATCGAACGATACCAAGTATTTCTTAGCCGCGCTCCCGAATAGGGGGAACATGGCACTATATCTTAACCAACTAACAAAAAATTTTGTCCTCGAAACTTAGGAATAGAACCTACCCCTAAGGAATAATGAGTAAAACTTTTCCTTCATGTCTGATTCGAGTTCCCAGGTCGATTCCTCGACCGAGTGGTTCCGCCAAAGAACGCGCACAAGCGAGACTGTACGATTCCGTAACTGCTTTTCTTTACGATCTAAGATATGAACGGGTTCTTTGGAGTACGACAAGTCTGCCTGCAGATTCAGCTGACCGAAATCTACCATGTGGTTCGGGTCATGCATGTACTTTCTAAGCTGTGATACATGAAAAATATCATGCACTTCTGACAGGGCTGGTGACAATGCAATTTGATAGGCAACTGAAGTGACTCGTTTGAGGACTTCGAACGGGCCAACGAATCTCGGACTTAACTTTCCTTTTACTCTGAATCACATGACTCCTAGCATGGGCGAGACCTTTAAAAACACATGGTCACCTTCAAAGAACTTAAGGGGTCGACGATGAATGTCGGCATAGCTCTTTTACCAGCTTTTTGCTACTTTTAGTCGCTCTCAGATCAACCAAGCCTTTTGGACTCTTTGTTCAACTAGTTCCAGCCCAAGGATTTGACGCTCCCCAATTCCATCCCAGCAGATCGGTGACCTATACTTCTGCCCATACAGAGCCTCGTACGGAGCCATTTAGATGCTGGACTGATAACTGTTGTTATATGCAAATTTGGCTAAAAGTAGGTGGACGTCCCAACTTGACTTCGAATCGATTGCGCAGAAATACAACATGTCTTCTTGTACCTGATTCACCCGCTCTGCTTGGCCATCGGTTTGAGGATGGTAGGCTGTAGCGCCCCGTTCTCCCGGTGCGGAGAGCGCGGCTAAGAAATACAAGTCGGTATCGTTCGATCGGGATAGATTGAAATAAGAACTCGTCCTCGTTATGTATTTGTTTCTTCGGAATCGATTCCCATATTCTGTGGACCGTATCCCCGGGATCGACTTAGCGGCAGAGTTAGAAGGGACCTCTCCGCTGCTATCTTTTTTTGCCTCGGTTTTCGATGTCGCTTGTTGCTTTCGTGCTTTTAGTTAGTTTTGGGATTTGCTTGTTTTTCTTGAACGGTTTCGATGGTTTTCATTGTTTTCGTTCATTAAACTGCACTTCAATTTTGAGATTGGAAAGAGTGAAAGAGGTATTAATCGAGCTGTTCGTAATACAGGTAAACGAGCAGTAGGCGGCTTACGAGCGAAGTCGTGAAGCGCCTCTTTCCTTCTCCCTTCCAACGATCAAAGTGAGTGCCTACCATCCTGATTAGCTAGCCCTGCTTCCAAGTCTTCACATCTAATAAATCTGCATTCTTCTTTACCCCGATCAGACGATACCAAGTAATAATAAAAGAAACCAAGATAAAAAAAGAATAGACTTGGATAATACTGCTTGTCAATCAAACTTGTAAACTGTTGTCTTATCGTACGCTAGCTTGTTGCAAATATTCTATGAATTGTGCTAAATATAACACACACCTTGTATTGTGCATAATTGTTCAGGGAGGCTATGCAAAATGAATCATGCAATACTACTTGTCGTGTACTCATGTTCTTGTACTCGTGTTGCCTCAACTGCATGAATTGTTAACTTGTTAATCGTGTTCGATCATGGACAACTTGTGCACAAGGTATTGGTTCTGCGGACGGTCGCTGGGGCACTTTCACCGATCCGATCTGGGCAAAACTCGTACATAGTCATCGTGTACGGGATAAAATGGCTTACAGCGCCTCGTGTACTATCGTTTTATGCTATCCTTGTCTCGGACTAGTCCATTATGGCAATCATGCCAGTGATCATCGTGTATATTTAAACCTGTTGCAAACTAACTTGTGTCTTCGTAGCAGGGAAGGCATGGTAAGTATTGTGCAGGTCGTTCAGACGGGCAGGTAAAATCCATCGAACGGTAGCAATTTCATTTCAGTATCATACATATATACGGTTGCTTGTAAAAGAACTAAGGCAAGATAGAAACCCACAAAAATATGCATGCTTCATTAAAACAACATATTGATTGGTATAGTTGGGTTAGCTTGCCTTCACCAATATGTTTTGACATACTGACCCTCGTTGAAATAGGTTCTCCGTACTAAGGCGAACCGAGCGAGGAGCCAAAGTCGTCTTCCCGATCCAGTCCAGCTGTTGGCGCATCCTGATCGCGTCGCATTTTGAAGTACTTAAAGAAGAAGCTTGCACTCTATATACACAAATGCAGCTTCATGGCAAAGCTGTCCTCCAGCCCGGAGGTCTATACATTTTGAAGTTTAGTAAAGGGATGTAATGTACAGGACTGCTATCTCATTTTGAGTCAACACTTTTGTAAGCCCGTGCGGCATATTAGCTGACTCGTTCAAGAGTTTGTAATAGATGTTCATTATCAATAAAGAGAACTTTTCCATGTTTCAAATCTGTGTTTCAATTTATCTGCGTACTCTGAATATGTGCTTGTTATGCAAAACATTAAAGCCTTGTGCGGGCGCAACCCCAGGCCCGCACGGCGGTCACGATTCGGAGGATGCCCCAACGATTCTACAGAATCGGGTCGTGACATAGATTATGACATAGTGGTATCAGAGCACAGATTCAAGTTCCTTAGACTCTCGCACTAGAAAAGTTCCTTTAACGATCAAATTCCAGTACGAACTCTTGAACTTGCTAGGCCAAAATAAGATGCGTTCATGCAATAAGTCCATAATACATTATGATCCTAATGTAATTTACCTTCTTTTGAAGGAATGGCACCAGCGCAATCTGCAGTGCAAGCATCGGACGAAACACAAGGCCAAGAAAGTAGTTCGGACACTTCGGGAAGTTCAAGAGCTAGTGAGCCATGCCAAGCATCGATCCCATCCAGCAAATGTTGCGAATGTTGGAGGAAAACCAACAAAGGGACGAGGCTCGCTATGAACGGGCCGAGAAGCGGGCGGAGGAGAGTCAACTCAAGTTTCAAGACAATATAGAAGCTCGATTCTCAGTCCAACAGAAGCAGGTAGATGTCCTACAACAGATCGTTCAGACTTTGGCTTCCAACCATTCTGCTGCAACAGCAACTACTCCGGTGGAACAGCCCATGTTTGAAGTAGAGACGCTACAAATTCCAAGGACGAGGGACGTAACTGCCTTTAAATTTGGCCACTTCAAGAAGGTCTGAAACACCCCATTCAACGGGACTGAGGACCCAATCGTAGCTCTAGATTGGTTGGCCGAACTTGAAGATCACTTCGCTCTGCTAGAGGTCCCCGAAGAGAAGCGTGTCGCCTGCGCCCAACTACAACTCCACCTCAACGCGCACGATTGGTGGGACGTGCATCGACGATCTCTCCATTTTGATCACGGAGAGGAGGCGATCTCGTGGACGACTTTTCGTGCCGTATTTGAAGAGGAATTTATACCCCCTCTAGTACAATGTCAAATGGAGAACGAGTTCGTGCAACTGAGGCGAGGCAGCATGACAGTCAAACAGTACTCCGCCGAATTTAACCGACTCTTCAAATTCGCTAGGGCTTATTTACCTGATGTAGCGAGTCGAGCAAGAAGGTTTGAAGGTGGACTACACCCTGCCATCCATGCGCACGTAGTCGTTCATCAGTATCGTATAATGCGGGAAGTTATGTATCATGCTTTATCTCTTAAACCGTACTATCCTCACGTTTCTACCGGCGCTGTGCATACCTACAATCACAAATGCCATAGAGACGAGAAAGGAAACACCACTGCAAAGCGTCCAGAAAATGTCGAGCGACAAAGAGGAAACCCAGGGCCATCGTGTAATTTTTGCAAAAAGCGTGGGCACACAGACAACAATTGTCGCTTGAGACTTGGGTTATGCCTAGCGTGTGGACGATCAGGCCATACCGTTAATTCCTGTCCGAACCTTCCTGATCCTAGCGTGTGGACTTGGGTTATGACTTAGGTTCTATTCCTAAGTTTCGGGACGAAACTTCCAATTGGTTGGGTAGGATGTAGCGCCCCGTTCTCCCGGTGCGGAGAGTGCGGCTAAGAAATACAAGTCGGTATCGTTCGATCGGGATAGATTGAAACAAGAACTCATCCTCGTTATGGATTTGTTTCTTAGGAATCAATTCCCATATTCAGTGGACCGTGCCCCCGGGATCGACTTAGCGGCAGAGTCAGGAGGGACCTCTCCGCTGCTATCTTTTATTGCCTCGGTTTTCGATATCGCTTGTTACTTTCGTACTTTGAGTTGGTTTTGGGATTTGGTTGTTTTCCTTGAACGGTTTTGATGGTTTTCATTGTTTTCGTTCATTGAACTGCACTTTAATTTCGAGATTGGAAAGAGTGGAAAAGGTATTGATCGAGCTGTTCGTAATGCAGGTGTGTCACGCCCCAGTCCCAAAATACCGAGGGACACATACCGATGGACAAACCCAATTTAATGGATCCATCGGGGCATGCTTAAGCTGTAATATAACAATAAGTAGGTCCAATGATACAAGTCATAATCTATACTAATCTCATCCACAACAGATAATCACAGGTCAAATGCCAGAATAAATGCAAATAAATATAAACTAACAAGTCTGAATAAAAGTATCTCGGAGAACAATCCGAGAATAAGTCTGGTACATCAATGAAATAGACTAGAAATAAAATAACTAGAAATAGAAATAAATGAGTATCTCAAGCCAATACTCAAGAGAAGTCCTCTGGTACAATCTTGTCCTCAGATCCTGGTTCTGCTCAAGGTGTGCGCCTGCTCCTGCTAATGCTAATGCTAATGCTAATGCTCCGGTCCCGTATACCTCGGGATAAATCTCGTTAGCTAATCCTGGGGACATAATCCGGATCTAGGTCCTCAGGGGACATAGCAAGGTACACAAAAACTCATGCCAAAATAATGCAGTGCAGCAGATAATGAAATAAATAGGGTAAATATGTAACCATCTATGTGAAAATATAAGTGAGAGCATTACGAGTACTCAGGCTGAGACAACTACAAGCTCTGTGTCTGGGAGCTGGTAGCGGAGTCTACTATATGTTTTACTATGTGTTTACTATGGAATATATATATATATATATATATATATATATATATATATATATATATATAAAATCAGCCTGTAGCCTGTGTGTCTCTTCCCACCCAATATAATCACACGTCTCATGTCCATGACACGCAGGATCAATACTAATGCAGCAAGTCATATAATGTCTATGTCATAAACCTGTATCCTATACAGAATTACCACGAATATCTCGGGAAGATTCTGTCTCATGGATAGTGTCAAATGTCCTGGGTCAAGGGTACTTGATAAGACAAGTACGAGAATATAAAGTGTCACGAATGTCCATCTCTAGATGACAGTACCCAACATCGCATACAGTATTGGCACCCGACTAATAATCGGACGCTAAGTACGTCACACGGTCCTAGGTTAAGCATGCACAACAATATAAATGAATCAAGGAAAATATGTAACAAGACTGCAAAGTTGGCAAGGTACACTTGCCTGTGGTTCTGGCTCCAACTGTAGCTCTGGTCTCAGTGTGATCTGCAGGTACTACTCCGGTTGCTGAAATAAACATCATCATCAGTCTCAGAAAATATCAAATAGCTAGAAACGCCTGTCCTTAAGTCCAATTTGGACACAGGAGCAAAAATGACAGTTCCGGCCAAAGCGGGGTCCACATGTGGGCCACTTTGCACCAAAAAGTGTGTCAGGGTCAAAGGTCTCCAAATTAGCCAAACTTAGTGTCAACAAGTCAGGAACGATGATACGAACCCAACGGAACTTCCAGAATTGGATTCTGATGAGTCGATAACAAAATCGCCCGTCAAGTGGAGCTTGTGGGGCCCACGATACGCGATTTTGTCAACGTTCTCAGAATCGAACCAAACTTGGGTCACAGGACCAGCGTATCGCTACGAGTCCGATGGCACAAGTTTCGATCCGATATGTGTACACAAAGTTACAACGTGTTCCAGAACCGATGGATACGGGGCGGTATCGGCGGATACGCGTTGATTCCGGTGTGCACGCACATCCAAATCAACTTCTATGAAATCTCGCACGTCCGTATCAACGACGTGCACGTATCGGTAAAGACCGCACGTGACCAAGTTGTCCCGTTTGGCGGGGCGTACTCAGTTCCGGGGTGAATCAGGATATTGTTTTTCCTATTTTTGGATCGCGGTTCGCGATCGCCACAGGACGCGATACACCGAGCGGGTTGCACGGGCACCGAGAGGGTCATACAGTCTACACGATGCAACTGACAGAATCGAAAACAGAATTACGAGTAAAAAGAAAACGCTACCTGAATAGGGCTCCGTGAATATGACTTTCACGTGTCCGCGTCGTGTCCGGTGTCTGAGTCAGAGTCGCGTCTAGGGTTAGGGTTTCTATGGTTCTGTTGCTGTTGGCCGGAGCTCAGGCGGGGGAGGCCGGCCGGAGGGAGGCGGCGGCGTGCGAGAGGCGGCGGCTAGGCGTTGAGCGGCGGAGGCGGGCCGGAGTTGGGGGACTCGGGGTCGGGGGCCTGCTGCGTCGGGGAAGAAGGAGGAAGGAGGGGGCCTGGGTGGTGCTGCAAGGTGGTTGCACGGTGGCTAGGGCACGGGTCGAGAGGGGACGCTGAGGAGTTGGAGACGATGGCGGAGAAGGAGGAGAGTCGAGAGGCGGCTGGGCATCGGCGAGGCGAGGGGTGCGACGGGGAGTGGCGGCGTGGAGTCGTTGCTGGAGTCGGGCGGAGAGCCGGAGGTGGAGGAGGAGAAAGGGATGCGGGGAGGCTGTGCTGGGTGGTGCTCCAGGCGGAGGATGGGAGCGACCGGAGGTAGATAGGGTGTTAGGCTTCAGGCGAGTGTCTCGGCGGCGGAGAGATGAGAGGGAGAGTGTGCGTGGCGGCGGCGGCACGGACGTCGAGGCTTTTTATAGCCGGAACAGTAAATCCGGCAGATTTTAGGATTAGGGTTCGGTTAGTTAACGGGTTTGGGTCCGGATCGGGCGGATCGCGGGTTGGGTAGACCCGATCCGACCCATTAAGGTCAGGGGTCCGGTCCAGTTTGGTTGGACCGGGTTCAGCCCGGTTCATCCCGGTTTGAACCCGGTTCAACCCGGTTTGTTTTGGGTTTAATACGGTTTAATTATTAATAGTTTTTTGGGCTTTAAAAATATTTTTGGAGTCCAATAAATTCACGAAAAATTCTCCTATGTCCGGTTTTCCCTTTTACACCATAAAATATTATTTCCATAATATTTTAATATTAATTAAGAGCAATTAAAAATTATTTTATTACCAAAGGCCTAGGTTTTAATTACAGAAAATTTCCTAAAAATTCCAGAAAAATTGTGAAAAATCTAATTTAAAATTTTTTGAAAATCAGGGGGCTTACAATCTATCTCCCTTAAGAGGATTGCGTCCTCGCAATCAAAAGAATAACCGGTCAACAGAGATGACACGATTGCAAATATTGATTGAAGTACATCACGATCAAGGAGATTCAAGGATAAGAGTGTAAGAATAATACATAGGGAAAAATTATTTCCCCAAGCATTAAAGTTATGCAATTTCCCGGATGAAAGAAATCTAAAAATCTACAGTTTAAAAAACTAGGTTATCACTTAAGAACATACTAAGTTATCAATTATAAAAGCATACTAGGTTATTAGCAAGTTCAACATTACTAGGTTAAGGCTAGGGTCACGAACCAACATGCAAAAACTAAAGCAAATCTAGAAGCAATTAATTAAAAAAACTTACGCGCATTAGCCACTCCATGAATCTGGGCGTCCTCCGAAGTCATCGCGAAAGATTGTCCACGTCCTTGAGGTGGATTCCTCTGCTGCTGCTGGGCCTGCTGGAAGAGTGCTGCTTGTGGTGCCAAGGGTGGCCTTGGTTGATACCCTCCTGGTGCTGGTAGGGCTTGCCTGTTTGTTATTAGTGCTCTCTCTCGATGATAAGGACAATCCTTGGCTAAGTGTTGATTGGTTCTGCAAATCAAGCATAATCCTAACTTGCGTCTGCAGTCTCTCTCAATATGGCCTACCTTGCCACAGTATTGACATGTAGGTAGTGTCTGTGGAGAGGCTCTTGATGGCTGGTGCATGTGAGGTCTCTTTGCGGCTACTTCTTGTGGTGCTCTGGCTGATGTGGAAGACCGTTTAAGACTGGTCTCTCTCCTGGTGACGTGCTCCATGCGTCGGGCTGCAGCAAGGACGTCCGAGTAAGAAGTAGGCACAACGGATCCGATCAGTCTCTGTAGCTCGAGGTTTAGTCCGTCAAAGAACTTTTCAGCCTTCTTTTCTTCTGTCGGGATCAAGGTTGGGGCGAAGCGACTTAGACGAATGAATTCTGTATTGTATTCTTCCACTGTCATACTGTCCTGAGTGAGGCGATTGAACTTGTCCCAAAATTCTGATCGAGCAGTCGTCGGAATGTACATCTCCTGAAAGAGCCTGGAAAACTCTTCCCAAGTGACTCGGTCTGGTCCGAGCCGTGTCTCCTCAAATAGCCACCAGTGATGTGCATTATCTGTCAATTGCATTCTGACGGCAGTCATCCAACGTTCTCTTGGAAGCTCAGCTGCTTCCAGCTGGTGTTGTATGTTGGTGAGCCACTCATGAACTTCTGTGGGCTCCTCCTTTCCTGAGAAGGTACGAGACTTCAGCTGGCGGAAATTGGTGATAGATCCTGTCACTGGTCGTCGCGCTGGTAGATTCGCCTGCTCTAGTACAAGTGCTAGGCTGCGACTCAAAGTCTCTTGTTGAATCTGATGTTGAGCTTGCATCATCGCGTAGAACATTCGGAACATTTGTTGTTCGTCCATAGCCAGCCCTTGTGGGAATACAGGCAATGGTGGAATGAACTGCGGAGGCGATGGGATTTCGTCTTGCCGATCTCTTGAGGTATCTTGACTGTTTTGTTGTTCTGGTTGGCCTCCACCAACTGGTGTCGCTTCATCGTCATAGGTGACATCTGCAACTTGTGGTGTTCCTTTGGGAGTCTCGTCGCATGCTTGTGAATCCATTGCTCTGCATCAAAAATAAACTATAAGAGGCGTACAGGAATCAAGGCAAGATGCAAGTCAAGAAATTAATTTGAATTCGATATAGATATCAAGAACGTTTTAAGCAAGTGGATGAGATCCTAAAAACTTATCCTATTCTTATTACCGGCTTGCTCGATCTCTAAGTTGACGCAGTACAATTTAGTCATTGACCTGCATGGGCCACCACAAAAATCATGTCATGCCCCAGTCCTAAAATACCGAGGGACTAGACGCGTGACAATGGCCAGCAGCACACACCGATGGACAAACCCAATTTAATGGATCCATCGGGGCATGCTTAAGCTGTAATATAACAATAAGTAGGTCCAATGATACAAGTCACAATCTATACTAATCTCATCCACAACAGATAATCACAGTTCAAATACCAGAATAAATGCAAATAAATATAAACTAACAAGTCTGAATAAAAGTATCTCGGAGAACAATCCGAGAATAAGTCTGGTACATCAATGAAATAGACTCAAAATAAAATAACTAGAAATAGAAATAAATGAGTATCTCAAGCCAATACTCAAGAGAAGTCCTCTGGTACAATCTTGTCCTCAGATCCTGGTTCTGCTCAAGGTGTGCGCCTGCTCCTGCTAATTGTAATGCTCCGGTCCCGTATACCTCGGAATAAATCTCGTCAGCTAATCCTGGGGACATAATCCGGATCCAAGTCCTCAGGGGACATAGCAAGGAACAAGAAAGCTCATGCCAAAATAATGCAGTACAGTAGATAATGAAATAAATAGGGTAAGTATGTAACAATCTATGTGAAAATGCAAGTGAGAGCATCACGAGTACTCAGGCTGAGACCACTACAAGCTCTGTGTCTGGGAGCTGGTAGCGGAGTCTACTATATGTTTTACTATGTGTTTTTTTATGGATTATATATATATATATATATGAAATCAGCCTGTAGCATGTGTGTCTCTCCCCACCCAATGTAATCACACGTCTCATGTCCATGACACGCAGGATCAATACTAATGCAGCAAGTCATATAATGTCTAGGAATATAATGTCTATGTCATAAACCTGTATCCTATACAGAATCACCATGAATATCTTGGGAAGATCCTGTCTCATGGATAGTGTCAAGTGTCCTGGGTCAAGGGTACTTGATAAGACAAGTACGAGAATATAAAGTGTCACGAATGTCCATCTCTAGATGACAGGACCCAACATCGCGTACAGTGTTGGCACCCGACTAATAATCGGACGCTAAGTACGTCACATGGTCCTAGGTTAAGCATGCACAACAATATAAATGAATCAAGAAAAATATGTAACAAGACTGCAAAGTTGGCAAGGTACACTTGCCTGTGGTTCTGGCTCCAACTGTAGCTCTGGTCTCTGTGTGATCTGCAGGTACTACTCCGGTTGCTGAAATAAACATCACCATCAGTCTCAAAAAATATTAAATAACTAGAAACGCCTTTCCTTAAGTCCAATTTGGACACATGAGCAAAAATGACAGTTCCGGCCAAAGCGGGGTCCACATGTGGGCCACTTTGCACCAAAAAGCGTGTCAGGGTCAAAGGTCTCCAAATTAGCCAAACTTAGTGTCAACAAGTCAGGAACGATGATACAAACCCAACGGAACTTCCAGAATTGGATTCCGATGAGCCGATCACAAAATTGCCCGTCAAGTAGAGCTTGTGGGGCCCACGATACGCAATTTTGTCAATATTCTCAGAATCGAACCAAACTTGGGTCAAAGGACCAGCATATCGCTACGAGTCCGATGGCACAAGTTTCGTTTCGATCCGACGTGTGTACACAAAGTTACAATGTGTTCCAGAACCGATGGATACGGCGCGGTATCGGCGGATACGTATTGATTCCGGTGTGCACGCACATCCAAATCAACTTCTGCAAAATTCTGCACATCCGTATCAACGACGCGTACATATCGGTAAAGACCGCATGCGACCAAGTCATCTCGTTTGGCGGGGCGTACTCAGTTCCTGGGTGAATCAGGGCGTTGTTTTTCCTGTTTTTGGATCGCAGTTCGCGATCGCCACAGGACGCGATGCACCGAGCGGGTTGCACGGGCACCGAGAGGGTCATACAGTCTACACGACGCAACTGACGGAATCGAAAATGGAATTACGAGGAGAAAGGAAACGCTACCTGAACAGGGCTCCGTGAATATGACTTTCACGTTTCCGCGTCGTGTCCGGTGTCCGAGTCGGAGTCGCGTCTAGGGTTAGGGTTTCTAGGGTTCTGTTGTTGTTGGCCGGAGCTCAGGCGGGGGAGGCCGGCCGGAGGGATTCGGCGGTGCGTGAGAGGCGGCGGCTAGGTGCTGAGCGGTGGAGGCGGGCCGGAGTTGGGGGACTCGGGGTCGGGGGCCTGCTGCGTCGGGGAAGAAGGAGGAAGGAGGAGGCCTGGGCGGTGCTGTGTCACGCCCCAGTCCCAAAAATACCGTGGGACCGGACTCGTGGCAATGGCCAGCAGTACGCACCGATGGACAAACCCAATTTAATGGATCTATTAGGGCATACTTAAGCTGTAGAATCAAGTCTACGACAATCATGGCACAACTAATCTCATCCACACAAGAAATAAAATATGATCCACAGAATAAATAAGGAATGTAAATCATCAGCTAGTCTTACAAAGTGTTTCGGGGAACAACCCGATAAATATCTGTTACAATGGTTCAACAGACCAGAATATAAATGACTGAAATAAATAAAATGATGAGTATAAAACATGGATGCTCAGGAAAAGTCTCTAAATGATAATACACAACACCGCGTACGGTGTTGGCACCCGACTAATAATCAGACACTGAGTACGTCACACGGTCCTAGGTTAAGCATGCACAGCAATATAATAAAGCAAGGAAAATATGTAACAATACTGCAGAGTTTGGCAAGGTACACTTGCCTGATGTTTGAATATCCATAATCGTCCCGGTATCAGTAGATCCTGTGGGTACTCCTCCAAAAGCTGTAATAAACATCACCAATAGTCTCAGAAGATATCAAACTGATAGAATTGCCTGTCCTTACGTCCAATTTGGACACAGGGGCAAGAAGGTCATTTCCGGGCCAAAGCGGGGTCCACATGTGGGCCACTTTGCACCGAAAAGCGTGCCAGGGTAAAAGGTCTCCAAATTCCTTAAACATAGTGTCTACAAGTCAGGAACGATGATACGAACCCAACGGAACTTCCAGAATTGGATTCCGATGAGCCGATCTCAAAATCGCCCGTCAAGTGGAGCCTTTGGGGCCCACGATATGCGATTTTGTCAACGTTCTCAGAATTGAACCAAACTTGGGTCACAGGACCAGCGTATCGCTACGAGTCCGATGGCTTAAGTTTTGTCTCGATCCGACGTGTGTACACAAAGTTACAGCATGCTCCAAAAAGAACGGATACGGGGTGGCGTCGGCGGATACGCGTTGATTCCGGTGTGCAAGCACATCTGAATCGACTTTTGCAAAATCCCACATGACCGTGTCAACGTCGCGCACGTTTTGGTAAAGACCGCGTGCGACCAAGTCATCCCGTTTGGCGGGGCGCACTCAGTTCCGGGGTAAAACAGGGCATTATTTTTCCTATTTTTGGATCGCGGTGCGCGATCACCACAGGACGCGATGCACCGAGCGGGTTGCACAGGCACCGAGAGGGTTATACAGTCTACGTGTAGCAACTGACAGAATCGAAAACGGAATTACGAGGAGGGAGAAAACGATACCTGAACGAGGCCCCGTAAATCTGAGTTTTCATGTGTCCGAGACGTTCCGTGTCCTGGTCCGAATCTACCGTGTCCACGTGTCTGTTGTGTCTCCTTGACACGAGCTGAGTCAGAATTGGGGCGACTGCCTAGGTTGCTGGAGGCGAGCGATTCCGGTCAGCGGAGGGAGGCTCGTCGGCTGCTGTTCCCAGCGGCGGGTTGGGGTTGAGGGGGAGTCGGGGTCGGCGGTGAGTAGCAGCGCCGGAGTCGGGCTACGGGTGGGGAGGTCGACGAGGGGACTGGAGCTCGGCGAGGGACGAGCGGGGCTGGGTGGTCGCGGGTGGAGTCGAGCAGAGGGGCGGTGTCGTGGGGAGAAGAGGAGGCTGCCGATGATCGAGCGGATGAGAACGACGGCGGGCGGAGAGAAACTCGGCCTGGCGGTGGTGGAGAGTCGGGCTCGGCGTACGGGGAGTCACTGGCGGCTAGCTAGGGTTCTGCGGGCGGTGATGGTTCTATAGGGTTTTGCGGCGGCGGCGGGCACAGAAGTCGAGGTATAAATAGGGCATGAACAGTGAATCCGGTGGGGGATTCTCTTAGGGCTCGATTAGGGTTTCGGGTCCGGGTCGGGTTTGCTGGATCCGACCCGACCCGAACCATTATGATGGGTTGGCTTGTTTCGGCTTAGCCCTCGGTTTGGTTCGGTCAACGGTTTGGTTTAATCTGGGTTTAGTTTGGTTCGGTTTAATGAGCCAAAAGTTTTTAAGGCTTAAAACGCGTTTTCGGAGTCCAATAAATTTACCGAAAAATACCCTATGTCCGGTTTTCTATTATACACCATAAAATATTATTTCCACATTAATTTAATTCCAATAAACTATATTTAAAAATCCTTAACCCTTAATTACCTTGGTTCTTTTCCAGAAAATACCGAAAATATATTAAATATTATTCTGAAAAGACAGGGTGTTTACAATCTTCCCTTCTAAAAAGGATTGTGTCCTCGCAATCAAAGAATAAGCTAATAAAGGAAGAATTAGGAAATATAAGGTGGCTTAGTTTACAACTGCCTCCTCAAACAAGTGGGGGTAACGCTGGCGCATACTATCTTCTCGCTCCCAAGTCGATTCTCCAGGGGAATGATATTTCCAAGCTACACGAACCAGTCTGATTGTCTGTCCCCGCAATGTCTTCTCACTGACGTCGAGGATGCCAACTGGTTGTTCTTTATATTTTAAGCTTGGGCCCACTACGATCTCTGAATGATCGACTACGTGACTTGGGTCGGTTACGTACCTTCGCAGCTGTGAGAAGTGGAATACGTCATGAACTCCCTCTAAAGATAAAGATAATGCAAGACGATAAGCCACCTCACCAACGCGCTTTAGAATATCAAATGGCCCAATATACCTTGGGCTCAACTTGCCTCTGCTCCCGAATCTGATAGTACCTCGAGTGGGCGAAATCCTCAAAAACACGTGCTCTCCTTCTTTAAACTCTAGGGGACGTCTGTGCGTATCTGCCCAATGCTTCTGTCTGTCCTGAGCTGCTCGTAGATGATTCTGAATCTGTTTTACCTTTTCCACTGTCTGCATTACCAATTCTGGACCCAGTATTTGACGTTCACCAACGTCACTCCAACATATAGGCGATATGCACTTCCTTCCGTATAAAGCTTCGAATGGTGCCATCTGAATGCTGGCCTAATAACTGTTATTGTAGGAGAACTCCACTAAGTGCAAATGATCTTCCCAAGATCCTCCAAAGTCTAGCATACATGATCGCAACATATCCTCCAAGATCTGAATGGTGCGCTCCGATTGGCCATCTGTCTATGGGTGGTAAGCGGTACTGAATTTGAGTCTGGTGCCCAGACTCTCTTGCATGCTTCTCTAGAAATGATATATAAATCTTGAATCTCGGTCCGATACAATACTGACCGGCACTCCATGTAATTTGACGATTTGTCGCATATACATGTCGGCTAGTACCTCTGTGGACTGTCCAACTCTGAATGGCAAGAAGTGTGCCGATTTAGTGAGTCTATCCACGATAACCCATACTGCATCTCTTCCGCTGGGGCTCCTTGGAAATCCTGTGACAAAATCCATCGTGATATGTTCCTACTTCCATTCTGGTATAGGAAGCGGCTGTAACATACCTGCAGTCCTCTGATGCTCGGCCTTTACTTGCTGGCAGACTAAGTATTTGACCACAAATCTTGCAATCTCTCTTTTCATTCCATGCCAGCAGTAATATTGTCTCAAGTCTCGATATATCTTGGTTCCTCCTGGGTAAATAGAGTATATAGAGCTATGTGCTTCAGTCATTAACTCCTGTCTCAATTCTTCATTTGGAACATACAGGCGATTTTCAAACCTCAATGTCCCGTCTTCGTGTATGCGAAGTCCTGTCTGCATGCCTGCTTCCGTCCGCTCTTTCAGTCTTCAAAATCTAGCATCGGTGGGCAACGCCTCTTTAATCTTCTCCACGAGTGATGACTTAACTTCAAGATTAGCCAGTAATCCACTCTGTCCTGGTAGAACAACCTCTATCTGAAGCTCCTGTAGATCTCTCAATAACTCGGGCTGCATCGTCAAGAAATATGCCATAGGCTTCCTGCTGAGTGCGTCTGCTACAACATTCGCCTTTCCCGGATGATACTGCAGATCTATGTCAAAATCTATCATCAATTCAAGCCAACGCCTCTGCCTCATGTTAAGCTCCTTCTGAGTATATACATACTTCAGGCTTTTGTGATCTGTAAAGATGTCTACTTTCTCCCCATAAAGGTAGTGCCTCCAAATCTTCAATGCAAATATAACTGCTGCTAACTCTAGATCGTGTGTTGGATAGTTCTTCTCGTGGACCTTTAACTGTCTCGACGCATAAGCAATAACTTTACCATGTTGCATCAAAATACATCCTAGTCCACTACCTGATGCATCACTGTAAACAACAAAACCTCCGGACCCTGAAGGAAGAGTCAAGACAGGTGCTATTGTTAATCTTCTCTTCAATGCTTCGAAGGCCTTCTGGCAGTCTTCTGTCCATATAAACTCCTGGTCTTTACGTGTCAGCTTCGTCATCGGTTCTGCAATCCTCGAGAAATTTTCTACAAACCTTCGGTAATATCCCGCGAGTCCGAGAAAACTTCTCACCTCTGCCACTGATGTGGGCGTAGGCCAAGTCTCTATTGCCGCAACTTTCTCTGGATCCACTGACAGTCCTTCTCCTGAGATAATATGTCCCAAGAAAGGCACTTTGTCCATACAGAACTCACACTTACTGAGTTTGGCGTATAACTTCTCCTGTCTCAAGGTCTCTAACACGATTCTGAGATGCTCCTCGTGCTCTTCATGGCTCTTGGAATATATGAGAATGTCGTTAATGAACACAACCACAAATTTATCTAAGAACTGATGAAAGACTCTGTTCATTAAACTCATAAATACTGCTGGCGCGTTGGTTAAACCAAACGGCATCACCAAGAACTCATAATGTCCATACTTGGTCCTGAAAGCTGTCTTCGGGATATCTTCCTTCCTTACTTTGATCTGATGATAGCCGGATCGAAGGTCAATCTTCGAGAATACCCTTACACCACTCAATTGATCGAATAGATCATCAGTGCGTGGTAAGGGATACCTGTTCTTGATGGTCACAGCATTCAGTGCCCTGTAGTCAATGCATAACCGTACTGTTCCATCCTTCTTCGGCACAAATAATATGGGTGCTCCCCAAGGTGAAATACTGGGCCGAATGAAACCCTTATCCAGAAGGTCGTCAACCTGTTCTTTCAACTCCACTAACTCCTTAGGTGCCAGCCGATATACTGAGGAAGTGATAGGCTCTGCTCCTGGAGTTAAGTCTATTGTGAATTCTATTTCCCGATCAGGCGGTAAACCTGGAAGATCATCAGGAAATACATCCACAAATTCTGATATGACTCTTGGGTAACCTGTCTCCCCTTCTACAGATAGTACCCTAAGAGTAGGCTGAACTCCTTGTTCTACTGCTCCTCGAAGAAACTCGAATTCTGGATGTCCAGGCGGTCTAAATATAACCTTTCCAAGCCGACAATCAAGAGTCGCATGATACTGACTTAACCAGTCCATACCAAGTACAATATCATAGTCAGGCATAGAAAAGATCAGAAATTGGGCTTGCATCTCTCTCCCATAAACTACTACAGAACATGATCTACAGACGTCACTAACCGGAATAATTCCACCTCCCGTAAGAATTCTCTTCATCTTCGGAAGGGGTGCGGTAGCTACTCTATGGGTGGCTACAAAGCTAGCTGCTATAAATAAATGCGATGCTCCAGAATCAAATAATGCTACAGCTGGTAATAAAGCTACTAAAATAGTACCTGCGATGACCTCGCCTGCAGTAGCTTCCTGCTCAACAGCTAATGTGAATGCCTGGCCTCTTCCCTGAGCTGGACCTCTCTGCTGCTGCTGCTGCTGTTGAAATAGGGCTGCCAGTGGTGCCAGTGGTGGTCTCTGCTGGTTGTCACTACCACATTCCGAAAATAGGGGTATTTTTGACTTTTTATAATATTTAATATTATTGTAGTTATAATTAAGTAATTTGCATGATGGTATATTTAGTTTAAATAATATGTGAGATGTGTAATTAAATATAATATACAGTGTTCATTTATTTTAGCTAGTAGGCTTGACCTAGAAGCCCAGTAGATGACCACCTGTCCAAATTATGGAATTCTGTAATTTAAATATTTTATTTATAATTTATTTATTAGAGATTGTAATTAATTACCGTAATTTATTAATTATTGCGCTTTGCCTTTGCTTCGATATTTGGAGCACTATCCTGACTTTTGTCTTCCAATAAATTTCACAATCTTGCCCTAGACATGCCCGCCTTCCATTCTGCTATTTTTGCAACTCATAATTTTGCTCCCTGTGCATTATTTCTGGCCGCACAAAAATTATCGCGGACGTTATTTAATAAATCCCTATTTTGTATCGTTGTGCGTTCCAATCGAAATTTGGAGGCCATCTTGACCTATTTTTTTGTGCGACCCAAATTAGGGTAATATTCTGTTCTGAGTCTTCTTCATTATTGGTATTGATGACCTGACCTAATTTTGGCCCCATGTACTCCTAATTAATTCTAGAACACAACTTGCATTTATTTCTATTTAAATTGAGGATACTATTTTATCTGATTCTGAAATCCCAATTTTATTCCAGTGCCCTGCTATTTAAGCCCATACCAAACTTACAGCGCCCCCTGACCCTACACAGTACCGGACACCGAATCGCCCGCCAAATTTTCGTCATTTTATGTGTCTGTGCAAATACCCAAATTTAAGGGGGCTAATTTGCAAATTTGCATTTTGTGGCAACACCTCATTTGATTAAACCAATGAGGGAGCCCTATTAATTTTAATTAAATCTCTCACCCTCATCCCCCATGAATTATTTTCTCTCCATGTCAAATCTGAGCCACTCATTCTAAGGGTTCAATCACCACCCTCCATCACACCCTCTCACCCTTTTACTATTTAATGTCTACATCAAACCCTAATCCCTAGACAACCTAGGTTTTCCCCCACCTCACAAGCCTCCAACGTAGGATTCTTTTTCTTCTCCTTCTTCCTTTCTTCTTCTCTTTTCTTCTTCTCTTCTTCTTCTTCCTTTCTTCTTTAAAAAAAAAATTTAAATTGGAAATTAACATTAGAGAGGGGGGAACACTATTCATCATCCCCCTTACTGTGCCCGGCCGACCTTACTGTGCACCCGGCCATTCTCAGCCGACCCGCACCTCCCGCTGCAGTCATCCACTGCCACCACCATCCCCGTCCATCGGCTGAACTCCTCCCTGCCACTTCGACTTCACAGCCTCCGGCGAACCCCCTCACGATCTCCCTCCGCCGACATCCATCCACCTCTCCGACGCCGCTGCTCAGCCCCGGCGGCCGAGTTCTCTGCAACTCTCTTCCCTCTGCGTTCACCGGCCGGCGACTGAACCCCGGCGGCTGCTCCACCACCTCCATCAAACATCACCACTCCCATTACTCCCACCACCAGCCATCACTCCTCCCCTTTCCATCGAGCCGAGCCGATCCTCCGGCCGGTCGGATCCCGCTGTACCCTGCAGCCGACGACCCCGACTGCCATCCCAATCCCCTCAACTCCCCTCGCCTGCTGCTGTTCCGGCCGAGCACCGCTGCTCCTCCCTCTACACCACCACCCCCATTCAGCCGGAGCTCCCTCTGCGACTCCTCCCCGCGCTCGAAATCCCCCGTGGTCGACCGCTCCGGTCAGAGCTGACCCGCCGGCCTGCTGCTCGACCATCTCCTCTCCGTCCCGCTGCATCGACCACCTCTGTGAGCTCCATCTCCCTCCTTCATTTTGTTATGTAAACGTATGTATTCCTAGTGTGTATGTATATGTATACATATACATAATGTGTATGTACACGTATATATTTAAAATGACTTATATATGTAAATACGTATCCTAGTATATGTATGTATGTATTATTATTATTTGTATTCATATATATATATGTATGTATTTGGTATTTTCATATAATTGTACTTAATAAAATATACCCTATGATATTAGTATAAATCAAACTAATGTATTAGTACTCATATATTCATATATATATGCATGTATTTACTATGTAGCACATGTATATATATATATTTTATGTATATACTTAAAATATATTTCTATATGTAAATTGGTATAGTATGATATAAATACGTATTGTATCCCTTTTCAATGAACTATGTTTATATAGATATACATTCAAGTATTAATTATTATGCTTATATATACATGCAAGTATTATTTATTATGTTTATATATATACCAGTATTCTTTATTTTAAAGTATATATATACTAGTATAAATTAAATTCAGGTATTAGCATAGTTATTGTACTTTGGAATTTAGTATATATAGTAAAATTCTAACTTGGCTTATTTTATGAATATACCTTGTATAACGTATTTCCTAGTAGCTATTGTAATTAAAACAAATAGTATTAATATTACTTAAGGTATAAATACACTTATCTATTTTCGTACCAAATGTATTTGATGTATATGTGTACACTTCTATGTCTCTAATAGACGACCCTAGTTGACTGAGTCCCATGCCGGACATAGCCCCTGAGTTAGTATTGGCTTGTGTGTTTAGTATAGCTTCTGATGCAAATATTGTATTGTTTATTATATGTCTTTAGGACTGTTGGTTCCTCCAGGCGATATTCTGGAACAGGACCTCGGTATTCACCAGCTAAGGACCTAAGGCGAGTACATTCTCTGATTAGTTTCTAATTTATGATATCTCCTATGTTCACTGTATCTAGTGTAAATATCCATGCTCTTGACACGCTGGTTACACGGATTGGTATACACAGATCTGGTCATGAGATGTTATTCCTTATTCATGGTGTAGCTTGTACAAGACTTGTTTTCCTTGTTATCTTGTGCATGTACAGACACTGATTCCCGGGGAGATTTGCTACCTCCCTAGGGAATCCCGTGCCATAGCGTACCATGATTGGATCTACTATACCAGTCGGGGGTGGGGAGTATTTTAGTATAGATATGTGATTATACCAAACTTTTCATGTATCATAGCTCACCCCACATCTTATACCGGGTGCGGCCTGACCATCTCCGTGCTTCATAGCTGTTACGTGTGATTAGCCTGACCTCTCCATGCATCATAGCTAACCAACGGTTAGCCTGACCTTCGTGAATCATAGCTAATCACATGTAACCAGCCTGATCAAGTTCCCAAGCCGATCACATGTTAAAGCTAGTACTCACACACTTAGTCATAGGTTCTTGCTCATGGACATATTGTTTCTTCTCCTGCATTTACTTACAGTATTTCCAGCATTTCTTTTATTTCTCGTACCTATACATGCTTCTGGTATATTTTCATCTAGAACTGCTACATAGTTTATATCATTAATATAGAACTGCTATTTAGAGATGTACTTTGCTCCTTCCTGACTGGAAAATATTTTTCCAGACTGTGACCTTAGTGGACTTGTTTCTGACACTTGAGGATTGGTTGTTACTGATTGCAGGTATGATTATTTTGTCATTAGACTTGTATTGTATTCTTTTGGTTCTTTAAATTCTTATCGTGCTGTAGTTGTGATTGAGTATGTTGTTCATTTTATAGTGGTATCCGTGTCTCCTTATGGAGTTGGATACTAGTGTGAGATTATTTAGATAGTACTTGACCTAGACAGCGTTCTACCGCCGATGCTGCAGCGTAGGCTGGACGTACCCACGCTCTCGTGCCCTTATACCGGGTGCGGGTCGTGACACGTTTTTAGTGGTGGCCCATGCAGGTCAGACTTCGCTAGTTGTGCGATGTCGTAGTAGTGCGACATCATAGTTGTACTACTGCGTACCTGCTATAGAATATAGGACATAGGATACTAGGATGAGAGAGGATACTCAATCACAAATTCTTGAGAGGTTCCTGGGACGACCCTTAAGAATCTCATTATAAATTTTCCAATTTAAATCCTTCCCCCTTGTTCCCGTCTGCTCTCGCTTGTTGTTATTTGATCCTTATTGATCAGTTATTAAATTAAAATCTTGGTATCATTGTTGAGTTTGATTCTTGTTGACCAGTTGTTGAATTTAATTCTTGGTATCGTTGTTGAGTTGATTTCATATCGAGATGAATTTTACGGGCTAAAATTTACGGTATCATCTGATGACATATGTTGATGAGGACAGTGAGAAAGGTAAAACGTCTACTTTGGTTATGGACCCTAGAGTTTATCGCAGCCATATTAGCTGTGGTATCGAGAACGTAGGAACCTGACTTGGATGTACATACTATAGTTATGAAACTTAGAGTCTCTCGCAGCCATACCGGTTGGCGGGGCAAAGATTCTAGACGACATGATTATAGAGTTGCATACCTTAGTTACGAAACCTATCGTTTATCGCATCTATGCTTACTGGCGTGGCGAGGATTCTGAGTGTCATGATTTCAGACAGACGTGTATGATTATCAGGTTGTATCTAAAATTGGTTCTTAAAGTATCATCTCAAGACTTATCTATTTATGTTATTCCAGGACTTTGTTCCATCGCTTCTTTTCTTTACTAACAGTAAAGATACCTTCAGTCCTTAACCCAGTTCTTTTGAGCCTTATTTCTTTAAGGATCCTTGTTAGTGTGATAATTAGTGACTTGCAATTTTGGTTGTGTCTTGTATTAGTTTGACTGAGTGTGACTTGTGAGTTTGTAAGTGTTTCTTAGTTGGACATGTGAGCAGTAGGCTTTAATCTAGAGTTAGCCCTTAGCATAGTACCTTGTACCAATGGTTCTAGGATAAGTGTCATTAGAGACTGAGAGTTAAGGAGAGTATAGAGTATCAGTGATAGTTCTCAGAGTTAGTATCAGAGCCAATTACCCGTCCTGGATAATCATGATTATGTAATTGAGTGATCTATGTAAACGATTAAGTATCCAGGAATTGTGTTAAGGATGTATGGAGCATGATGTTCAATTTGATGATTGATATCGGAAATGTTAAAGGTAAAGAAATGTATATGCATAAAGGGTTTAATGAGATGTCATAAGTAGAGAAATATCAGGATTAGTAATGAAAGTTGTGAAGAGTATCACAAATTAGTTTAACAAACTGTAAAAGGATTAAGAGATATGCTTATACATCAATCGAGATATAGAACCATATGCCTGCCCATGAGAGTAAAGAAACATGAGTATTATAGAAGGTACAGGTAAACATGAGTTCTAACGAGCTTGATGAGATGATTCATTAATGAAGCTAGTAATATAATACCAAGAGTGACAATGATTCTATGTCAAGGATTGTTGAAAATGGTGCTAGTAACAGTAAGCACTCGGTGTGATGATGATTAGATGATATACCAGTTGACATGAATTGAAATCATTGAAGAAAATATGTGTGATGATAACTTGGATTATTGGAAGCGATATTGCAAGTAATCCGGGCAGTACAAATTTTAGTACACAGTTGAGGTTGTAGATAATTGGTGTATTTGTTTGGACCTTGAGTATTAGAGACTGGGAGTATCTATATGTATACTTGAGGATTTAAATTTATAATTTGAAGAGTGGGAATGGATTTTAATTTTTAAGAATTTAGAGGAGTTAAGATTTTATGTTATTAAAATTTTGAGTATTCGAATTCAATTCAATAAACATGGACAAAGCTATAAGGATTTAAAAATAAAAAGTGATTAAATTTTTTAATATTTGAGTATCTGATTTTGAGGAGGTATATGCAATTATTTTAAGTTGATCGAGAAGTTAAACCTTGACGATTATTTTGAGGATTAATTTTAGGGTAGATGAGAGATACGAATATTAATATATGAGTAGATGATATACATGTGTAAGGATCTGGTGACTTGAGCATGATTGAGATGGCACCGCAAACTGACTTGGGTGTCCATCTAAAATTGTATTGGAAAGAGCAGTATTTAGTATGATGTTGCGCTTGACGTATATTTGAGTGATAAGAACGACTAGTATGGACAATTGTAGTAGGAACGGGAACTGACAGAGGGTATAGTACTAAGGAGATAGAGGTATCAAACTTAGATGCATTATTGAACCATGGTTATATTAGAGGTTCTTGGTATCAGATTTTGGTATTAATAGACAAGTGTGTGCAATATTGATATATTCATGGATCTTATGGATTAATGATTAGTTGATAAGGATATCAGTGTACAGGAATAGGAATTTGTTAGTAAATGTGCTAGAGTAAGTGTTTGTTAGAGATAGGAGATACCGCAAGAAATATGTTAGCAGGTTCTTTCTCATGTTGTTTTGTCTTCTGATTGATTGATTCCCTAGTACCGTGGTTGTATTCGTGATTTCTTGTTAGAGTGTAGTTGGTCGTACACCATGACAAAAGACATCATATTTTCCCTTAGGTTGCATGTTGTATGATTGTAGGGAAGATTTTTCTTGAACCATGATTATTAGGGTTGACCTTGACGAAGATCTACGAAGGAGTTATGACTTGACAAGAGAGACAAGATGATTAAAATTCGAGGAAACACCAATTTAAATAGAGGGATAAGAATTTAACATGGCAGGATTTATGATGTATAAATTCCAGGAAGATTATGACATGCTTAAATTGGTTATTAAATTTGGGAAATTTTGGGAGATTATCAACATACTTATTTGATTGCAAGTTATGAACTTTAAAAATGTTATACTTTGATTTGGAGAATCCTTAAGTATCGCATTGTAAAGTATTTTGAGGGAAGAGAAAACCGAGAAATAAAAATTTTGGTGGACTAATGTTAAATTCAAACTTTTTGAACGAGATTACATTTTTATATATGTGCATTGATTAAAATCAAGTTAGAGGAGTGGGTATTAAATTCCGAGTATTGAATTATTAAGTAAAAACTTTCAGGAAATTTTTGATAAAAATGGACTTTGATTCTATTTGGGGGATTTTTCAGGAATACAAATAAATACATAATTTTTGAAAATTATGAAAAGACATCGTGGATTATTACCTGATTTCGTGGATGATGAATTTAAATTTTGAGGGAAATAATAATGTGTATGATTAAACACTAATATGGGGGTTTTAAATTTTGAGGATGAAATTCTTTTAAGGTGGATAGACTTGTCACTACCACATTCCGAAAACAGGGGTATTTTTGACTTTTTATAATATTTAATATTATTGTAGTTATAATTAAGTAATTTGCATGATGGTATATTTAGTTTAAATAATATGTGAGATGTATAATTAAATATAATATACAGTGTTCATTTATTTTAGCTAGTAGACTTGACCTAGAAGCCCAGTAGATGACCACCTGTCCAAATTATGGAATTCTGTAATTTAAATGTTTTATTTATAATTTATTTATTAGAGATTGTAATTAATTACCGTAATTTATTAATTATTACGCTTTGCCTTTGCTTCGATATTTGGAGCACTATCCTGACTTTTGTCTTCCAACAAATTTCACAATCTTGCCCTAGACATGCCCGCCTTCCATTCTGCTATTTTTGCAACTCATAATTTTGCTCCCTGTGCATTATTTCTGGCCGCACAAAAATCGTCGCGGACGTTATTTAATAAATCCCTATTTTGTATCGTTGTACGTTCCAATCGAAATTTGGAGGCCATCTTGACCTATTTTTTCGTGCGACCCAAATTAGGATAATATTCTGTTCTGAGTCTTCTTCATTATTGGTATTGATGACCTGACTTGATTTTGGCCCCATGTACTCCTAATTAATTCTAGAACACAACTTGCATTTATTTCTATTTAAATTGAGGATACTATTTTATCTGATTCTGAAATCCCAATTTTATCCAGTGCCCTGCTATTTAAGCCCATACCAAACTTACAGCGCCCCCTGACCCTACACAGTACCGGACACCGAATCGCCCGCCAAATTTTCGTCATTTTATGTGTCTGTGCAAATACCCTAATTTAAGGGGGCTAATTTTCAAATTTGCATTTTGTGGCAACACCTCATTTGATTAAACCAATGAGGGAGCCCTATTAATTTTAATTAAATCTCTCACCCTCATCCCCCATGAATTATTTTCTCTCCATGTCAAATCTGAGCCACTCATTCTAAGGGTTCAATCACCACCCTCCATCACACCCTCTCACCCTTTTACTATTTAATGTCTACATCAAACCCTAATCCCTAGACAACCTAGGTTTTACCCCACCTCACAAGCCTCCAACGTAGGATTCTTTTTCTTCTCCTTCTTCCTTTCTTCTTCTCTTTTCTTCTTCTCTTCTTCTTCTTCCTTTCTTCTTTAAAAAAAATTTAAATTGGAAATTAACATTAGAGAGGGGGGAACACTATTTATCATCCCCCTTACTGTGCCCGGCCGACCTTACTGTGCACCCGGCCATTCTCAGCCGACCCGCACCTCCCGCTGCAGTCATCCACTGCCACCACCATCCCCGTCCATCGGCTGAACTCCTCCCTGCCACTCCGACTTCACAGCCTCCGGCGAACCCCCTCACGATCTCCCTCCGCCGACATCCATCCACCTCTCCGACGCCGCTGCTCAGCCCCGGCGGCCGAGTTCTCTGCAACTCTCTTCCCTCTGCGTTCACCGGCCGGCGACTGAACCCCGGCGGCTGCTCCACCACCTCCATCAAACATCACCACTCCCATTACTCCCACCACCAGCTATCACTCCTCCCCTTTCCATCGAGCCGAGCCGATCCTCCGGCCGGTCAGATCCCGCTGCACCCTGCAGCCGACGACCCCGACTGCCATCCCAATCCCCTCAACTCCCCTCGCCTGCTGCTGTTTCGGCCGAGCACCGCTGCTCCTCCCTCTACACCACCACCCCCATTCAGCCGGAGCTCCCTCTGCGACTCCTCCCCGCGCTCGAAATCCCCCGTGGTCGACCGCTCCGGCCAGAGCTGACCCGCCGGCCTGCTGCTCGACCATCTCCTCTCCGTCCCGCTGCATCGACCACCTCTGTGAGTTCCATCTCCCTCCTTCATTTTGTTATGTAAACGTATGTATTCCTAGTGTGTATGTATATGTATACATATACATAATGTATATGTACACGTATATATTTAAAATGACTTATATATGTAAATACGTATCCTAGTATATGTATGTATGTATTATTATTATTTGTATTCATATATATATGTATGTATTTGGTATTTTCATATAATTGTACTTAATAAAATATACCCTATGATATTAGTATAAGTCAAACTAATGTATTAGTACTCATATATTCATATATATATGCATGTATTTACTATGTAGCACATGTATATATATATATTTTATGTATATACTTAAAATATATTTCTATATGTAAATTGGTATAGTATGATATAAATACGTATTGTATCCCTTTTCAATGAACTATGTTTATATAGATATACATTCAAGTATTAATTATTATGCTTATATATACATGCAAGTATTATTTATTATGTTTATATATATACCAGTATTCTTTATTTTAAAGTATATATATACTAGTATAAATTAAATTCAGGTATTAGCATAGTTATTGTACTTTGGAATTTAGTATATAGTAAAATTCTAACTTGGCTTATTTTATGAATATACCTTGTATAACGTATTTCCTAGTAGCTATTGTAATTAAAACATACAGTATTAATATTACTTAAGGTATAAATACACTTATCTATTTTCGTACCAAATGTATTTGATGTATATGTGTACACTTCTATGTCTCTAATAGACGACCCTAGTTGACTGAGTCCCATGCCGGACATAGCCCCTGAGTTAGTATTGGCTTGTGTGTTTAGTATAGCTTCTGATGCAAATATTGTATTATTTATTATATGTCTTTAGGACTTTTGGTTCCTCCAGGCGATATTCTGGAACAGGACCTCGGTATTCACCAGCTAAGGACCTAAGGCGAGTACATTCTTTGATTAGTTTCTAATTTATGATATCTCCTATGTTCACTGTATCTAGTGTAAATATCCATGCTCTTGACACGCTGGTTACACGGATTGGTATACACAGATCTCGTCATGAGATGTTATTCCTTATTCATGGTGTAGCTTGTACAAGACTTGTTTTCCTTGTTATCTTGTGCATGTACAGACACTGATTCCCGGGGAGATTTGCTACCTCCCTAGGGAATCCCGTGCCATAGCGTACCATGATTGGATCTACTATACCAGTCGGGGGTGGGGAGTATTTTAGTGTAGATATGTGATCATACCCAACTTTTCATGCATCATAGCTCACCCCACATCTTATACCGGGTGCGGCCTGACCATCTCTGTGCTTCATAGCTGTTACGTGTGATTAGCCTGACCTCTCCATGCATCATAGCTAACCAACGGTTAGCCTGACCTTCGTGAATCATAGCTAATAACATGTAACCAGCCTGATCAAGTTCCCAAGCCGATCACATGTTAAAGCTAGTACTCACACACTTAGTCATAGGTTCTTGCTCATGGACATATTGTTTCTTCTCCTGCATTTACTTACAGTATTTCCAGCATTTCTTTTATTTCTTGTACCTATACATGCTTCTGGTATATTTTCATCTAGAACTGCTACATAGTTTATATCATTAATATAGAACTGCTATTTAGAGATGTACTTTGCTCCTTCCTGACTGGAAAATATTTTTCCAGACTGTGACCTTAGTGGACTTGTTTCTGACACTTGAGGATTGGTTGTTACTGATTGCAGGTATGATTATTTTGTCATTAGACTTGTATTGTATTCTTTTGGTTCTTCAAATTCTTATCGTGCTGTAGTTGTGATTGAGTATGTTGTTCATTTTATAGTGGTATCCGTGTCTCCTTATGGAGTTGGATACTAGTGTGAGATTATTTAGATAGTACTTGACCTAGACAGCGTTCTACCGCCGATGCTGCGGCGTAGGCTGGACGTACCCACGCTCTCGTGCCCTTATACCGGGTGCGGGTCGTGACACTGGTAGCCCCCTGTAGCTGGTGATCTAACTCCTCCAGCTCCTGTCTGCTATGCTCCTACTGCTGGATAAGCTGGTCGTGGTGCAAGCAAGGCTAGTCTCGGTGCTCCCTCTCTATGTTTAGTGCAGTCTCTGGATAGATGCTGGTCGGATCTGCAAAGCAGGCATAGTCCCAACTTACGCCTGCACTCTCTCTCAATGTGTCCTACCTTGCCGCAGTGGTGACAAGTAGGAAGAGATATGGCCCTGTGTGCTGCTCTCTCTGGTATATTTCTCTGGAATCGTTTTGCAGAATCTCCCAGTGCTGTCTTGGATGGTGCGGATGTGTTTGGCCTCTTCAGATTCGATTCTCTTCTAGTGACGCGCTCCATGCGTCGTACTGCTGCAAGGACATCGGTATAAGATGTCGGTGCGACCGATCCAATCAATCTCTGGAGCTCGAACTTCAGTCCGTCAAAGAACTTCTCAGCTTTCTCTTCCTCTGTCGAGATCAAGGTTGGGGCAAAGCGACTTAGGCGAATAAATTTCGCGTTGTATTCTTTCACTGTCATACTGCCTTGGATGAGGCGGTTGAACTTGTCTCTGAGCTCTGACCGTGCAACTGCCAGAATATACATCTCTTGGAAGAGTCTGTAGAACTCTTCCCATGTGACTCGGTCCTGTTCGAGCCTCCTTTCTTCTGTTAACCACCAGTGATGTGCATTTTCAGTTAACTGTATTCTGACTGTAGTCATCCACTTCTCTCTTGGAAGTTCAGCGGCTTCCAACTGATGCTGTATGTTTGTGAGCCATTCATGAACTTCTGTTGGCCCTTCTTTACCAGAAAATATGCGAGGCTTGAGATGACGAAAATTGGTGATAGATCCCATCGCTGTTCGCCTCGTTGGTAGATTTGCCTGCTCCAATGCGGATACCAGGCTGGTCCTCAAATACTCTGCCTCCTGGCGATGGGCCTTGTGCTGAATCTGCTGCTGGTCCTGCATCATGGCATACATCATCTGGAACATCTGTTGCCCGTCCATGGCTTGTCCGGGTAGAAAAACTGGCATCTGGGGAGTGAACTGTGGTGGAGGTGGGATATAATCTCTCCGGAACCTTGGATTAGGCTGACCGGTCTGATCGCTCTGCGATGCTTGTCCTCCATCCCCTGGGGTCACTCCGTCTGTATATGTAACCACAGCGTCGTGTGGTGTATCCAAAGGAATCTCATCTCCGTTCTTGGGATTCATTACTCTGCAATCAAAAGATAAACTGTAAGAACGCTCAGAGGAATCAAACATGATGCAAATCAAGTGACAATTTCGAATTCGGTATAGAGTTCAATAATGGTTTAAATAATGGATGAGATTCTATAACTTATCCTATTCTTAGGGCAGGCTGGTTCAGTTCCTAAGTTGAAACCAAACAATTTAGTCGTAGACCTGCATGGGCCACCACAAAAACCATATCACGCCCCAGTCCCAAAAATACCGTGGGACCGGACTCGTGGCAATGGCCAGCAGTACGCACCGATGGACAAACCCAATTTAATGGATCCATTAGGGCATACTTAAGCTGTAAAATCAAGTCTACGACAATCATGGCACAACTAATCTTATCCACACAAGATATAAAATATGATCCACAGAATAAATAAGGAATGTAAATCATCAGCTAGTCTCACAAAGTGCTTTGGGGAACAACCCGATAAACATCTGTTACAATGGTTCAACAGACCAGAATATAAATGACTGAAATAAATAAAATGATGAGTATAAAACATGGATGCTCAGGAAAAGTCTTCAGCTAACACCTCATCCTCGGGTGTCGGTACAACTCCTGGATCAGCTCCTGCTGCGGTCCCGTATACCTCGGGATAGATCTCGTCCTCAAATCCTGGGGATATAATCCATATCCCGGTCCTCAGGGGACATAGCAAGGTACAGAAAATATACAAGCCAGAATATAAGCAGTGCAACAAATAATGAGATAAATAGGGCAAGTAAGTAACCATCTATGTGAAAATGCAAGTGAGAGCAGCACGAGTAATCAGGCTGAGCCACTACAAGCTCTGTGTCGGGGAGCCGGTAGTGGTAATAAACACGTAATGTGCCTAGCTCTGCTATGAGAGTCTACGGCCTCACAATAGTAGTAGATATATATAGAAAACAGCCTGTAGCCTGTGTGTCTCTCCCCACCCAATGTAACCACGCATATCATGACCATAACGTCTCATGTCCATGTCAAGCGGGATCATCACTAATGCAACAAGTCACATGTATCTATGAATATAGTATCTCTGTCAAGTCCTGTATCCTATACAGAATTACCACGAATATCTCGAGAATATCCTGTCTCATGAACAGTGTCAAGTGTCCTGGGTCGTATGGTACTTGATAAAACAAGTACGAGAATATAAAGTGTCACGAATGTCCATCTCTAAATGACAATACACAACACCGCGTACGGTGTTGGCACCCGACTAATAATCGGACGCTGAGTACGTCACACGGTTCTAGGTTAAGCATGCACAGCAATATAATAAAGCAAGGAAAATATGTAACAATACTGCAGAGTTTGGCAATGTATACTTGCCTGATTTTTGAATATCCACAATCGTCCCGGTATCAGTAGATCCTGTGGGTACTCCTCCAAAAGCTGTAATAAACATCATCAATAGTCTCAGAAGATATCAAACTGCTAGAATTGCCTGTCCTTACGTCCAATTTGGACACAGGGGCAAGAAGGTCATTTTCGGGCCAAAGCGGGGTCCACATGTGGGCCACTATGCACCAAAAAGCGTGCCAGGGTCAAAGGTCTCCAAATTCCTTAAACTCAGTGTCTATAAGTCAGGAACGATGATACGAACCCAACAGAATTTTCAGAATTGGATTCCGATGAACCGATCTCATTAAAATCGCCCGTCAAGTGGAGCCTGTGGGGCCCACGATACGCGATTTTGTCAACATTCTCCGAATCAAACCAAACTTGGGTCACAGGACCAGCGTATCGCTATGAGTCCGATGGCGCAAGTTTTATCTCGATCCGACATGTGTACACAAAGTTACAGCGTGCTCCAGAAAGAACTGATACGGGGTGGCATCGGCGGATACGCGTTGATTCCGGTGTGTACGCACATCCGAATCGACTTCTGCAAAATCCCACACGACCGTGTCAATGTCGCGCACGTTTTGGTAAAGACCGCGTGCGACCAAGTCATCCCGTTTGGCGGGGCGCACTCAGTTCCGGGGTGAAACAGGACATTGTTTTTCCTGTTTTTGGATTGCGGTGCGGGTTACACGGGCACCGAGAGGGTTATACAGTCTACGCGTAGCAACTGACGGAATCGAAAACGGAATTACGAAGAGGGAGAAAACGGTACCTGAACAAGGCCCCGTGAATCTGAGTTTTCACCTGTCCGAGACATTCCGTGTCCTGGTCCGAATCTACCGTGTCCGCGTGTCTGTCATGTCTCCTTGACACGAGCTGAGTCAGGATCGGGGCGACTGCCTAGATTGCTGGAGGCGAGCCATTCCGGTCGGCGGAGGGAGGCTCGTCGGCTGCTGTTCCCAGCGGCGGGTCGGGGTTGAGGGGGAGTCGGGGTCGGCGGTGAGTAGCAGCGCCGGAGTCGGGCTGCGGGTGGGGAGGTCGACGAGGGGACTGGAGCTCGGCGAGGGACGAGCGGGGATGGGTGGTCGCGGGTGGAGTCGAGCAGAGGGGCGGTGTCGTGGGAAGAAGAGGAGGCTGCCGGTGATCGAGCGGATGAGAACGACGGTGGGCGGAGAGGAACTCGGCCTGGCAGTGGTGGGGAGTCAGGCTCGGCGTGGGGGAGTCGCTGGCGGCTAGCTAGGGTTCTGCGGGTGGTGATGGTTCTGTAGGGTTTTGCAGCGACGGCGGGCACGGAAGTCGAGGTATAAATAGGGCATGAACAGTGAATCCGGTGGGGGATTCTCTTAGGGCTCGGTTAGGGTTTCGGGTCCGGGTCGGGTTTGCTGGATCCGACCCGACCCAACCCGACCCATTATGATGGGTTGGCTTGGTTCGGCTTAGCCCTCGGTTTGGTTCGGTCAACGGTTTGGTTTAATCTGGGTTTAGTTTGGTTCGGTTTAATGAGCCAAAAGTTTTTAAGGCTTAAAACGCGTTTTCGGAGTCCAATAAATGCACCAAAAAATACCCCATGTTCGGTTTTCCATTTTACACCATAAAATATTATTTTCACATTAATTTAATTCCAATAAACTATATTTAAAAATCCTTAACCCTTAATTACCTTGGTTTTTTTCCAGAAAATACCGAAAATATATTAAATATTATTCTGAAAAGACAGGGTGTTTACAGCGAGGTGGTTGCACGGTGGCTAGGGCACGGGTCGAGAGGGGACGCTGAGGAGTTGGGGACGATGGCGGAGGAGGAGGAGAGTCAAGAGGCGGCTGGGCGTCGGCGAGGCGAGGGGTGCGACGGGGAGCGGCGGCGTGGAGTCGCTGCTGGAGTCGGGCCGAGAGCCGGAGGCGGAGGAGGAGAAAGGGATGCGGGGAGGCTGTGTTGGGTGGTGCTCCAGGCGGAGGATGGGAGCGACCGGAGGGAGATAGGGTGTTAGGGTTCAGGGGAGTGTCTCGGCGACAGATAGATGAGAGGGAGAGGGTGCGTGGCGGCGACGACACGGACGTCGAGGCTTTTTATAGCCAGAACAGTAAATCCGGCAGATTTTAGGATTAGGGTTCGGTTAGTTAACGGGTTTGGGTCCGGATCGGGCGGGTCGCGGGTTGGGCAGACCCGATCCGACCCGTTAAGGTCAGGGGTCCGGTCCGGTTTGGTTGGACCGGGTTCAGCCCGGTTCAGCCCGGTTTGAACCCAGTTCAACCCGGTTTGTTTTGGGTTTAATACGGTTTAATTATTAATAGTTTTTCGGGCTTTAAAAATGTTTCCGGAGTCCAATAAATTCACGGAAAATTACCCTATATACGGTTTTCCATTTTACACCATAAAATATTATTTCTATAATATTTTAATATTAATTAAGAGCAATTAAAAATTATTTCTTTACCAAAGGCCTAGGTTTTAATTACAGAAAATTTCCTAAAAATTCTAGAAAAATTGTGAAAAATCCAATTTAAAATTTCTTGAAAATCAGGGGACTTACAAGGTGAACGAGCAGTAGGCAGCTTACGAGCGGAGTTGTGAAGCACCTCTTTCCTTCTTCCTTCCAACGATCAAAGTGAGTGGCTCTACCATACCGATTAGCTTGCCCTGCTTCCAAGTCTTCAGATCTAATAAATCTGCATTCTTCTTTGCCCCGATCAGACGATACCAAGTAATAATAAAAGAAACCAAGATAAAAAGAGAATAGACTTGGATAATACTGCTTGTCAATCAAACTTGTAAACTGTTATCTTATCGTATGCTAGCTTGTTGTAAATGTTCTATGAATTATGCTAAATATGACACACACCTTGTATTGTGCATAATTATTCAGGGAGGCTATGCAAAATGAATCATGCAATACTACTTATCGTGTACTCGTGTTCTTGTACTCGTGTTGCCTCAACTGCATGAATTGTTAACTTGTTAATCGTTTTCGATCATGGACAACTTGTGCACAAGGTATTGGTTCTGCGGACGATCGCTGAGGCACTGGCACCGATCCGATCCTGGCAGAACTCGTGTATAGTCATCGTGTATGGGACAAGATGGCTTACAGCGCCTTTTGTACTATCGTTGCATGCTATCCTTGTCACGGACTAGTCCATTATGGCAATCATGCCAGTGATCATCGTGTATATTTAAACCTGTTGCAAACTAACTTGTGTCTTCATGGCAGGGAAGGCATGGTAAGTATTGTGCAGGTCATTCAGACGGGCAGGTAAAATCTACCGAACGGTAGCAAGTTCATTTCAGTATCATACATATATACGGTTGCTTGTAAATAAACTAAGGCAAGATAGAAACCCACAAATATATGCATGCTTCATTAAAACAACGTGTTGATTGGTATAGTTGGGTTAGCTTGCCTTCACCAGTATGTTTCGACATACTGACCCTCGTTAAAACAGGTTCTCCGCACTAAGGCGAACCGAGCGAGGAGCCGAAGTCGTCTTCCCGATCCAGTCCAGCTGTTGGCGCATCCTGATCGCGCCGTATTTTGAAGTACTTGAAGAAGAAGCTTGCACTCTATATACACAAATGCAGCTTCGTGGCAAAGCCGTCCTCCAGCCCGGAGGTCTATACATTTTGAAGTTTAGTAAAGGGATGTAATGTACATGACTGCTATCTCATTTTGAGTCAACACTTTTGTAAGCCCGTGCGGCATATTAGCTGACTCGTTCAAGAGTTTGTAATAGATGTTCATTATCAATAAAGAAAACTTTTCCATGTTTTAAATCTGTGTTTTAATTTATCTGCGTACTCTGAATATGTGCTCGTTATGCAAAATATTAAAGCCTTGTGCGGACGCAACCCCAGGCCCGTACGGTGGTCATGATTCGAGGGACGTCCCAACGATTCTACGGAATCGGGTCATGAAATAGGCTGAGCTAAACTTCAAATTGGTCCCCATCGCAGACTGAAGGTTTTCCTAGAAACGTGATAGGAATCGTCCATCCCGATCATACACTATAGAAACTGGTACTCCGTGCAGCCAAATTATCTCATCAAGGTAGGTCTGGACGAGGTGATCGATGCTCCAAGTAACTTTAATGGCAATGAAGTATGCTGACTTGTTTAACCAGTCGACAATGACCTAGATTGCATCGTTCACCCGTTGCATCTTTGGCAAGTCAATAATGAAGTACATGCTTATGTGCTCCCACTTTCATTCCAGGATAGCAAGATTCTGCATTTCTCTGCCCGGTCTCTGATGTTCTGCTTTCACCCTCTGACAGGTTATGCATTGCGTCACGAAGAGTCCCACATCCTTCTTCATACCGTACAACCAGAAAATAGTATGAAGGTCTCTATACATATTTGTGCTCCCAGGATGGATCGTATAGGCTGCATAGTGAGCTTCCACAAGGATCTCCTTAGTTTTGTGTCACTGGGGACGCATAGCCTTCCCATAACTTGCAATACTACATTCTAATCTACTGCAAAGTCCTTCGCCTTTCCCACTAGAATCTGCTTGCGCATTTTCCATTGGAATGGATCGTCCCTCTGAGTAGATGTGACCCTCTCTAACAGGTTGGGTACGAATCACATCTGAGCAACTCGCGCGTCGCGATATCGAATTCGGAGTTCAACGTCAATTTCCTCTTAAGTCCCTTTGTAACCTGCGATCAATGGACAGGGATCCCACAAACACTCGACTCAATGCATCCGCTACAATATTTTCTTTGCCAGGTGTGTAGTCGATCGTCAGGTCATAGTATTTAATTAATTCTAGCCAACGTCGCTGTTGTAGGTTAAGGTCCGTTTGGGTGAATAAATACTTCAAGCTTGTGTGATCAGTGTAAATTCGGCAAGCCACTCCAAAGAGGTAGTGTCGCCATAATTTTAGCGTGAACACAATTGCCGCTAGTTCTAGGCCATGAGTAGGATAATTTTTCTCCTGCTTTTTTAGTTGTTTGGATGCACATGCTATCACCTTATCCTACTGCATGAGTATATACCCCAAGCCCTGTCCTAACGTGTCATTGAATATTTGGAATCCCGAGGTCTCGTCTGGTAGTACAAGTAGTGGAGAAGAGGTGAGGCGTTGCTTTAACTCCTTAAACAAGGCTTCGCAGTCGACGGACCACTCGAATATGACTCCCTTCTATGTGAGGCGAGTCAGAGGTGATGTTAACTTGGAAAAGTCCTTTACGAAGCGCCTGTAGTAGCCCGCTAGCCCGAGGAAGCTTCGAATCTCACCGATGGATGCATGCCGCTTTTACTCGACGATGGCTTCAACTTTCTTTGGATCGACTGAAATACCTCCCAAAGAAATGATGTGCTCGAGGAAAGATACACTGCTCAGTCAGAATTCACACTTACTCAGTTTTGCGTATAGCTTGTTGTCCCGAAGAGTCTGTAGCATGATCCGTAAGTGCTCTGCATGTTCCTCCCTGTTCTTCGAGTACACGAAGATATCACCAATGAACACTACTACAAACTTGTCAAGATATGGTCGAAACACACGATTCTTTAAGTCCATAAAGGCAGAAGGGACATTGGTTAATCCGAATGGCATTACGAAAAACTTATAGTGGCCGTAGCGAGTGTGAAAGGCTAATTTTTGTACGTCGTTCGGCCTAATCTTGAGCTGACGGTAACCTGAGAGAAGATTAATTTTTGATAATACCGTCACACCTTGTAGTTGATCAAAGAGATCATCGATCCTGGGAGGGGGTACTTGTTTCGAATAATGGCTTTATTCAATTCACGATAGTCGATGCAGAGCCACATCGGGCCATCCTTTTTCTTTACAAACAATACAGGCGCACCCTACGAAGACACGCTCGGACGAATATACCCATGATCTAGCAATTATTGCAACTGAACCTTTTAACTCTTTTAGTTTTGCCAGGACCATTCAATACGGAGCTTTGAAAGTTGGTCGAGTTTCTGGAAATGTATCAATAGTGAACTCTCTCTCTCTCTGTCAGACGGCATGACGGACAATTCGTCGGGAAACACATCAGGGAATTCTGCCACAACGGAAGTAGACTCAATATTTCTGCAATCTTGCTGCGTGTCTCGAACGGACGCCAAGTACCCATCATAGTCGGAATGTATCATCCATCGAGCAGACATTGCAAAGATCACCATGCAGGCACTCGGCGCTCTTGACGATGGACTGCACGCATAACAGAATTCGTTCTCGCCAGGTAGACGAAAAATGACTTTCTTTACTGTACAATCAATGGTAGCCGAGCAAGCGCCGAGCCAATCCATCCCCATAATAATGTCGTAGTCCCTGATGTCTAAGACTATCGCATCATGTGATAATTTTCTTCCTCCGATGCAAATGTTACCTTCACGACAAACTGAGTGAGCCGACAAATCCACGTCCGATGGAGTACGGACGCTAAGGTTTAGGCTTAGCGGTGTTATAGGAAATGTGTTCTCGGCGGCAAAATCAGCTGCAATAAAATCGTGAGGCACCAGAATCAAACAATAATCGAGCAGGTATATTATTGAAAAGTAATATACCTGACACCGTCGTGTTTGATCCAAATGCCTTTTCCCGAGTTAGAGCATAGACCCGGCCTTGAGCGTTCTGCGGTGTCGTCTGGTTCGCTCGAGGTGCTTATCCCTGATCTTGAGGCGTACGATTTTGTTGCCGTTGTTGGTTTGGTCCTCCCTCCCGACAGTTCACTTCTATATGCCCCTGGCGACCGCATTTAAAGCATGCTCCATTAAATACTCGATAGTTTCGAGCGATGTGTCCGACACGATTACATCGATCGCAGACGAGCTTACTACCTCTCCCTGGGTTTGTACCCTGATTACCGCCGTTGTTGGGGCACTTTGATGCGTTGTTACCTCATGTGTTGCTAGGGCACTTGTAATTGAAATTTGGCACAGTGCCGGTGCGAATTGGGGGGTACTGCGGCTCTACGAAGAGGGCATTGTTTAGAGACTCATTGTACGGTACCGGGGGACGACGATGTGGGCACGAATAGAAGGTCGCAGTCCTATCTCAAACCTTTTTGTTCGACTTTTGGCGTCACAAATATGAGACTTAGCAAATTTTACAAGTCTGTTGAATTCTGCGGTGTACTGCCATACTGTCATATTCCCTTATTGCAGATGTGTAAATTTGTCTTCCTTCTCGCGACGGATGACAGGTGGGAGGTACTCTTCTTCGAAGGCTTTTTGGAACACGGACCAAGAGATAGTTGTCTTGTCATCTTCACTCAATATAGCTTGTTTGTGCACATTCCACTAATCATGTGCATTTAAACGGAGCTAAAGCTGAGCGCAAGCAACTCTCTTTGTTTCATCCATGCGAAGCACTTCGAAGTGGTCCTCTAACTCATCCAGCCAAACCAACGCCACGGAGGGTCCTTGATCCCTTTAAAGGTAGCATGATATCTTCTTAAGCTCTGATATTTACAGGATGGGACCCTTTCGTCTGAGGGCAGAGGTTCCTGAGAGCCTTGCAGTCCAACGATTTCGGCTACAACTGGCACTGACGTTACGGCCGTTGATGTAGAATGGTTGTTGGCGACAAGCGTCGTCACAATCGTGTCACGCCCCAGTCCCAAAATACGTAGGACTAGGAATACGTAACACGCCAGCCGTATGTATACGAACTCCAATATATGGAAACCATACACACACGTACGCTGTATTATGAATATCAAATCCACAAGTGGTAATATACTGTCAATAAGTCACACGCAATCTATATCTCATCCACAGCATAAATAAAGAAATAGGAATAAATAACTGAATATCAATTTTGAAGTCTCAAAGTATGATAGTCGGGTGAAAACAAATCCACTGCAAATCGACTATGCTAAAACTACTAAATGAGAGAAGAGATCAAACTCTAATATAAGATAAATGTCAATAAAGAAAATAGCAACTAGAATATCCATCAGCTACGATAAATCAAAGGTAATCTGAAAATAAGACCTCCTTAGTCTGGTATGATGCGTCAGGTCCGGGTCCGTACTTCTGTGGATAATCATGTCCGTCTATATCTGGAAAGGGACCATGTCCTTAGAGGGACATAACAAGATACATATAAACATGCCAATAAAGTACTGAAAAATAAACATCCAATGGGTCCCCTAACCATCTATGTGAATGCAGTTTGAGAACAACTTTCCAACAAATGGGCTATCTGGACAAAAATGGGATTGGCATGATTTTCTTGGAGATTCAGGGGCCTGCAAAGCATGTCATCTTTTGAACGCCAGAGGCCGTCAGGTAATATAGGGGTCATCATGACCGCGCATCTCCAACGGAGCGTACAGGTTACAAAAAGGAAACTACAAAGGAGCCTAAACGCCTTACTTGTTATTCTTTCCACCCCATTCTCTAAGTATGTCACATCCATGACACGATGATACCTCTAAATAACTGACAGGCTTCTAGCATACAAAATTTCTATCGACAGTTATCCTTATCCATCGCACAACCTATACGTACCGGTGGCCAGCCGAGTACGCAAGTCCGTATCCTACATGAGACTCACACTCGTGTAATAACTGTGTCATGGCCAATGAAACATAAAATACCTCATGATAATGGGGTGGTCTCATAAACTAGGTCAATATGCATATATATAGTAAAAATAAAATACGATGCCACCGTCGTTGCACCCAAGTTATTCTTGGACGTGCAGTTTATATAGCAGTTAAAATATATGAAATAAAAGACAGAAATAAAATACATGCATCAAATGGAATGTAGATCATAGTACAATGGTAAGGTATACTTGCTTGGCAAACAATCTATAAAGTGTAAGCATACCGATCAAGTACACGAGATCAGGAACTAAGGTCTCCGAATAATCGTCTCCGGATGCTGAAATAAACACCACCAACATTCTCGGAATAAGCGAGATAGCTAGAAAATACTACCCTTTCGTCCAATTTAAATATAGGGGCAAAACGGTAATTTTGGGTCAAAGCGGGGTCCACATGTGGCCCACTTTGCACCAAAATGCATGTCAGGAGTAAAGGTCTTTAAATGGGATAAATTATAGGTCAAACAAATTCTAAACGTCAATACGAACTCAACGGTATATCCAATTTTGGATTCCGGTGAGCCGAACACAAATTCGCCCAAAAAGTCAACCGTGGGGCCCACAAATAGGTGGCTTGGTCATCTATCCCGGAATCGCGTAAAACTTGGGTCACAGGACCAGCGCGATACCAAAAATCCAATGGCGCAAGTATTATCTCATTCCGACGAGCGAGCGTACACTAAATGGTGTGGTGTTTTGCAAAAGTCACGATATGGGGACTTTTTACGGATACGGGTTGATTTCGATGCGCACACACGTCCAAATCAGTTTCTGCGAAAGCTCACACATCAGGGTATACCAAACACGCTTTTTGGTGTAATTGGTACACCACAGAGAGGTCCCGTTTGGTGGGACGCGCTCCGTATCACAATTTTAGATGTTTTAGAAACATGTTTTTCCTAATTTTTAACCATATTTAATTCTGTATATAACACCAAATAAAATAATCTAATTAACAGGAAGTAATCTCGGTTATATAGTCTTCATATATCAAAATAAAAAATTAAGTTTGGATGTCTGTGGTGGAAGATATTGGTCTCTAAACATGGATCATCGCAACAGTTTCTGCAGTTCTAAAGTCGTGGTTTTTCCTTAACTTGGCCTCGATTTCTACCTAGGGTTTAACGATGTTTGATGGAATCTAATATACAGAGTTGGAAGAGGGATATGTCATGAACATACCGGTAAAGACGGATTGGAATTCGGTCAAGAGATGGAATAAAAAACTGCACGGAAAGTTGGGCACGTCGCAATCAAATCTGTCGAGGAATTCTCGCGGTTACGCGGTCGCGGACGTGGCGGCGCTGCGGTTCTCCTGCGGGTTTGCGGCACGGTGCTCCTGGCGATGGAGTTCGGCGGCGGCACTGGGTCGTGGAGTATAGATTTAGGATTAGGGTTAGGGAAGTTATTATATATACATATATATAGAGGGGGCGGCGAGTCGCGGGTCTTTGGCCGCTGGCGGTTGTCACAGGGCTTGGGGGGTTTAGCTAGGAAGTTGTTTAAGGCTTTGGGCTTAAGGGGATTAGGTGTAAGGTTTAGAAATAGGCTGCTGTGGGTTGGGGTTTAGTACAGGGAATTAGGCTTTAGGAGAATAGGCTTAGTTAGTCTTAGCTTAAGGTTTTTTCTTTTTCTTTTTCTTTTATTTATACCCTTACTTATATATATATATATATATATATATATATATATATATATATATATATATATATATATATATATGGTAATAAAATCTAGAAAACGCACATTATAAAATCTTTCAGCCTTCTACAAGACTTCCTAAAATAAATTAAAATAAAAATGATAATTTTGCCCATAAATTTCTAGATGAATATCTACCTAGTAATTAAATTCAATAAATTTATATTTTCTAATTAATTAAAAAAATACTATAATTAAATTAAGTAATTAATTAAATGCTTATAATATGTTTTAAAATTAGGGGTTTTACATTCTATCCAACTTATAAAAATTTTGTCCTCGAAATTAAAACTACACCACGGTAGAAAATAAATCATGGATGAAATAAGGTAGAATTGAACAAAGTAAATTCATACCTTGGTCTACGAACAGATACGAAATTTTTTTGTGCATGTCGTCCTCGAGCTTCCAAGTGGATTCTTCTGGCGCGCCATGCTTCCATGCCACACGGACCAAGGGAATAGACTAGTTCCTCAATACTTTCTCTCGACGATCAAGGATTCCCACAGGTTGCTCTTAGTATGACAAGCTCGGCCCGATGATGATCCCAGAATGGTCGAGAACATGACTATTATCTGCCACATATCGTCTTAGTTACGACACGTGGAATACATCATGTACTCCCTCGAGTGAAGGTGGTAGTGCAAGTCGATACGCCACTTCTCCCACTCTCTCTAGTACGTCAAAGGGTCCAATATACCTTGGGCTCAACTTGCCACGCCCTCCGAATCGAATGGTGCCTCTAGTAGGTGATATCCTCAAGAAGACATGATCGCCTTCTTTGAACTCCAAGGGACGATAACGAAGGTCTGCCCACTGCTTCTGTCTGTCTTGTGCTGCTCACAAGTGCCCTTGTATCTTTTTTACTCTTTCTACGGTATTGACTACCAACTCTGGTCCCAGAATCTAACGTTCTCCCACGTCACCCAACACACTGGAGACCTACACTTTCTTCCATACAATGCTTCAAACGGAGCCATCTGGATGCTCGCTTGATAGCTATTATTGTAAGAGAACTCCACAAGATGTAGGTGGTCCTCCCATGATCCTCCAAAATCTAATATACAAGCCCTCAACATATCCTCTAGTGTCTGAATAGTACGTTCGGACTGCCCATCTGTCTGTGGGTGATAAGATGTATTGAACTTCATTCGAGTCCCAAGACTCTCTTGCATGCTTCTCCAAAAGTGAGATATAAAACACGAATCCTTGTTGGACACAATACTGACCGGAATGCTGTGCAACCTCACGATCTGCCTCATGTATAAGTCAGCCAAACCTTCTGTAGACTGGCCAACTCTAAAAGGCAAGAAATGGGCTGACTTGGTGAGTCGATCCACTATTACCCATACTGCATCTATCCTACTTGGACTCTTTGGAAAACCCGTGACAAAGTCCATAGTGATGTGCTCCCACTTCCACTCAGAAATCGGAAGGGGTTACAGTAGCCCTGCTGTTCTCTGATGCTCCGCTTTTACCTATTGATATACTAGGCATTTAGCTACAAAGCGTGCTCTCTCTCTTTTTATCCCATGCCACCAAAAGTGCTGTCGTAAGTCATGATACATCTTGGTGCCTCCAGGATGAATAGAATATATCGAACTATATGATTCTGCTATCAGCTCCTATCGAATCTCTCTATTGGGAACATATAGACGATCACCACATCGTAATGTCCCGTCATCATGAAAGCACAATTCCGTCTGCTCTCCGGCCTCTGTCCTTTCTTTCAATCTCCTAAATTTGGCGTCTGTAGGCAAAGCTGCCTTGATCCTCTCTACTAGTGATGATTGTACTTGCAAGTTGGCTAATATCCCATCTACTCCAAGTAATATCACTTCTATGCCAAGCTCTTGCAAGTCCTCCAGTAATTCCCTCTGTGTTGTCAAGAAGTAAGCTGCTTGTTTTCGGCTTAACACGTCTGCTACTACGTTAGCCTTGCCTGGGTGATAATGTAGTTCTAACTCAAAATCCATCATCAACTCAAGCCACCGACGTTGACTCATATTTAACTTCTTCTGCGTGAATACATACTTGAGGCTTTTGTGGTCAGTATAGATCTCTACTCGTTCCCCATATAAGTAATGTCTCCATAGCTTCAGAGCAAAGACAACGGCTGCAAGCTCCAAGTCATGAGTTAGATAATTCTTCTCATGCACTCGTAACTGTCTAGATGCATATGCAATCACCTTGCCATGTTGCATCAACACGCATCTTAAGCCTTTTCCCGATGCGTCACTGTAAATCATATAACCTCCTGATCTTGATAGAATAGTCAATACTGGCGCTGTGGTCAGTCGCTTCTTCAATTCCTCGAAAGCGGCTTGACACTCGTCGATCCATATGAACTCTTGGTCCTTGCACGTCAACCGAGTCATAGGTGCTGCTATCCTTGAGAAGTTTTCCACGAACCGTCGGTAATATCTCGCAAGTCCAAGGAAACTTCTCATCTCCGATGCTGATTTAGGAACGGGCCATGTCTCGACTGCCGAGATTTTCTCTAGGTAAACAGAAATACCATCTCCCGTAACGACATGCCCAAGAAATGAGACTTTGTCCAAGAAAAACTCACACTTACTGATCTTCGCATATAACTGCTTTCTCCTTAAGGTCTCTAGGACGATTCGTAGGTGCTTCTTATGCTCCTCGTGGCTCTTTGAATAGACAAGTATGTCATCTATGAAGACGACCACGAACTGGTCAAAATACTGATGGAATACTCAATTCATTAAGTTCATAAAGATAGCTGGAGCATTGGTCAACCCAAAGGGCATGACCAGAAACTCGTAGTGACCATATCTCGTCCTGAATGCGATCTTCGGGATGTCCTGCTTCCGTACATTCACCTGGTGATATCCCGATCTCAAGTCTATCTTCGAGAACACCTTGGCTCCACTAAGCTGATCAAATAAGTCGTCAATGCATGGCAACGGATATTTATTCTTCACGGTCACTGCATTTAAGGCTCTATAGTCAATACACATATGCACTGACCCATCCTTCTTTGGTACAAACAACACTGGTGCTCCCCAGGGTGATGCACTTGGTCGGATGAAACCTTTCTCCTCTAATTCTTTTAACTGTGCCTTCAGCTCATCCATCTCCTTCTTCGCCAATCTATAAACATGCGATGCTATTGGTGCTGCTCCCGGTGTCAATTCAATCGAGAATTCTACATCTTTGTCTGGTGGTAGTCCATGTCTGACCTTCGTGTACTGATCCTCCTGAGTAGGTAGCGATGGTCCTCGCTGAAATCCTCCGGCTGCTGGGGGTCGAGGTACTCCTGGTCTAGTCATCTGTTGAACTGGCTTCGGTGCTGGAAGTGCTAGTCTCTGTATTGGCGGTGGAAGCGCCAATGTCTGCTGTATTGACAGTCTCTCACCATATGTTATCCGGAACCACACCTTATACATTGTCCCAAGCGAGTCCGACAATCTCTTGATATGTGTCCGCGTTTCCCATAATAATTACAGTAGGGCATCTCCAAAGTCTGGTACGGTCCCGCTCTGTGCTGATGCTGCTGTTGCTGTGCCAAAGGTCGTCTGATAGGTCCTTCTTGCTGTGTCCTTGCTGGTCCTTGATGTGTCTTCAGTTGACCTCCTTTTTCCTGCTGATGGCCTTTTATATTCTAGCTTCTGTCAATAATTCGGCATAAAAGATCCGGGACTGTAAGCTAGGGTAGTGCTGGAACTCCTGAGTCAATCTGCGGTGAAACCTCTTAGCCTTCTCCAAGTCATTCGGTATCAGGACAACACCATATTTACTAAGGCGACTAAACTCTGTATCATACTCGTTAACTGTTTTGTTCCCCTACTCCAGATTAAGAAACTGATCGTACAACGCATCCCTTACAGTGTCCGGGAAGTACTTCCTCTCAAAGCACTCCAAGAATTGTTCCCAAGTCTGATACGTACCCAACTGGTGCTCTATTGATTCCCACTAGTGATGAGTGTTACCATCTAGTTGTGTCCTTACGCCTGTCATCCATAGATTTATAGGTAGTTGTTATGCTTCTAATAACTTCTGAGTATGGGTAATCTAATTTGTAGTCTCCTCTGGGCTCTCAGTGCCTTTATACGTCTTCGGACCCATCTGTATAAAGTCCTTGACTGAACAAACTCTAGCTCGCGGTACTGGAATGAGTGCCTGAGCTGGTATAGTTGCCTGTGCAGCCATTCTCTCAAGTGCTGCCAGAAACTCTTGCCTCTGCTCTGCAGCTAGTGCGGGCGCTTGTTGTCTCTATTCCTGTATTATCTTTTGGAAGAATTGGAACAGCTGTGTCTGGCCATCCTGTGGTATCGATGAAGCCAAAAAAGTCTCATTAGGCGATGCGAAAAGATCAGATGGAACTGGATTGTGAGTCTGTCCATCCGGCCCCGGAAGTCTAGGAGTCGTCGAGGTCTCCTCTCGAGTTTGGCCGTTGACTCCTGAAGGTGTGTCGCCTCCGACGGTAGTACATCCACTACGCAAATCCATCTCTCTGCAAGAGGTGGACGAAACGATTAGAAGGAGTACAGGAATCAAACAGGATGCAAGCATTTAAATAGGCTAGTGGCAAAGCAAGGTGAGTTTTTTGTCAAGCGTGTATGAGATCCTATACTCTATTCCTATACGTAGGCTTGTTCGGTACAATGACGTAACCGAGACAATATATTCAGGACCTGCATGGGCCACCACAAAAATATGTCATGCCCCAATCCTAAAATACTTAGGACTAGGAATACGTAATACGCCAGCCATATGTATACGAACTACAATATATGAAAACCATACACACACGTACGCTATATTATGAATATCAAATCCACAAGTGGTAATATACTGTCAACAAGTCACACGCAAGCTATATCTCATCCACAGCACAAATAAAGAAATAGGAATAAATAACTGAATATCAAATATGAAGTCTCAAAGTATGATAGTCGGGTGGAAACAAATCCACTGTAAATCGACTATGCTAAAACTACTAAATGAAAGAAGAGATCAAACTCTAATAAAAGAAGAGATCAAACTCTACTAAATCCACTGCCTGAGTCTGCTGCACCTGAAATTGAGTTTCAATCCGGGACTCAAATGGGATTTGACGTAATTCTGCCTGTCTCTGCTGCATTTCCATCAAACGCATCATCCGCTCAAACGGATCAACAGAGGGTGCGACTGCTGGACTTCCCGAGCTGTCTGATGTGCCGGAACTGCTCTCCTGCACCTGACCCACCACCTGTGCTTGTGCATCCGGCTCTGAGGCTGTTCCTTTAAAGAAAAGTAACTTGTATCAGTCTCAAAATATATTATGGACTCACTGTATGGAACATATCTCATTTTGGCCAAGCGAATTCAAGAGTTCAACTGGGAGGGAGATGGTCATTTCAAGAACTCTTCTGACACAAAGGTCAAAGAATCTGAAGCCATGTACTGATACCAATATATCATGCCCTATTTTTTGCTAAATCGATAATCATCCCCCAGGCGTGATGCTGTGCACGCGTAAGGCGCATGTGCACAAGGCCTAGGTATAATGATATACTTTAGAACAAATGCAACAGAGTACGCAAATAAGATATCACACATTGAGATATAGAAAAGTTCTCTTTATTGATAATGAACATCTGGTTACAGACGCTTGACCCAAAAGTAATAAAAATGCGGCACGGGCTTACAACTTGGATGCAAAATAAGATAGCTGATCCATACATTACATCTTTACTAATATTTCAAAATGCGTAAACCACCTTGGGCACGAGTTAGCACCATCGCCTAGGATCTTCAAAAGATATGTACGGGCTACTTGTGATTATGTACTTGAGCTCCAAAAGTCACAAAACACGAACGCGTCGGATCAATGGAGGGTTGAGGGAAGCTTCAGCTCCTCGCCGCGTCACCTCGGCTCGAAAAACCTGCTGCAACGAGGGTCAGTACTTCAAAAAGTACCGGTGAGGGCGAGCTAACCCAACATGCCAAAATTGACATCGTATTCATGTGAACATGCAACATTATTATTATGTGATCTTTCTATCTTGCCCTAGTTCAATTCTTTATATATGATAGAAGGGAATGCCGTAACAAAATGTGCCACCGTTCGGTGACTTTACCCGAACCGTCTGAACTACTTGTACAAAACTTACCATGACCTTCTTTGCCACGAAGACATAGTTAGTCTGCACAGTTTAAATATACATAACGCATAACTTGGTCGGACTAGAGATGGGTCAGCTACTATTCTGCTTTGGGTAGCTAGCCCTTGGCGGGCGCACATACCCATCCAATGCTAGGACTATACTAGCAAATTGTTCTACCCGGGTCGAAGCGGTTTTAGTGCCCCGGCGACTGTTCGTATAACGATATCTCTTGTGCTCAAGTTGTCCAAGACCATGCCTCATCTACAAACTAAGTTATCAATTGAAGCACTTCAAAGTGATATAAGTAAATAAACTTCATGCATTTTTCATAGTCTAGGCTACCTTGCTCAACGATCATATTTCCAATTTGTACTATCCATTGAACAGTTATAGATAAATAAGTTTTAACTACAACTGAACACAAAATAGGTACATGTATAGTGGACAAGCACGCAACAATGTGACCGTGTGATGTTTTATATAACAAGCATTATAAGTGTTTCAAGTCTACTTCTTCTTTTATTTTGACTCAATTTATTCTTTTGGTATCATTGACCAGAATGCACAAACAAGTCAATTTATTAGGAATGAAGAATTGGAAGAAGGGCGCTAATCGAAGTAAAGCCACTCACAAGTTGGTGAATCGAAAAAGAGAGTAAAGGGAGACCTTCAAGACTCAGCTTACGCGTCTCCTATACGATCGCCTGCATGCACCAACAGATGATCAATATCTCCTGCTTCGATCTTCCAGGGTTCGATATGAAATACGAAATCCAAAGAACGAAGACAATAAATTTAATCAAAAATTTTCAAGAAAAATGCAAGTCACATAACCAACAAGAAAGCAACCAAGCGGCATTCAAAAACAGGCAAAGAAACTACCGCAACGGAAAGTCCCCTCTCGACTCAGCCGTCGAGTCCTTCCTTGAGGCACGATCCGTTGAATATGGGACCTGATTTCGAAGAAACCAATCCATAACGAGGAAAGGATCTTGATTCAATCTGTCCCGATCAAACGATACCAAGTATTTCTTAGCTGCGCTCCCCAAATAGGGGGAACGAGATACTACACTTGAAGGATCGGAAGTAATCCTGGTGTGACTTGTCTCCTTGATCAGCTCGGTAGAAGCCAACAACAGTCACAGATGCGAGACAAATTACTTTTGCCATCAAACAAAGCTATTATGACCTGCCATAACTCCTTCACTTTATCCGTGTTTTAAACCATATCCTCGACAGATAGTTCCATTGAATTCATTAACTGTATAAACAGTATTCTATCATCAGTCTCCTACTGCTCATATGTGTGATCATTCTCCTTTGGAGGGTTGTCTATGAGATGTGTTGACACAAGCCATGACAGAGATTAACGCAAACCAAGTTTGCACTATATTAGATCCTGCTGTGGATATCGGGTTAGGAACAAAGATTCATATAAAAAATTAAGTTTGCTCTCTGTTAACTCCTGATGTCCTTGTCGAGGTTCAGAAGTTCACGCAAACGAACATAGTTTGCCTTCTGAAGATCCCAACTCCAATATTTTTTTACATGATAGTGGCTAGGGTTTGGAGTGCAAGAGTGTTAGGGAGGGAAAATAGGCTAGGGTTAGGATTTGACATCTAGAAGGAGGAAGGGGGAAGGGGGGAACCTGGTATCGACGATGGTGTGTCGGCCGGGAGGGGGGTGGACTACCATCGGGGGCGAGGGAGGGATCTACCTTCGGGGTGTGGTTCTGGAGTGGGGGGCAGGGGCAGGAGGGGTATTGTCGTCGGTAAGGGGGATCCTATGTCGGCGACGGGGGATGGTGGTAGGGTTTGAGAAAGAGAAAATAGTATGCCTCTGATACAATGTTAGATGGAATAATAGGATGATTCTTATTGATATGAGAGATATTATATATATATATATATATATATATATATATATATATATATATATATATATATATATATATATATATATATGAGAGGACTAGCCTTCCCATTATTCTCTACTCGATGTGTGACTCCAATAGTACTCTGCGGAACACCGATGGATCTTTCGACTGCAGACAAAATCTTGCTTTTGGCTTCCTTCGAATTTGTATTTAAGACTTCCAACCCCTTTATTCAAAGTCATCCACTTCCTTAAATTTTTTCAACTACCAAAAGCAAACCCCTTCACTCTACCAAGCTTACATTTGCCATCCACAAAAGCGTTAGTATTAAAGAGTAGATCTTCCAAGTGTTCTTGAAGATCAAAATCCTTACTTGTTAAAGTAGAAGTCGACGAGCCTTTGGATCAAAGCTCGTGGAAAAAGCTGGCGAGTCTTCGGATCAAATCTCGTGGTGTAATTATTCTAGTTAAAATAAGTGGATTAAAGCTGGAATGGAGTTTTCGGAACTGGATTACCTTTACGGAAGGATAACAGCACATATCACGTATTTAATTTCTTGTTCTCTTCTTCTAAATACGCATTATTATTGCTTAATTGTGTTGGTAACTTTTATTACCCTATCCATCCCCTAGGGTTTCTACAATGATTATAGGTGATTTACATATGATAGATGTGATAATTAAATAGACGAAAATGAGTGAATCAAAAGATTGGAATAATTGGTTGTTTTTAAACCTAGAGTTACCTTTTACATGTTTAAAGAGTGTTCACTCAGAAGAATAATTGTAACTTATTAGAGCTATGATAGAACTTTCGGGATATTTAAAAACTTGGATGATTTATAGGATAAATATTCTAAGATTGTGGTAATATGAAATCCTTCGATGACAAACTATTAAAGGTGTTGGAATGAGATGTTAAACATTAGTATTGGATATATAAGGTGGTCTCGAGGATTTGTTATGTAGTGTTAAGAAGATTCCTTTTATTGAAGTTATAGGATAAGGTAGGCAGTATAAGTGCATTATTTGTTGTTTGTATGCTTGTTTGCTTGCTTCTATGATTTCAATTTTAAGGACAATTTTTTTAAGAGGGATGCATTTTCTATACATAAATCATAATGAAACACACTAAGTGCATACGAAACGGGTTTAGGGGGTATTTTCTTTTAGTGTATGGGGTACCGTGACGATATCCTTAAGCCTATAATTGTGAAAAGGTATCATATGCTAGAATTAGTAGTCTAAGACCCTATTTTGGTTTAGGATACATTTTTCGACTATCTTAGAATTTATTGGAATTTAGAGGAGTTGAGAATTTATAGATATTATTTACCTAAAGAAAATTTATTTCCAGCAACCTTCTAGGAATTACTATAGGAACCCTAGATACTGGAATAATCTAAAGCTTTATTTGGACTTAAATTAAGAATTTATTTCCAGCAACCTTCTAGGAATTTATTTCCCACAATATTTTCTAGGATTTTTCAAAATTTATTAAGAATATTTATGAATTGAAATAGCTAAAAACTAATAAAAAATGATTCTGGAATTAAATTAAACCAGAAAACTAATTTTACTAAAATATAAATCAATATTCGGTCGGATTGGACCCGTTAGTCCCAACTCGACTCGTCACCTGCACGCTGTAGTTAGGGGGCTCACCAAACACTAATATCAAGCGGGTTTGCATGTACCAGCCAGCCTGCACCCGTAATGCCACACCTTTCTCCTAAATAATTGGATGCGAGTCATGAGTATGTCCAGTCTACGTCGCGGCATCGACGGTAGTACGTTGTTTATACCTCAATATATATCCATAAATCTAGGCATATATCATGATCACAAAGAATATTATTCTAACTTATTTAATAGATAAAAGCTATCAGTTAAAGATAATGAGATCAGGAGTAACAACCCATACTAATCTATATCTACTATATAATAGGAAAAGTTCAGCTTTATTGTGAAACTTTTTTTTTCAAATATACCCTTTCATATGCTTACTAATTAAAATTGTTAATTAAATTTAATAAAAGCGTCTAGGTAATTAAGGAAAAGGTCCTTTTGTATTCCTAAATAGTATGCAGGTATAAAATAATATATATAATAATATTAGTATAAAATTAATATAATATTAATTTAAAATAAGTAAAGTAACTTGCTTTTAGTCTTTCTAAGTAGTCTTAATAAATATTAGAATAATAATTAGTTCCGCATGTGTATTTATCTAGTATATCATAAACCACTAACAGAAAATATCACCACATACGAAGTCTAAACCATCCAAGATGCATGCCATAAAGGAACAAACCCACTCAAATGAAATACTACAAAAGAAATAAGAACTACGACTAAAAGTACTAAAGGATAATTAATACTAGCTCTCTCTAAAAATATCATACTAGTTTAAAGCTTATCGGTCGGAATATCCACACCTCCCTTCTGAGGTACATAGTGAGTAGGTATCACCACATACGAAGTCTTCATCGTTTAAAGATGTCAACATTATCCAGTCAAAATTGAAGTAAAGTACAATTACAACTATAAAGTTACATAGTACAATTTAAATTCTATGATGATAAAAGTACATAATGAAACATTGAATGACAGATAGTGAAAGTACAATTACAATAAGAAAGTTATAAAGTATAATTTAAATGCTATGATGATAAGGAGTACAGAATGAAACAATGAATGACATATAGTGAAACTATACTGAACATGAACTATAAACCATGGTATGTGCTAAGTATAAGTAATAAGATCAAGAGAGACTGATAGCATATGAAAAGAATAATTGTAAATCAATAACAATACAAACAAGTACTAGTGTGAATGGAATACTACTTTCGTATATAGACGGCTACGGTAATCCGAACATTGATATGTGTAATATATACAAGAGTGTTACTTATTTCAGATTCATGTTATTGTCTTGATTCGTGATCTAGTTTTGGTTATTATTGTGTCTCATACATTAAGAGTTGGGTAGGAAAATATTTTAGTAGGCATGTGGTCAACCCAAACTATATATATCCATATTCGAATGATAATCATTGCAACTATGTCAAAAATAAGTATCAAAATCTATGATAAAGAACATATATAATTTCATTTATAATGTAAAGATAAATAATAATTGTAATTTACTTGCCTATCTTGTGTTTGGTGAAGCATCAATCTGTCGAACACGAATGTATCCAACACGGAGGGACAAAATAACCAAACTCAACCAGAACTTGCAGAAGAGGAATTCGATCTCATGATCAAAAATATGATTGAAAAGGTCGAGCACCGCTTAACTCGTAGGGCTTACACGCGCACGAAAAGTAAATTTTACTAGAAAGATCTCAAAAATGAGAAAGTGGATATAAGGCGAACCTAAAATAATGATATAAACTCAAAGGAGCTCTTGGAAGTGAGATCTGACAGTTGGATTGCAAATAAGCTAGCCTGCGATATATCGCGGGGCCCGTAATATAGTTTTTCGATTGACGGTCTGAAAACGGGATGAATCTTACACCATAGGGGTAAAATAACGTTACGAATCTAATGGCACACGCAAGTTTCATCAAGATACAACACACATAAAAAGTAATTAAAAAATCTGTGAAATCATCGATATGACAAAAGTTGACGGATACGGGCCAAAATCATTCGTCCTACGGACTCGTGATCCATCAATTCTCACACACATCGAGAAGGCAAAACGTATCTTTTGGTGCAACTGGTTCGTAATGGAACGAACCAGATCAATAAAACAACCTTCGAATCGAAAGATTTTCGAATAAAATAGTTGAATCAATTAGCCATGTTCGCGCTTATGGTGCATTGATCAAATAATCAAGATAGACTGTAAAATTTGCATGAAGTGAGGGTTATAGCAATTTGAGAATGTAGAGGCCGATTTGGATTTAGTCACACGGTGAAGAAGTAATTATGTGACAAAAACAACTTCTCAAAAATGTCAAAAACAAAAAATAGAACTCAGTTTCAATTACTCTTGTTGGAAGCTCGAGATTGACCAATAAAACGAGGATAATTTTGCAAAAAAATTATAATGGACCTCAAAGAGAAGTATACCCGAACAAGAACGTAAGAAACGGATTTGGATTTGGTTCACCGTTGGATGAGAAATCGTTCGATGAAGTCTACTTCTCGAAATTGTTAGGACAAAAAACTTTTTTGAGTAGCATAAACTATTTTGAGTAGCATACTTCGGCTTGGAATTTGAATGAGCAAACGGTTGAATTAGGCTACAAAAATTTACAGAGTGAGAGATAATACCAGTAAGGCTACGAATTTGATCGGTGTTGTAATAGTGGAGATACAGATCTACAATGTTGGGCCCTCGAATCGACTAAAGTAGGAATACAAATTCAACTAGCCATATTTAAGATCCATTTTTTGATATATTAAACTATCTCGAAATGGAATAAAATTTGTTAAACTGTAAGAAATGGATCGATGATCAACGAGAGAGAAATGGATCATTTAAGAGGGCTTCCCGATCAACTTTAAACTGTCCACAAAATCATAAATTTATTTATACCAGTTCATGATCCGAATTAATTTATCAAATGATCGAGGAAATGAGTAAAATTTGACAAAGATATACCAACTTTTGATTGGAAGAAGTGGATTAATGATCGAACTGTCGAATGAGTTATAGCTCAGAAAAGTTGGCTACTTAATCATCCTTACATAATTCGATGCTCTATTTTCTGACCAATCGGCAAGGTTCAACAGGCGGTGATTGGTGACTAATTGAGAAAATTTGCTACAGGTTGGTGTGTGATTTTATTGTAATCTTTGTTGTTTCTTCTTGAGTGTGGTGAGGGGATTGAATCTATTAGGATAAAGGGTTCAACATTATTTTTTTGTCAATCTTGTAATTTTATCAGAGTTATATAAATTGAGATTTGTCTAGGTGACGTAGTCACCACCATATACTTGTATTTTTCTGTGCTCGGTGTTCGTTAGACTATATTGGTTATCTCAGGTGGGTTGGCAAGTGGGTTGGCAAATGCTTCCGCGCGCCCAAAAAGTGGTATCAGATCCTAAGGTTACGGGGCTGATTTGGACTGCTCTAATTGGTTTGAGACAGATAGTGCTGAACATTCATGGATTATATGGGCTCTTCTCAAGGTAGAGTTAGGAGCATTCTCTATAAGGTGGTCAAAAGGAGGATTAGGCCTAAGGTTAGAGGCAACTCTACATGAATTGGCTTTAAAGGTAGGTCCGACGTGTCCAAGGTGAAACAAGACGTTATAATTGGCACACAATGATGGTATGGATGAATGTGTCAGCTTGGTTCTGTGGTCGAACGTATTAAGATAATAATATGTTGGATCTCCTAGGTGCTCGGCTAGTGGGAACAAGAAAAGGTAGCTGGGGTGTCCTAAGATTGTTCGGCTAGCGAAAATGAGCTAATGTAGAGATTGCTGGATTGTCTCTCATTTTCGGATGAGCGCTCAAAGGGGGATGACAATGGAGTAGGTAATTTAGTCCCACATAGGGTAGGAGATGTAATTATGAGGTACAGATAATTGGGATTGATTCAGGCATTACATGAAAATTTTCTTTTAAGCCATATGGGCCCAGTCCAATATCCCACCTCACGGACCAACTTCCGTTCAAGTAACACCGTGTTCCCAATAGTCCCTCTATTGTTCATATTTACTCTTCTGAATAAGCTACCTAGGTACGTAATAACACCTCCCTCCTGTAATGATCCGCTCTGCATCAATGCGGATAGCCGATTCAAACGGCACAAGTGCGACGATCTGACCCGTCTTGCTTTGGGAGAAGACTCGTTTGAGGTAAAGAATTCAGACTTGGCCCTTCAGGAGTTCAGACTTAGACTTTCAAAGACGCGCTCGAAATATCGCTCGGCCAAGGTGAAACAACGCTAAGGTGGGTGGCTACGATGAACCTGTCTTTGCTTAGCCTGCACACATAAAAACTTGGACGATACATGCTAGATCACTAGGCGATAACCTTTTTGCATGCTAATAAAAGAAGTCAACGCACCTAGCTAAGAGAATAATCCCATCTTATGTCTCTTTGCATAGAACATGGAAGTAGATCGGTTGAACAAAATAGTACGCTCGCTTTACAGTTATTATAACCTCGCCCTCGTAGCTTTGTTTTTGTTCCTTATATGTTCCTTCAAGTATATTGATTCATATGTTTTGAAATTCTCATCACCTCGATATTTCCTCGATATAGAAGTACGACACAGTTATGGCAGGAAGACTATAAAAATAGTTTTTTCTGAGCCAAGTAATAGAAACATAGAAAGGCTTCGGGACCGTTGGGTCGCCAAGGCAACTCCTAAAACGGGAGCTGCAATAAATAGTAAAACATCAGCATAACTGTGCATTGAATAGAACACATATGATCATGACAATTCTAAACGAGTATATGTATTCGCAATGTATTAAGTAGTTATGTTCATTCAAGGTCTTAAAATGTTGCATATAATAAAATCTTAGTATTGGTCGTCAATGGTTATGGACTGCCTGTGCACAGGCTTATGGTTCCTTCGGACGGTACGCTGGGACATCGGGGCCGATCCAGAAAGGAATGTCTCATAGTCAGCTAGCAACAACATCACGGGGGAGATGGGGTCTTATAGCGGGGCTCTCTACCTGCGCTGCAATGACCGTCGTCCGCCCAGACTATAGTCCATGATGGCTCATCAAGTAATGTGAATGTATCGTGAAAGTATCATTAAGGTATCATCAAGTATCATTAAAAGAATTATTATATAAGTGGCGGCAACCCACGTATGGGATAGTATGGACTTGAGGCAAGTAATGGATGCACGGCGCACTCTGCGTGCAGATTGTAAATTAAACCAAGAAATCCGAACCTCGGAAACACACTTGAATAATCCGAGAAATCTGAACGGACTGAGTATAATGCATTTGTACAACCTAAGTCGCAAAGTAATATGAGTCACAAATTTGTGTAAGTCGTTTACCTGAGTCAGAAACACGTTAGTAACACTTGTGTTTGCTTATGCGATTCTTAGTTTCCTTATATATATTCGTGTTTGGTTGACTTTGTTGTGTCATTAGACAGGGAAGGATGAATAGTAAGTTGGTAAGTTTTGCCGTGTTTCTCTTATATTGCACGATGCACTGTTACTCGAGTTAGGCTTTGTATCTTGTGACATAAAATTGATCTTAAGGCAAGACTATGAAGAACTTAATAGATGGTGCATAAAACTAATATAACTTATTTGGATTTGTCGAGCGGGCGAGAAGCCTCCACACCAGTGCATTCATATACTGATAAACCACCAGATTGCTTGCAGGGTACGGGAGAACCTCGTTCGGTGTGAAGTATTCCCTCGTGCGCGTTAAGGCGCGGAGTTCGTTCTGGAGCCTTGGAGTATTGCGTTTGGAGTTGAAGCACATATACATGACATAATGTTGGAACATCGCCTATATATCATTCTATTTTGTAAGCTACTTGGCATGCTTTTATTATTTCCAGAAAGAGAGAGAGAGAGAGAGAGAGAGAGAGCTTGAGCGACTTATAATCTCGGCCTAGCACTATAAGACCCCTAATCTTAAAAACCGTATAAATCTTTTTATTATTATTAATTATTAATTAAATTGTAGTAATTAGTGGCTAATTAGGAGAAATAGATTTTTTATTAATTTTTATTTTAGGTGTTGGTGCACTTAGGAGATTTAAGGGACCATCAGGAATTTTTTTGAATTTATTTCATGTAGGAGACCCTTTGGACAGTTGCTAGATTAATGGTGTGCACAAATATATATTTTAGAATTTTCTATGTATATATATATATGTGCATTTAGGGGATTTATGGAGCAATTATGAATTTTTCGGAATTTATTTCATGAAGGAGACCCTTTGGATAGTTGCTAGCTTAATGGTGTGCACAAATATATATTTTAGAATTTTCTAAGTATTTATATATATGTGCATTTAGGGGATTTATGGAGCAATTATGAATTTTTTGGAATTTATTTCATGTAGGAGACCCCTTGAGCAGTTGTTAGCTTAATAGTGTGCATTAATATAATCTAGAATTTTTTTCTATGAGTATATACGTGTATATATATATATATATATATATATATATATATATATATATATATATATATATATACACATATATATTTAAAGAGTATTATAAAAAAAAACTATTAATAATACTAATAAACTATTAACTACTACCAACCTACCAAGCTACATCCGCTGGCTCCTTCCCATACAACACCAGTCGCCCATTCCCTAAAAAATTCCAAGCCACAACCCTTGTAAGCCAATCCAAGCAAACCCTTTAGCTTTTAAACCAACAACACCTACAGACCCCTCCTTAGCCACCCGCGTATGTGAGCGGAACCCCCCTCTCTCACATATATATACATATATATATATTTTAAATCATCCAAACCCTTCCTCTTCCCATCTAGACCTAGAGAGCACCGCCACCGCAGCCGAAGATCCCCGCTAGGCCGTCCAAACCGACCCCGACGACCGCGACCCCGCGCACTGTAAATTTCTGCAGCGAGGTACCTGTGTTCCGGAGTTGTTTCACGTCGTCTCGCTCAACCAAACACTATCCCGTCTTCACCGGTATGTGTAATCCTTAACCCTCTTCCATATCTGTGTGATAGTAGTCCTCAAAAAATGCGTAACCATAGGCAAAAATAGCGCCAAAGTTGGCGAAAATAGACCGAATTCTGGGATCGCGGAAAACTACGGTGACCACCCATGTTTTCGAGTTCGTATCTCCCACCACAGAGATCCGAATTCAATGATTCTTTTTGGTATGCGTAGACTACTTGACCTAGTTTAATTTCGGTTAAATAACCCTAGATTATTAACTGCTGTAGACAAAATTAAATTCGTTGGAAAACCCCACGAACACACTTTTTTAGATTTCTAAAAGTTGTGAAATGGAGCGCGTCCCACCAAATGGGACCGCCCTGCCGTATACCAAGTGTACCGAACGGTCACGTAGCATAATCGGACATGTGAGAGTTCGCAGAAACTGATTCGGACGCATGTGCACGCCGAAATCAGCCCGTATCCGTGGACGCACCCCGTATCGCAACTTTTATAAAAGTCGCGCGCATTTTGTGCACGCTTGTTAGATTACGACAAAACTTACGCTACTGGACTTGTGGTAACGTGCTGGTCCTGTAACCCAATTTTCACGTAATTCTGAGACAGTTGACCAAGTCGCCAATTGACGGGCCCTATAGTTAACTTTTTGGGCGAAATTGTGTTCGGCCCATCGGAATCCACATTTGGACATACCGTTGGATTCGTATTGACATATAGAGTTTGTTTGACCTATAATTTGTCCTATTTAGAGACTGTTACCCTTGGCACATTTTTCGGTGCAAAGTGGGCCACACGTGGACCCCACTTTTATCCGAAATTACCGTTTTTCCCCTGTGTCCAAATTGGATGAAAGGAAAGTGCTTTCTAGCTATTTTGCTTATTCTGGGAATGTTGGTGATATCTATTTCAGCATCCGGAGATATTTGTTCTGAGGCCGTAGCTTCTGATCCTGTGTGCTTGACTTCTGGACAATACACCTTGCAGCTTTCTTACCAGGCAAGATACCTTGCCAAATTGCTTATAGTATTTTGCATGCTTAGTATATTCTGTATATTTATTGCATTCTGTTTAGTTATTGCATGTGTAGTTTCTCTCAGTCATTACTATATATTAGCTATGTTGACACACACTTGACACTTAGTATCATAGAGGACAATTAGTAGGCGTATGGGCTTTAACCACGCTGGTAAACTGTAGTATCTAGCTCATACTACGGGAGTGTGTCCGATGGTCGCTACCCCCGAGGTATGTCGGCTGATGATGTTCTAGACGTGTGTGTGAGTTGTGAGGCTTAGATCGAGTAGCCTACCCTTGCCCATACGTCGAAAAGTTGTCCTCATTTGCATTCACATAGATTGTCTTGTACAGCGTACTTATTTATTTTCAAATATTATGCATGTTTACTGTATTCAAATTGGTATGATTCTATGTATCTTGTTATGTCCCTCTGAGGACCTGGCCCCTTCCAGGTGTATCTGTTCTTGAGTATTTACAGGAGCGCAGATTTGGATGGTTACATATGTTTCGAGGATGTCTTCTCTTCGAGCCCCGTGATTGTTAGCTGGTATTCTTATAATGTGTTTATTGTGTTGTACTTTTCCATTTGAGTTGGTAGTGGATTTGTTTCCATCCAACCATCATTTCTTAGATACTTATATTGAGTTCTAGCTTCATAGATACTGGTTATTTATTTATATTAATTTTTCGTGGAAGAGATTTAGATTATACCCTGTGACTTGTGACATATGTTTATACCACTTGTGGATTGATATTCATATTACATCATACATGTGGATTCTGGTTTCCAAATATTAGAGTTGCCATATCCATGCGGCTGGCATGCTTACATGTTCCTAGTCCTACGTACTTTTGGGACGGGCGTGACATGTTTTTGTGGTTGCCCATGCAGGTCGAGAGCATATTGTCTCAGTTACGTTATTGTACCGAACACGCCTGCACCTAGAAATAGAGTATAGGATCTCATCCACAATTGACTATGATTCGCTCTCCTTTCAATCCATTCTATTTGAATAATTGCATCCTGCTTGATTCATGTACTTTCCTAATAGTTCTTTGAGTATAGTCTTCTATTAGAATATAGAAGTCCCTGTTGTTAGATGATAAGTAGGGTAACCTTCCTATTAAGAGTATAAATAGAGTGTCGACACACCACTAAGTTTAGAATAATTAGTGAACCGTAGAATTCCTTATCTATAGACTGGTTTACCATTACCCCTTGATGTATTAGGAAAACTTGAGAGTAGTATAGACACTACTAGAGTTAGTTAGAAGTTTTACCATAATGTTTGACCCTAGTATAGAGGATACCCTAATAAGTACCAAGACCCCTTCTCATAGACCTTAACAGGAGTTTCTACAGTATCCTTAAGACAATTACAGTACTAGTTTATTGTTATAAGTTGGATAGTATACCTCACAACATAGTATCACATAGTCCTTTGACCTATTATTGAAGTGTAATTGAATAACATTAACTGTATACTAGCTTAGGATGACAGTATTTTTTTTCAGACTGTAGAACTTAGAGGCTATACCCCTACTTTGTCGACTATCGACTTAGACAAGGAATTAGCATGACAACGGTAGAGATTATGGAGTCTTATATTTTGTGAACTTGAATTATTATGTACCTTCCTTCATCATAATCCAGCGTATTTATGTTTGCTGTACTTTCTTGACTTATGCTGCTATTATAGCCTACTTTTTGCAAGCTTATTCTTTTATCGAGCTTGCTCATGACATATGTATTATTAGGTGCACACAATGATACAATTGCCTAATCAGAATTGGTGTATTAAGGTTTAGCTAACCTTAGTGAGCTTGGTTCGCTCTTCGCATGACTACTTTACGTGGATTGAGATATATGGTAGTAGAAGGATATACTTGCCCCTAGACATGTCTGACACATCGTATCGGTTACATAACTGTACTGATACGAGCATGTAAATAGAAAAATACCAAAAATAGGATTTTAATCCACAACTGTCCTAACAACTCCCTTTTCGAATTCTTTAATCTCTTTGAACCTCGTACTTGTATTCTATCACCTTCACCTTGAATTCTTTATTATTGCTCTCCGTCTTCCCTTATTTTGGAAAGATGAAACATCGTGCTGGTATAAGTTGACACTGATAGTAGTAGATATACCCCATAAGGCTAATCACATGACTTAGTGACTCTCTTTTATAATTAATTAAGGACATATCATAGGTAATATATTTGGTGTTAAAACTTTGAGGATTGAATAACGTTGTTAAATAATTGAGGAATAGTTTTCCTAGATGTATAGCCTTAGGAGATAGATGGATAAATTTTAAGTTGGGTAGATTATGAACCCCTTACCCAAAATTTGACCTACTTGGCTGAGATAGGGAGACTAAGGTTAGATTGAGTCCAGTTAGAGATAGAACACGATATATTTTATTTAATTTTGCAATAATTATATCACCTAGTGCACCTTATCGTGCTCCGATAATTGGAGCACTACACTAGCCACTGCCTTCCTACAAATTCTATACCCTTATCCTAGACGTGCCCATCATCCAATTCTCATCTTTGTACAATTTTCTAATTATTGGGCATTTTTATGCAAAAGAGCATTTAGGTGTTCACACCATTGGACATGACACATGAAGAAACCTATTTTTTGCTCATGTGAATTTTCTCATAATTTTTTTTTGGGATGTGCAACACGCAACATCGCCCACCCCTTTAAACCTAGCCTTGCATTTTAAACAATGCAAATCTTATACCACCTTTGACTTTCTACCGCGACTTAATTTTAATTTCGAGGACAAAATTTTTATAAGTTGGGTAGAATGTAAGACCCCTAATCCTAAAAACTGTATAAATCTTTTTTATTATTATTAATTATTAATTGAATTATAGTAATTAGTGGCTAATTAGGAGAAATAGATTTTTATTAATTTTTATTTTAGGTGTTGGTGTACTTAGGAGATTTATGGGACCATCAGGAATTTTTCTGAATTTATTTCATGTAGGAGACCCTTTGGACAGTTGCTAGCTTAATGATGTGCACAAATATATTTTTTAGAATTTTTTATGTATATATATATATATATATATATATATATATATATATATATATATATATATATATATGTGTGTGTGTGTGTGTGTGCATTTAGGGGATTTATGGAGCAATTATAAATTTTTCGAAATTTATTTTATGTAGGAGACCCTTTGGACAGTTGCTAGCTTAATGGTGTGCACAAATATATTTTTTAGAATTTTCTAAGTATTTATATATATATATATATATATATATATATATATATATACTTGTAGAAAATTCTTGCAACTGTTTCTATGAGTATATATATATATATATATATATATATATATATATATATATATATATATATATATATATATATAAAGAGTATTAAAAAAAAGAAAAAAAAAACTATTAATAATACTAATAAACTATTAACTACTACCAACCTACCAAGCTACACCCGCTGGCTCCTTCCCATACAACACCAGCCGCCCATTCCCTAGAAAATTCCAAGCCACAACCCTTGTGAGCCAATCCAAGCAAACCCTTTAGCTTTTAAACCAACAGCACCCACAGACCCCTCCTAAGCCACCCGCGTATGTGAGCGGAACCCCCCCTCTCTCATATATATATACATATATATATTTTTTAAATCATCCAAACCCTTCCTCTTCCAATATAAACTTAGAGAGCGCCGCCACCGCAGCCGGAGAACCCCGCCAGGCCATCCAAACCGACCCCGACGACTGCGACCCCGCGCACTGCAGATTTCCGTAGCGAGGTACCTGTGTTCCAGAGTTGTTTTCCGTCGCCTCGCTGAACCAAACGCCACCCTTTCTTCACCGGTATGCTCACCCCTTAACCCTCTTCAATATCTGGGTGATAGTAGACCTCGAACAACGTGTAACCATAGGCGAAAATAATACCAAAGTTGGCAGAAATAGACCAAATTCTGGGATCGCAGAAAACTGCGGTGACCACCCATATTTCCGAGTTCGTATCTCCCACCACAGAGATCCGAATTCGATAATTCTTTTTGGTATGCGTAGAACACTTGACCTAGTTTAATTTCTGTTAAATAACTCTAGATTATTAACTGCTGTAGACATAATTAAATTCGTTGGAAAACTCCGCGAACACACTTTTCCAGATTTCCAAAAGTTGTGAAACGGAGCGCGCCCTGCCAAACGGGAGTGCCCCTCAATGTATCAAGTGTACCGAACGGTGTGCGTAGTGTAACCGGACATGTGAGAGTTCGCAGAAACTAATTCGGACGCGTGTGCGGGCCGGAATCAGCCCGTATCCGCGGACGCATCCCGTGTCGTAACTTTTGTGAAAGTCGTGCCCATTTTGTGTACGCTAGTCAGATTATGACGAAACTTACGCCACTGGACTCATGGTAATGCACTGGTCCTGTGATCCAATTTTCATACAATTCTGAGATAGTTGACCAAGTCGCCAATTGGTGGGCCCTATAGTTGACTTTTTAGGCGAAATTATGTTTGGCCCATCGGAATCCACATTTGGACATACCGTTGGGTTCGTATTGACATCTAGAGTTTGTTTGACCTATAATTTGTCCCATTTAGAGACTGTTACCCTTGGCATATTTTCGGTGCAAAGTAGGCCACACGTGGACCCCACTTTTACCCAAAATTACCATTTTGCCCCTGTGTCCAAATTGGATGAAAGGGAAGTGCTTTCTAGATATTTTGCTTATTCTGGGAACGTTGGTGATATCTATTTCAGCATCCGGAGATATTTGTTCTGAGGTCGTAGCTTCTGATCCTGTGCGCTTGACTTTTGGACAGTACACCTTGCAGCTTTCTTACCAGGCAAGATACCTTGCCAAATTGCTTACAGTATTTTACATGCTTAGTATATTCTGTATATTTATTGCATTCTGTTTAGTTATTGCATGTGTAGTTTCTCTCAGTCATTACTATATATTAGCTATGTTGACACACACTTGACACTTAGTATCATAGAGGACAATTAGTAGGCGTATGGGCTTTAACCACGCTGGTAAACCGTAGTATCTAGCTCATACTACGAGAGTGTGTCCGTTGGTCGCTACCCCCGATGTATGTCGGCTGATGATGTTCTAGACGTGTGTGTGAGTTGTGAGGCTTAGATCGAGTAGCCTATCCTTGCCCATACGTCGAAAAGTTATCCTCATTTGCATTCACATAGATTGTCTTGTACAACGTACTTATTTATTTTTAAATATTATGCATGTTTACTGTATTCAAATTGGTATGCTTCTATGTATCTTGTTACGTCCCTCTGAGGACCTGGCCCCTTCCAGGTGTATCTGTTCTTGAGTATTTGCAGGAGCACATATTTGGATGATTACATATGTTTCGAGGATGTCTTCTCTTCGAGCCCCGTGATTGTTAGCTGGTATTCTTATAATATGTTTATTGTGTTGTACTTTTTCATTCGAGTTGGTAGTGGATTTATTTCCATCCAACCATCATTTCTTAGATACTTACATTGAGTTCTAGTTTCATAGATACTGGTTATTTATTTATATTGATTTTTCGTGGATGAGATTTAGATTATACCCTGTGACTTGTGACATATGTTTATCCCACTTGTGGATTGATATTCATATTACAGCGTACGTATGGATTATGGTTTCCATATATTGGAGTTTCCATATCCATGCGGCTGGCATGCTTACGTGTTCCTAGTCCTACGTACTTTTAGGACTGGGGCGTGAGAAGCACCTCTTGTAACCTTATTCATTATCAATAAAAATCTCGTTTATGTATCCATACTTGTGTTCATTCTATGCTTCCGCTATAATGACTTTATGAACTAGTTATCGAACGGCCATTTACTCGTATCGTTCAAATTTTTGCTGTATTGGAGACTATTTGGACGATGTTTGTGGTGGAATACGAAAGAATGAAAATATATTCAAGATGGGGTTTATACGAAACCCGCCTTCTTTGGTTTACAAACAAACTTGTACAATTTGATCCTATACGAGGATGTGGGAGTACAATTTATTTAATCTGGGTAAATATTGCTATAGGTGTCTGATTTGCAGTCGATCACTTTAACCCTTGGACCACACGATGATGAAGAAGTGCCGTAGAAGACAGGAAGCAGCTTTGAAGGATGCAAAAGAGGGTGGATGCACGATGCCAAAGTCGTCGATCCCTACTCTTTGCCTGATCTCCGGATTCTCTCTCTCTCTCTCTCTCTCTCTTTCTCTCTCGACCGTTGGATCTGGTACTGGATCTCTTGATCAGTTTTTAGACCTAACTTCTTTGGCCCTCCAATTTGTCGACCTTGTTCCTCATTGATAGAGGTCTCTATTTATAGAGTTTTAGTGACAGTGACCACTCCGTCGGTATAGAAACCGAGGAGTGGAAAGTACAGCACCCTTTTACACAACGGTTAAAATAACCAATGCCTGCGTATAGATGATCCTTTGAATGAGCGTGTGACGTGGGTCCAACTAAGGGACAAAACGCGTATAATCGCTACGAAGATCACGGCGTAAAAGCCACGTAGGTAGGTATCCCTTGTGTAGAAGAGGTGGGCGTAGAAGCCAATGTCTGTCACTAGGGCGTAGAAGCCAAGTAGGCATAGAAGCCGAATAGGCATAGAAGTCGAGCGGTCATAGAGGCCGAGTGGGCGTAGAAGCCGAGTGGTCATAGAGGCCGAGTGGGCATAGAAGCCAAATGGTCATAGAGGCCGAGTGGGCGTAGAAGCCAAATGGGCGTAGAAGCCGAGTGAGCACCGGAGCTGAATGGGCATAGAAGCCGCTGCGTACCATGCCAGAGTGCTGATGTGGACGTCTTAGCCGGAATTACGGCTTTTGAAGATATAATCAAATCTCTTGCATTAAATACAGAGATTTGCCACCATCCTGTGCATTAAATACGAAAGCGCGTTTCGAAGGTCTGCAGCCCTTCTGTGCATCCGTCGCAGGAACGTGCCTCGAGAAACTGTCACCGCTTTGTGCATTAGTCGTAGAAACGTGCCTCGAGAAACTGTCACCGCTCTGCGCATCAGTCGTAGAGACGTACCTCGAGCCCCGTACGGAGTACAGCTTTTAATGTGGCAGGCGATTTGTCTATTGTGGAGCGTAAACAACTCATGTCTGCCTGTGTAAAACAAGGCAGCGTATCCCTTCGTGCACGTAAAAGCAGTTTACGCAAAGGAGATGGCGGTAAATGACAGCCTGGGTTGCAGTGCTGTGCCATCATTATAGCCGTCGTCTGGATAGCCGTGCAGTATCCCTTTATCAGAAGTCCAGACGTCAGGTTCATTGTAGGATTTGACAGGTTCATTGCAGGATCTGACAAGTTCACTTCGGAGAATACGAAGCGTCTCTCGTACACTTCAATGCTGCGTTGAAAGAGGACGGGTTTTACGCGCAGGAGGCGATGAAGCACCCTGTTTACGCTGAAGCTGCTTGGACGTACTACACTTACGCAGATGGTCCTTTGAGCTTTTAGTTTTTTACGCTGTGTTTAGCAGAAAAAGCTCTGTTGCACGCTTGATGGCTCTGAAGGCCTCTATTTATGCTGCTCTGCATCAATATGCTGCGTATAGCCATCCAGCGTATTTTTCATGCTTCTACAAGACCACCTTCAAAGCTTTCAAATTCCTCGAAATTTGGAACGCTTTGAATGAAGCATGAACCGCTCCTCGTAACTCGAAACATTTCTGAATGGAGCGTTGAAACGGTCGATGCTGACTTTATGGCAGATTTATTGGGGACCGGTGTGATCTCTTTCGCCTATAAAAAGGCTGGGGGGTTAACCCGTTCTCCCCATATTCCCATCACCACGCAGAGATGATCGCCGGAGTTCGTCGGGCCCACCTGAGGAAGAAAGAGATCATATTCTTCCAGCGTATAAGGAGCCAAAAAAGACGGCGTCTTCGAGCAAGTGTCCACTGCAACGATGGATCATGGAAGGATATCTTAGCCTCCCTTTCTCGGGATAATTAGCAACTTTGTATGGCGGTTCTTCCAGGAGAAGGGAAGGGTCGTATTAGACCACACGGCTTGCAAGCGGTGTCTTCTCCTGTTACCTCCGGGGATGAGAGCACCAACTAGCTCTGACCTCGGGCATTGAGTTGGGTGGAATATATCAACTCAATCTGTCACGACGCACAGAGCATGGGATCTGCATAATTTATGCAAGCCCCAACTCTGTATTCTCCCGCCGTTGATCATTGCCATGTCAGTCAGTTTGCTAGAACTGACTGACTGCTGGAGAAGATGGATGAACAATTGTGCCAATGCGATAACCTGTCAGAACAGCTTCTGGGCGATCTTCAGACGGCGATGGGAAATCCTTTGTAGACGGAGTTTCCCTTATATGTAACCATGAAAAATAAAGAAAAACCCCTTGTAGACAGGATTTCCCTCATATGTAATCATGATTTTGATTTTAATAAAATCGTCTTTCTTCTCCGCATATGATCGTTTTGCCATACGTTGCTGTGAAGTCTGAATATGTGTAGCTTCGACACATCTGATTCTTTACGCCGACTCTGATAGAAAGAGTATTTAGGCCCTGTCCTGTCTTTTGCGCATAGCGAATAGTCCATAGAACGCTGTTGAGCATTTTGAATATTTAGAACTGTCCTGCTGCTAGGACTGAGGAACCGCGTAGAATTCTGAACTGTTGTTTTCACTTCTGATGAACAGAATTTTTGTTTCAGACTCCATCTTCAAGAATGATTTCTCGAAAATCCCTTGGAACAGGGTCGAGAAACGGCTGTCAAACTGAGTTGCCATCTTGATAGATGAGATATTCAGACTGGAGTCTGGATGAACCTCCAATTGACCCGAGAAGAGTAATTTCTTAATGTTTGAACTCTGTATGTTTCGGATACTTGGAATATTTTGAGGTCAAGAAAGAGTATCTTCTGTGTGAACTCCTGTAATCGACCGTCTTGAGAATTGTTCGAATATGCGCAAAGTCAGAGATCCGTAGTGTAGATGAGCTGAAAATCCTGAGTTCGTAGCCTATTGAGCGTAGAAAGCTACCGAGCATGAGATCATCGATTTGGTATCTGCTGAGCGTAAAGTCGTAGGTTTATAGCCTCTCGAGTATAAAAGCTACCGAGCACACAGGCATCCGGGCATAAAACCATAGACTTGTAGCTTGCGAGTGTAAAATCGTAGATCTATAGCTGTCGAGCGTAGAAAGCTTCTTAGCGTAGAACTGTAGATTTGTAGCCTGTGAATAAAAGAAATCTTCTGAGCGTAAGGTTGTGGATCCGTTGCCTCCGAGCGTAAACTAAACGCCACCGAGCGTGAGATTATCGATTTTGTATCTGCTGAGCGTAAAGTCGTAGGTTTGTAGCCTCTCGAGCATAAAAGCTACCGAGCACAAAGGCATCCGGGCATAAAACCATAGACTTGTAGCTTGCGAGCGTAAAACCATAAATATGTTGCTGTCGAGCGTAGAAAGCTTCTTAGCATAGGAATCGCTGACCTATTTTTGCATGAAAAACTCTTCGAATTTGCTGACTGTCCGCCTTTCGAGAGTAGTGGGCTGACGTAGTACCCAATTATAACCAAATATTAATTGTGAGATTTGGTTGGGGTTTCGAGGAGTCCGTCCGAGGATTCGAGGAGTCGACCCGAACTCTATATATATCCCAAACTTTTGAGAGAAAAACTTTTCATCCGTCTTCTGCGAAAGAGAGCCTTCGACTGTTTGAGTTTTTTTCCTTCGTTCTTTCTCCGAGTACTCCGAGTTTTCAAAAATGGCACCGAAACAAATCCCCTCCACTAAGGGAAAGAGTATAGGTTCTTCTTCTCGTTCTTCTGCCCCAGCGAGAGAGTCTTCGGTCGGGCAAGGTAAACTTTCTTCTGAGCGAAGTATCCCGCTGACGAGTAGCGCACCCGGCCTTAGAGGTAGAGCCTTTGGGATGACAAAGAATGACGAAAAATCCTTCGCACACGTTGAACGTGACCGCGCTAGGTCGTCTTCTGTGCTGATAGCCTCTTTGAGGAAGAAGACGCACGGAGATGTTTTCATCTTTTATGCCCACATTTCTAATGTGTTAGCGTAAAAACTCTATGTTCTCGCAGTTTTGAGCGTAAAAGCTTTGACCGCCGAAAACTTGGTGTATATTATAAATTTTTTTGCTTTAAGCTTGTGGAATGCACCTCCGGCGTAATAACTAGAATTTTGGCAGTCTGGCGTAAAGCACGGACTGTATACTGCCAATTACGCTTCTGGATGTGACTTCCGGCATAAAATGACCAAATTTTGTACAGTCTTGGCGTAAAGCACAGACTGTCGTTCCTTGGTCTTTTATGTTGTAAGATTTGTAATGACGTGTTCTCCTTGCACTTTTGTAGTTGACTTGCATGAGTCTCCACTGGCCAAGGTGATGGGTTCCGCTGTCGGGATGCTGCACTCAAACTATCTGGAGGATCTGTCCCACGTGACATTTCCTATCTCCGGACCCCAGTATCCTGAAGGAAGGAAGATCTTGATATCGGCTCAGGGCGAGCGGTTGTTGCTGAACATGATTAACGGGGAGCCCCTGACGTATATAGACGGGGATCAGTACATCAAGCCGGCTGTATGCTGCCGTAAGTGCAACGAGTGTTGGGTTGCCTCCCAACCCTAACCTGTTTCTAGCACTGATGGAGCAATATATTTCGCTCACCGGGACCTTCGCTACTCCACTAGGGGAGTTGGGGTTGGCCCTCCATGAGATGGCAGTGATCTCGAGACTGCCGATGGGGGATACCCCATATGAAGAGTATATTTCCACCAACCGGGAGTTGGAGGACTCGGACCCTTGGGTTGTGGAGGTGTATCAGGAGCTGATGTGCCACTACTTCGCGTGCACTGCTTTTTATGATGAGCCTTCTGATTTGGCTCACACCACTAAGTGGACGTCCTACCTCTTCTTCCACCGGGCCAGGGCCGCCAAGTCGGAGAAAGTTTCGGGGGGCAAGAATGAGCCCGTGAACTGTTTGGGCGTGCTCAGTGCCCAGGTCGTCGAGGATCTTATGGAGGATGCTAAAGCTCCAGATCAGATCCTCAATGACGGGATAGGAAAGTATCATGAAGGCACTAAGGCCTACAGTTACTTGAGGCGTTATCGCAGGCCTCTGTCTAAGGAAGCCAGGCTGGCTGGTTTCCTCTCCATATGGCTGCGTCGAGTAGTGTTGCCCGGTATCGCGTCCGCGGACCGTATTCACCGGAATATCTTGTGGCCTGCCGTGCGTCTGGTGTTCGGGGCTAGACTGGGCTTGCTCCCTGCCATGGTGTGTGTCACGACCCGCACCCGGTTTAGGGGCACGAGTGCGTGGGTACGTCCAGCCTACGCCGCAGCATCGGCGGTAGAACGCTGTCTAGGTCAAGTACTATCTATAAAATCTTACGCTAGTATCCAACTCCATAAGGAGACTCGGATAACACTATGAAAATATTAACAACATACTCAATCACAACTACAGCACGATAGGAATTTGAAGAAACCAAAGAATACAACACAAGTCTAATGACAAAGTAATCATACCTGCAATCATTAACTTCCAATCCCCAAGTGTGTCAGAACCCAGTCTACTAAGGTCACAGTCTGGAAAAATATTTCCAGTCAGGAAGGAGCAAAGTACACCTCTAAATAGCAGTTCTATATAAATGACATAAACTATGTAGCAGTTCTAGATGGAAATATACCAGATGCATGTATAGGTACGAGAAATGCACAATGAAAGAAATACTGGAAATACTGTAAGTAACTGCAGGAAAAGAAATAATATGTCCATGAGTAAGAATCCTATGACTAAGTGTGTGAGTACTAGCTTTAATATGTGATCGGCTTGGGAACTTGATCAGGCTGGTTACATGTGATTAGCTATGGTTCATATAAAGTCAGGCTAACCGTTGGTTAGCTATGATGCATGTAGAGGTCAGGCTAATCACACGTAACAGCTATGGAGCATGTAAATGGTCAGGCCGCACCCGACGTGAGATGTGGGGTGAGCTATGGTGCATATAAAGTTGGGTATGATCACATATCTACACTAAAGTACTCCCCAAACCCCCGACTGGTATAGTAGATCCAATCATGGTACGCTATGGCACGGGATTCCCTAGGGAGGTAGCAAATCTCCCCGGGTCTCAGTGTCTGTACATGCACAAGATATCAAGGAAACAAGTCTTGTACAAGCTACACCATGAATAAGGAATAACATCTCATGACGAGATCCGTGTATACCAATCCGTGTAACCAGCGTGTCAAGAGCATGGATATTTGCACTAGATACAGTGAACATAGGAGATATCATAAATTAGAAACTAATCAGAGAATGTACTCGCCTTGGGTCCTTAGCTGGTAATTATTGATGTCCTGTTCCAGAGTATCCCCTGGGTAAACCAACAGTCCTATAAACATAACACAAGCAAAACCACAATTGCATCAGATGCTACACTAACACAGTCAAAAGTACTGGTCTCAGGGCCATGTCAGGCAGGGCACTAGTCAACTAGGGTCATCTAGTAGGATATACATAATAAATATACATATCTTTACTAACATTAATACCTATAATATATATGTATATCAAATTGAATACATATACAATATATATGTATATATATGTTAAAAATATACTAAGGGTTTATACAAAATATATATACACATATATATATGCCAATACATTATATATATAATATTAAATACTAAAACATATATATAATACATGTTTATACCTATACCAAAAATAAGTATATATATATGTATATATACTTACATATACCAAAATGAAATATAAATCTACATATATATATTGATACAAAAATACGGTTATTTTGAATATATTCCAAATCTTATTATATTCATATATATTTATGTACACATATATATATATACCAATTTCCAAATACGTATTTACACATTTATATACATATATATAAATCTACACAATAATTAATATATACTAATACATTATATACATGCCTATATACATCTATTTAAATATTTTATTTATGAATAATATACATGTACATATATAGAATTATATTTTACCAAAGCATTTATATACTATACACGTTCACGTATTTAAAACATTAATTAAATAATACTATATACATATACTATGCTTATACAAATTATATATACATATATACCAATTTACATTTATCTATAACATTAAATACTGAAACATATATATTATACCAATATGTATTATACTAAAATACATTCTAGTACATATATATATAATAGAGAAATACGTGATTATATATATATACATATATGCGTATATATATATATAAACATAGATACAATAATAAAATACAATATATATAATATGAACATGCACTAAATAATACACAATGCCTATTTTACGTATACACCCACACACACATCTACGTATTTATATACAATACATATACACACGTAAATTAATTTATACTAATACCTATACAAACATATATATATTATACATAGAGTACTTACATATTACCACATGGTATATACTAATACACATATAACATGTATTACAGGGAAAGGGAAGAGGGAAGAGACTTACGGGGGTGGTTGGCCGGAAGATGGCCGGAGTGCGGAAGCTAAGGGGATGACAGCAGAAGGAGAGGTGGAGGAGGCTTCGAGTCGCGCCGGCGTCGGACTGAAATCGAGGGGCTCGACGGGATTAATGGTGGTGATAGGTGGAGGTGATAGTGGTGATGTTGTTGATGGAGGGAGGAGCAGCCGCCGGGGAGAGGGCCGCCGGACTTGATGGGGGAGGCCGGTGGAGTTGGAGGAGATGGGGGCCGGTGGTGATGATCGAGGGGGTGCCGGAGTATAGAGCGGGAGAAGGTGGTGGTGATGATGGAGAATGGAGTTGATGGTGGTGGTGGTGTTGAATGCAGCGGCCGTCGGACTGAAGTCGGCCGAGCAGCAGCCGGCGGGTCGGCCTGGGTGCAGTCGATGCGGGAGTTGGCCGCCGGGCTGACGGGTGGCTGTAGGGGGAGATGGGAGTGGTGGAGCAGCAGCAGCTGGGCTCGGCTTGCCGGATCCGCCGGAGTCGAGATGGATGGATGGAGATGGTTGGAGATCGGCAGCGCCGCCGTGTCGGAGTGCGGAGGGTCCGCCGAAGGGCCGCCGGACTGAGTCGGGCAGCGGCTGCATAGTAAGGGGGCCGGGATGTAGAGATGGGGATGCACAGTAGAGTTGAGTTTCCCCCTCTCCCTTTATTTGAATTCTGAATTCAAATAAAATAAAGAAGAAGGAGAAGGAAGAGAAAAAGAAAAGAAGAGAAGAAGAAAGGAAGAAGGAGAAGAATCCTACGTATGAGAGAGGGAGGTGGAGGCTTGAGGAATTTGGAGGCTTGTGAGGTGGGGGAAAACCTAGGTTTCTTGGGATTAGGGTTTGAGGGTACAAGATATTATATAGGGAGAGAGAGGGTGTGATGGAGGGTGAGGATTTGACCCACTTTAAATGAGTGGTCCAGATTGGACATAAAGAAATGTTCATGTGGGGATGAGGGTGAGAGTTTAAATAAAAATATTAGGGATTCCTCATTGGTTTAAACAAATGGGTGATTAAACAAAAAATGCAAATTTGCAAATTAACCCCCTTAAATTCGGGAAATTGCACAAACACATAAAATGACGAAAATTTGGCGGACGATTCGGGGTCCGGTGTTTTGTAGGGTCAGGGGGCGCTGTAAATTTGGTGTGGGCTAAAATAACAGGGCACTGGAATTAAATTGGGATTTCAGAATCAGATAAATAGTATCCTCAAATTAATTAGAAATAAATGCAAGTTGTGTTCCAAAATTAATTAGGAGTACATAGGGCCAAAATCAGGTCAGGTCATCAATACCAATAATGAAGAAGACTCAGAACAGGATATTTCCCTAATTTGGGCTGCACGATAAATAGGTCAAGATTGCCTCCAATTTTGATTGGAACGCACAACGATACAAAATAGGAATTTATTAAATAACGTCCGCGATGATTTTTGTGCGGCTAGAAATAATGCACAGAGAGCACGATTATGAGTTACGAAAATAGCAGAATGGAAGGCGGGCATGTCTAGGGCAAGATTGTGAAATTTGTTAGAAGACAAAAGTCTGGATAGTGCTCCAAATATCGAAGCAAAGGCAATGCGCAATAATTAATTAAAATACAGTAATTAGTTACAATCTCCAATAAATAATCTAATTAAAACAATTAAATACAAAATTTCATACTTCAGACAGGTATTCATCTACTGGCTTCTAGGTCAAGTCTGCTAGTTCAAAATAAATGGACACTGCATATAATAATATTATTAAAGTACACATCACACAGTTATTTAATTTAAATATATACTATTCATGAAATCATTTAATTGTAACTACCACAATATTAAGATTATAAAAAATCAAAAATACCCCTGTTTTCGGAATTTGGTAGTGACAAGTCTACCCACCTTAAAAGAATTTTGTCCTCGAAATTTAAAATCCTCATATTAGCGTTTGTTCATATACATTATCATTTCCAAAAATTTAAATCCATTAACCACGAATTCAGGTAATAATCCAAAATATCTTTTCACAATTTCCAAATTTCTAAAATTATTGCATAACCTGAAAAATCCTCGAAATAGAATCAAAGTTCATTTTTATCAAAAATTTCCTTGAAAGTTTTAGTTAATAATTCAATACTCGGAATTTAATATCCACTCCTCCAATTTGATTTAATCAATGCACATATATAATTGTAATTCTCGTCCCACAAGTTTGAATTTAAACATTTATCCATCAAAATTTTCCTTCCTCAAAATGCTCGACAATACGATACTTAAGGATTTTCCAAATGCGACATTCAAATATAACATTTTAAAAATTTCCATAACTTGCAATCAATAATTATAGTGATAATCTCTCTAAATTTCCTCAAATTCTAATGATAACCTCAATCATATCACATCCTTTCTGGAATTAATACATCATAAATCCCGTCATGTTAAATTCTTGACCCTTTATTTAAATCAATGTTTATCCTCAAATTTTTAAATCCTCGATTGTTTTATTTATTTATTTACTACCATCAAAATTAAATTCATCAAATCATATAATCATGAACTACTCTATATTGTTATTTCACAATAAATTTTCAAAATTCTATAATTATCATATCCCTAAAATCTTCAAATATAAAATCAAATCCCATTCTTATCACAATATCATCCAAAATTTTAAGTTAATAACGAAATACAAGAATTTAATATTCTATCCTCTAATTGAAATCCAATCAATGCATATTTCGAAAATTGAATCTCATCCCAAAATTTGAATTCAACACTAATCCATTTGTGTTCTTATTCCTCGATTTTTTTTTCCACATAATATGCAACGATGTAATACTTATGAAACCTCCAATACAATATTCAAAATATAAGTTCATAACTTGCAGTCCACTAAATATATCAATAGCCTTCTTAAATTCCTCAAATTCAATGATAACTTCAATCATTTCATAATCTTCTTAAAATTAATGATTTAACAAAACTTCAATTATGCCATATTAAATTCCCAACTCTTTATTTAATTTACATTTTTCCTCAAAATTTAAGGCACCTTGTCTCTCTTTGTCAAGTCATAACCTCTTCGTTAATCTTTACTACAGTTAAATCCTCAACAATCAAAGTCTAAGAGAATTCTACCTACAACCATACAACATGCAACCTAAGGGAAATATGTACGATCATGGTATCTTTGTCATGGTATTGCAGTCTCTGTATCAGGGGTACTACTAACTATATTATAACAAAAAATCATGCATACAAGCTACGGTACTAAGGTATCAATCAATCAGAAGACAAAAAGAACATGAGGAAAGAAAAGAAAGAACCTGCTAACATTTTACTTGTAGTATCTTCTATTTCTAACATAATCATAGGTCAAATGATGCATGTAAAGTTTGATACCTCTATCTCTTTAGGTATCACACTCTACTACAAGCATACTCACTGCTAGCTTCCTTACCTACTGCAATAGTTGATACTAGTTATTCTTATCACTCAAGTGCATATCAATTGCAACACACTATACTAAGTACTGCTCTGTCTAATACAACCCTAGATTGACACCCAAGTCAGTTGGCAGTGAGATCTCAATCATGCTCAAGCCAACAGATCTTTACACATGCATCCCATCTACTTATATACTAATATATCTCTCCCACTATAAGATCTTATCCTCAAATAAAATTCCTCAAAATAACTCCTCGAATAAATTTTAAAGTAAAATTGCATATACTTTCCTCAAGACCAATTATCTAAATACTGAAATGAAAATTTTATCAATTCCAAAAATCCTTATAGCTTGTCTAGGTTCATCAAATTGAATCTGAATTCCTCAAAATAAAATTTTAATAACAATATCTCAATCTTCTCAAAATTCAAAAATGCAATTCATTTTCAAGCTTCAAATTATAATTTGAATTCATATCTAGTAGTCCAATAGCCCTAGTGTTAATCTCCCTTGCTGTCCTCATCGACATGCATTATCAGATAATACCATAAATCAGTCTGTAAATTCATCTTGATATGAAATCAAACCCTACAATGAACCCAAAATCCTAATTTAATACCTAATTAACAACAATCAAATTCAACATCAATAAGTGAGAATGGACGAAACAAAGAAATGATTTAAATTGGAAATTTTAACAAGGAATCCTTAGAGAATATGAGCTCAAAAGAACTAGATTGAGGACGGAAGGTATCTTTACTACTAGTAAAGAAAAGAAGCGATGGAACAAAGTCCTGAAATAACAAAAATAGATAAGTCTTGAGATGATACTTTAAGAACCAATTTAAGATACAACCCGATAATCATACATGTCTGTCTGAAATCATGACACTCAGAATCCTTGCCACGCCAGTAAGCATAGATGCGATAAACGACAGGTTCCGTAACTAAGGTATGCAACCCTATAATCATGTCATCTAGAATACTCGCCACGCCAACCGGTATGGCTGCGAGAAACTCTAAATCTCATAACTAAAGTATATACATCCAAGTTAGGTTCCTACGTTCTCGTCACGACAGCTAATATGGCTGCGATAAACTCTAGGTTTCATAACCAAAGTAGATATTTTTTTTTTTTTCACTGTCCTCATCAATATATGTCATCGAATGATACCGTAAATTTTAGTCCGTAAAATTCATCTCAATTTGAAATCGACTCAACAACGATACCAGGAATTAAAGTTAACAACTGGTCACAAAGAATCAAACTCAATAATGATACCAAGATTTTAATTTAATAACTGCTCAACAAGAATCAAGTTCAGTAACAACAAGCAAGAGCGGACGAAAACAAGGAAAAAAATTTAAATTGGAAATTATAATTAGATTCTCAAGGGGTCGTCCCAGGAAATCTTTCAAATAAATTGTGATTGAGTATCCCCTCTCATCCTAGTATCCTATGTCCTAGATCCTATCGCAGGCACGCAGTAGTATAACAAGGATGCCACACTACTACGACATCGCACAATTCGCGAAGTCTGACCTGCATGGGCCACCACTAAAAACGTGTCACGACCCGCACCCGGTTTAGGGGCACGAGTGCGTGGGTACGTCCAGCCTACGCCGCAGCATCGGCGGTAGAACGCTGTCTAGGTCAAGTACTATCTATAAAATCTCACGCTAGTATCCAACTCCATAAGGAGACTCGGATAACACTATGAAAATATTAACAACATACTCAATCACAACTACAGCACGATAGGAATTTGAAGAAACCAAAGAATACAACACAAGTCTAATGACAAAGTAATCATACCTGCAATCATTAACTTCCAATCCCCAAGTGTGTCAGAACCCAGTCTACTAAGGTCACAGTCTGGAAAAATATTTCCAGTCAGGAAGGAGCAAAGTACACCTCTAAATAGCAGTTCTATATAAATGACATAAACTATGTAGCAGTTCTAGATGGAAATATACCAGATGCATGTATAGGTACGAGAAATGCACAATGAAAGAAATACTGGAAATACTGTAAGTAACTGCAGGAAAAGAAATAATATGTCCATGAGTAAGAATCCTATGACTAAGTGTGTGAGTACTAGCTTTAATATATGATCGGCTTGGGAACTTGATCAGGCTGGTTACATGTGATTAGCTATGGTTCATATAAAGTCAGGCTAACCGTTGGTTAGCTATGATGCATGTAGAGGTCAGGCTAATCACACGTAACAGCTATGGAGCATGTAAATGGTCAGGCCGCACCCGACGTGAGATGTGGGGTGAGCTATGGTGCATATAAAGTTGGGTATGATCACATATCTACACTAAAGTACTCCCCAAACCCCCGACTGGTATAGTAGATCCAATCATGGTACGCTATGGCACGGGATTCCCTAGGGAGGTAGCAAATCTCCCCGGGTCTCAGTGTCTGTACATGCACAAGATATCAAGGAAACAAGTCTTGTACAAGCTACACCATGAATAAGGAATAACATCACATGACGAGATCCGTGTATACCAATCCGTGTAACCAGCGTGTCAAGAGTATGGATATTTGCACTAGATACAGTGAACATAGGAGATATCATAAATTAGAAACTAATCAGAGAATGTACTCGCCTTGGGTCCTTAGCTGGTAATTATTGATGTCCTGTTCCAGAGTATCCCCTGGGTAAACCAACAGTCCTATAAACATAACACAAGCAAAACCACAATTGCATCAGATGCTACACTAACACAGTCAAAAGTACTGGTCTCAGGGCCATGTCAGGCAGGGCACTAGTCAACTAGGGTCATCTAGTAGGATATACATAATAAATATACATATCTTTACTAGCATTAATACCTATAATATATATGTATATCAAATTGAATACATATACAATATATATGTATATATATGTTAAAAATATACTAATGGTTTATACAAAATATATATACACATATATATATGCCAATACATTATATATATAATATTAAATACTAAAACACATATATAATACATGTTTATACCTATACCAAAAATAAGTATATATATATGTATATATACTTACATATACCAAAATGAAATATAAATCTACATATATATATATTGATACAAAAATACGGTTATTTTAAATATATTCCAAATCTTATTATATTCATATATATTTATGTACACATATATATATATACCAATTTCCAAATACGTATTTACACATTTATATACATATATATAAATCTACACAATAATTAATATATACTAATACATTATATACATGCCTACATACATCTATTTAAACATTTTATTTATGAATAATATACATGTACATATATAGAATTATATTTTACCAAAGCATTTATATACTATACACGTTCACGTATTTAAAACATTAATTAAATAATACTATATACATATACTATGCTTATACAAATTATATATACATATATACCAATTTACATTTATCTATAACATTAAATACTGAAACATATATATTATACCAATATGTATTATACTAAAATACATTCTAGTACATATATATATAATAGAGAAATACGTGATTATATATATACATATATGCGTATATATATATATAAACATAGATACAATAATAAAATACAATATATATAATATGAACATGCACTAAATAATACACAATGCCTATTTTACGTATACACCCACACATACATCTACGTATTTATATACAATAAATATGCACACGTAAATTAATTTATACTAATACCTATACAAACATATATATATTATACATAGAGTACTTACATATTACCACATGGTATATACTAATACACATATAACATGTATTACAGGGAAAGGGAAGAGGGAAGAGACTTACGGGGGTGGTTGGCCGGAAGATGGCCGGAGTGCGGAGGCTGAGGGGATGACAGCAGAAGGAGAGGTGGAGGAGGCTTCGAGTCGCGTCGGCGTCGGACTGAAATCGAGGGGCTCGACGGGATTAATGGTGGTGATAGGTGGAGGTGATAGTGGTGATGTTGTTGATGGAGGGAGGAGCAGCCGCCGGGGAGAGGGCCGCCGGACTTGATGGGGGAGGCCGGTGGAGTTGGAGGAGATGGGGGCCGGTGGTGATGATCGAGGGGGCACCGGAGTATAGAGCGGGAGGAGGTGGTGGTGATGATGGAGAATGGAGTTGATGGTGGTGGTGGTGTTGAATGCAGCGGCCGCCGGACTGAAGTCGGCCGAGCAGCAGGAGCAGCCGACGGGTCGGCCTGGGTGCAGTCGATGCGGGGGTTGGCCGCCGGGCTGACGGGTGGCTGTAGGGGGAGATGGGAGTGGTGGAGCAGCAGCAGCCGGGCTCGGCTTGCCGGATCCGCCGGAGTCGAGATGGATGGATGGAGATGGTTGGAGATCGGCAGCGCCGCCGTGTCGGAGTGCGAAGGATCCGCCGAAGGGCCGCCGGACTGAGTCGGGCAGCGGCTGCACAGTAAGGGGGCCGGGATGTAGAGATGGGGATGCACAGTAGAGTTGAGTTTCCCCCCTCTCCCTTTATTTGAATTCTGAATTCAAATAAAATAAAGAAGAAGGAGAAGGAAGAAGGAGAAGGAAGAGAAAAAGAAAAGAAGAAAAGAAGAAAGGAAGAAGGAGAAGAATCCTACGTATGAGAGAGGGAGGTGGAGGCTTGAGGAATTTGGAGGCTTGTGAGGTGGGGGAAAACCTAGGTTTCTTGGGATTAGGGTTTGAGGGTACAAGATATTAAATAGGGAGAGAGAGGGTGTGATGGAGGGTGAGGATTTGACCCACTTTAAATGAGTGGTCCAGATTGGACATGAAGAAATGTTCATGTGGGGATGAGGGTGAGAGTTTAAATAAAAATATTAGGGATTCCTCATTGGTTTAAACAAATGGGTGATTACACCAAAAATGCAAATTTGTAAATTAACCCCCTTAAATTCGGGAAATTGCACAAACACATAAAATGACAAAAATTTGGCGGGCGATTCGGGGTCCGATATTTTGTAGGGTCAGGGCGCGCTGTAAATTTGGTGTGGGCTAAAATAACAGGGCACTGGAATTAAATTGGGATTTCAGAATCAGATAAATAGTATCCTCAAATTAATTAGAAATAAATGCAAGTTGTGTTCCAAAATTAATTAGGAGTACATGGGGCCAAAATCAGGTCAGGTCATCAATACCAATAATGAAGAAGACTCAGAACAGGATATTTCCCTAATTTGGGCCGCACGATAAATAGGTCAAAATTGCCTCCAATTTTGATTGGAACGCACAACGATACAAAATAGGAATTTATTAAATAACGTCCGCGACGATTTTTGTGCGGCTAGAAATAATGCACAGAGAGCACGATTATGAGTTGCGAAAATAGCAGAATGGAAGGCGGGCATGTCTAGGGCAAGATTGTGAAATTTGTTGGAAGACAAAAGTCTGGATAGTGCTCCAAATATCGAAGCAAAGGCAATGCGCAATAATTAATTAAAATACAGTAATTAGTTACAATCTCCAATAAATAATCTAATTAAAACAATTAAATACAAAATTTCATACTTCAGACAGGTATTCATCTACTGGCTTCTAGGTCAAGTCTGCTAGTTCAAAATAAATGGATACTGCATATAATAATATTATTAAAGTACACATCACACAGTTATTTAATTTAAATATATACTATTCATGAAATCATTTAATTGTAACTACCACAATATTAAGATTATAAAAAATCAAAAATACCCCTGTTTTCGGAATGTGGTAGTGACAGTGTGCCGTATACAGGCTGGCCTGAGAGCCATGACTGATTGACTGCTCGTCGACGAAGCTCGGCGTGATAGCTTTCTCCGGGTAGAGTTACCATACCTGTACTTGATGGGATGGTTAATTCTCCACAACCCCCGGGTGATGTCTCCCGGCCCTGGCAGTAGTTCGAGGGGTAGTTTCTTGCTGAACTACAAGGACTCTCCCTGGAACGTGAACACAGTTTTAGACTGTCGGCTGGTGCTGAACCTCGATCATTGCTGGAAGCTCCTCTGTACTGTCCCCTCTGTACATCGCAATCAGTCGGGGATTAGGCTTGAGGATTTAGGTGGAGAGAAGACCAATCTTTCTCCGGAAGCTTTTAATTGGTTGGTCTGCATCAGACCCTCCTATTTGCTATACATAAGCGAAGATCATTGCTTCTTCGAGCCCTACCTGCCCAGTCGGTTCGCCAGGCAGTTTGGGTACGATCAGCTGCACGTGGGCAATGCCGTCACTAGCTTTAGGTCCAGGGGCGGACTCATTGATGGAGCCAGAGGATGGCGGTATTTTATCATGGGTTGTACGGGAGCAATCTTTATCGTGCCGGTCGCCACACTCTCCATGGAGCTGCGCATCCTCCATTCGTATGTCCAGTTCTACGTGGTGATCAACACCTTCTATCGCGATTTTGACATACGTGGAAGCTTTAGGGTGCCTTCTCCCAAGTCTGGGGGAAGAGTCGAAGTCCCCTCGGTTTCGTCTGACGAGGGTGAGGAGTCCGTCACTCCGGATGAGCCTTTGGTGTCGGTGCCGAGGTGTGAAGTGCCTCCACCTGCGGGGGCTTTGGCAGTCTCCGGGAAGCGAATGGCTCCTGCTTCGAAGCAGACTTCCCCTCGCAAGAGGAAGAAGAAGGCGGTTGCTCGTTCTCTCCGGATTCCTGGTATTGAGGCTCCTAGAGAGAAACCTGCTGTCTCCCCTGTTGGGGATGTATCTTTGATTGGAGGTTCCTCGCCTTTCGGAGAGGGACCCTCAGTTTCGGCTGGCGATGCCGGAGAACCCCTGCTTGAGTCTGCCCTTGCTGCCACCGCCTTCGGTAGTAGAACGAAATCGCCCGCGTGGCCGAGGCAAATGAGAGAATCTTTCCCTGGACCAGCAACGGATGAAACTCCTGCCATGTTCGCGAGCATGCCTAGCGAGATTCCAGCTGACGAACCTCGACTGCGTCTTGGTGAAGGCTCTATAGAGCACCTGGCGATGTCGGTGGGCCCACCCCCTTCTCCAGGTATGACAGTTCGTATTGCGTCATTAAGGCGTGATTTAGCTACATCGGCTGTAGATGCGACATATGTACCGTTGGCTACGGGTAAATATCATCTTTATGTCTCCTCTTAGAAAGATTACCATCATATTGATATCAACTTTCTTGTCCTCTTCTCAGGGGACGGCGTCCACGAGGAGTATAGCGTTGAAGCGCCTTCTGGCTCTGCTCGGGCTCCTGGCGATGATACGGAGGCGCCCGACTTCAAGGAGAAAATATCTTCTGGGGCCAGCTCGCCCGGAGTGGTTTTGTCACCTCAAGAGGAGGACGAAACCGTTATCATGACCTCGCCTCTCGCGAGTATGCCGATGACTTCGACCGTCGTTGTCGCACCTCCTTCGGTCGTACCACCCGTCGAGGCGGCGGCTGTGGCCACCTCGTCTGCAATCATTCCTGGAGGGGGACTCGCCAATATTGCGGCCACTCCTGGCGTCCAATCGGATCTAGTTGCGCTGACCGAGCAATACATCAGCCTCTTTTACACTAGTTTAAAAATGCTGATATCAATGGTGTTGGCGAAGAATCTAGACTTTGAGCGTCTGAAGAAGGCTTCTCAGTTTTCGATCGGGGCGGTCTGGGAGTTCGGCGATTCTGGGGTAGCTGACGCCTTGGAGGCGATGGTTAATGGTTTGGAGAAACCTATTAACGAATACTTGCAGCTGGCTCAGGGCAGCCTTGAAGCTGAGATCCAGGCCAGATACGACCTCATGACTGCGCGGCTTACTAAACAGCTGGAAAACCTAGATAACTCCATCAAAGCACATAAGCTGGAGATGGATGAGAGAAAAGCTGTCGTGGAGGAGGCTCTTGCTCTTCAGACGAAGTGCCAATCCGAGCATGAAGGGAACGTAGCGAGGGCCCGTAAGTTGAAGGAAAAACTCTCTCTAGCAGAGGAGTGGGCTTCTCAGTCATTGGCCGGTCTAGATGTAGCGACTGGTCGACTGAGCACAGCATGACGGGATCTGGAGCGTACAGAAGCTGCCCGTGCTGGCTCTCTTCGGGCAAGGGCCGAACTGTCCTTTATGAACAATCCCGAGGCACGGCTGGAGCGGGCCCGCCCTGATGCCTTGGTTTCCAGGGATGAGAGATAGCTGCACTGGTATAGCTGATTCGTGATCTGACCGCTCCCCCACAATGATGTACCCTTTCTTCTTTTTGCTTCCCAAATATAATTATGCTCTTTTTGGGAATAAATAAAGCGAATCTTTTCTGACTTTGTGGACCCATCATTTCGGAATGTGAATGACAAGTTTGGGCGAGAGTGATATCAGAGGTAGTATGGACGTGATAGACTCTCGATAAACTTTTAACAGGACATATCTATTTAAAGGTTATATGGACATGATAGAATATGACCCAACTAGTTTTGTTTTGGAAGTAGTTTTGTCAGAATTGAGATTCTCGCTATTATTCCAATTGAGCAGAGGAGGTTAAGCATAGTACCTTTTCAGGAATTTACCGTTGATAGGAGCCATTAACAGGTCTCCATTAGGCTGGGCTAACCGGTAAGCGCCATTTGAGAACGTTGTCGCGATCACATAAGGGCCTTCCCACTTGGGCTGGAATTTGCCTTTACTCCTGTGAGTAAGGATCATCGGCCTTCTTACGGCTAAAACTAGCTCGCCGACTTTGAACACTCTTTTCTTTACTTTATGATTAAAAGCTTTGGAAATGCGTGCTTGGTAGAGCGCGATGCGCTGTTGATCTTGGAGGCATTTCTCGTCTAATCCTTCTAGCTCTTGAAGCCTTAACAGGTCATTCTTTTCTTGAGTCAGCTCATTAGTCACGGCTATCCTGAGTGACGGGATCTGGATTTCAATGGGGAGAACTGCTTCGCTCCCGTAGACCAGTGAAAATAGGGTACAACCTGTCGGTGTTCGTACCATTGTGCGGTATGCCCAGAGACATTCGCCCAGCTTCTCATTCCAATCTCTTTTGTTTGAAGAGACGAACTTCTTCAAGAGTTTGATAATAGTTTTGTTAAAAGCTTCCGCCAAACCATTAGCAGCTGGATAATATACCGTAGAGGCAATATTATGTATCCGATTTTTATCGCAAAATCGATAAAATGCTTGGCTGATGAACTGAGGCCCATTGTCATGGATTATCCTTCGGGAAATCCCAAAGCGATAAATGACGTGATGCTTGATGAAGCTGATTACATTAGACGCCTTTACCTCAGCAAGAGGGATCGCCTCTGCCCATTTGGAGAAGTAATCCGTGATGGCCAGTATGAACCGGTGACCTCTGGAAGAAGACGGGTGAATAGGACCAATGATATCCATACCCCATGCTTTGAACCGGTGTTCGACTCTGACCATCATCCTGCTGAGGTAGTAGATAGCCTGTTCATGACCCATATCGTTCTTCTATGCGAGAAGAGCTCCTAGCGAATGATCCATCGCTCGAACGTACAGCAAGAATGGTCTTCCCATGACGGAAGGCACCAGAACTGGCGGACTGGTAAGGTAGCGCTTGATATCTCCGAACGCTTGCTGACAGGTTTCGTCCCATACGAAGGATACACCTTTCTTCATGAGATGCGAAAAGGGCTGACATCTTCCCGAGAGGTTGGATATGAACCTCCGAATATAAGCCAAACGGCCTTGAAATCCTCGGAGTTCCCTCAGATTGCGGGGTGGTCGCATTTCTACAATGGCCTGGACTTTGTTAGGGTCCACTTGGATGCCTTTGGCGGTGATGACAAATCCCAGAAATTTGCCACTAGATACACCCAGAAAGGACTTCGTAGGGTTCATCTTGAGTTGATGTTGGCGTATTAACTCGAATATCGTCCTCAAGTCTTGAATGTGATCATATTTGAGGCGGCTCTTGACGGCTAAGTCGTCCACGTAACATTCTACTGTTTTGCGTAAATGCTCATAGAATTTGTTACTCATAGCCCGTTGGTATGTAGCCCCGACGTTCTTCAATCCGAAGGGCATGACCGTATAGCAATATACCCCCAACGGGGTCCGGAAGGCAGTGTGCTTCTCGTCTTCAGGATGCATCTTGATCTGATTGTATCCTGAGAATCCGTCCATGAAAGATATGCGTTCAAAACTGCAGGTTTTGTCGATCATGATGTCCGTGATGGGAAGAGGGAACTCATCCTTGGGGCAGGCGGCATTCAGATCTCGGTAATCGATGCAGATACGTATTTTTCCATTTTTCTTCATGACTGGGACAACGTTGGCGACCCAGTCAGGATGTTGTTCTTCCTGGATGAAACCGCAGGCTATCAACTTCTTGACTTCAGCTTCGATGGCGTCCATCATATCCAGGCAGAACCGGCGTTGGTGCTGCTTCACAGGCTTTGAATCGGTCAATATGTTGAGTTTATGAGTAGCCACCTTTGGGTCAAGGCCCGGCATGTCCTCATAATCCCATGCAAAGACGTCGATATACTCTTTTATCAGCTGGATAACTTCTTCCCTTTCAGCTGGGGAAAGATTGTTACTGATAAATATCGGCTTTGGCAAAAGTTCACCCCCAACATCAACCTGGATAACTTTATCTTTGGTGGAAGGTTCCCTTTGCTCGAAGCAGAATTTCTACTGCGTATTCATTTGTTGGGCCCAAGAGTCATTCTCAAACAGCTCAGAATCCTGTTCATCTGCTTCAAAGGGATCTGCCACTACCATATTCACTGATAGTCTTTGTTCGAGAGCATCAGGTGAGTCGGAGGGCGACGAGCCATTCTGAGAAGGGGAAAAGGCGTTGAGTTGAGATGCCAACCGATGTGATAATCGATAGCCAAATAACTCGGAGAGTTTGTTCGGAGGTAATATGAACATGACAAACTTCTTGGATACAATTCCATCGGGGATGGAAGTGCATATCTGCTCAGAGGTAATATGGACATAGCAGTCTTTGTGGACCTAACACCACTGGCGTACTTAGAGTTAACTACGGATGCTAAGTTGAGATGACAACCGATGTGATAATCGATAGCCAAAAATCTTGGAGAGTTTGTTCGGAGGTAATATGAACATGACAAACTTCTTGGATGCAATTCTATCGGGGATGGAAGTGCATATCTGCTCAGAGGTAATATGGATATGGCAGTCTTTGTGGACCTAACACCACTGGCGTACTTAGAGTTAAGTACGGGTGCTAAGTTGAGATGACAACCAATGTGATTATCGATAGCCAAAAACTCGGAGAGTTTGTTCGGAGGTAATATGAATATGACAAACTTCTTGGATGCAATTCCATCGGGGATGGAAGTGCATATCTGCTCAGAGGTAATATGGACATGGCAGTTTTTTGTGGACTTAACACTACTGGCGTACTTATGACTAAGTACAGGTGTTAAGTGTAGATGGCAACCTACATCAAAAGATGGTGGATAGCCGAAAGTTTATTCAGAGGTAATATGAACATGACAAATTTTTGATCGTGACTCCTTTGGAGATGGAGGTACACGTCTGCTCAGAGGTGATATGGACATGACAGTTTTTTGTGGACTTAACACTACTAGCGTACTTATGACTAAGTACAAGTGTTAAGTGTATATGACAACCTACATCAGAAGATAGTGGATAGCCGAAAGTTTATTCAGAGGTAATATGAACATGACAAATTTTTGATCGTGACTCCTTTGGAGATGGAGGTACACGTCTGCTCAGAGGTGATATGGACATGGCAGTTTTTTATGGGCTTAACACTACTGGCATACTTATGACTAAGTACAGGTGTTAAGTGTAGATAGCAACCTACATCAGAAGATGGTGGATAGCCGAAAGTTTATTCAGAGGTAATATGAACATGATAAATTTTTGATCATGACTCCTTTGGAGATGGAGGTACACGTCTGCTCAGAGGTGATATGGACATGGCAGTTTTTTGTGGGTTTAACACTACTGGCGTACTTATGACTAAGTACAGGTGTTAAGTGTAGATGGCAACCTACATCAGAAGATGGTGGATAGCCGAAAGTTTATTTAGAGGTAATATGAACATGACAAATTTTTGATCGTGACTCCTTTAGAGATGGAGGTACACGTCTGCTCAGAGGTGATATGGACATGGCAGTTTTTTGTGGACTTAACACTACTGGCGTACTTATGACTAAGTACAGGTGTTAAGTGTAGATGGCAACCTACATCAGAAGATAGTGGATAGCCAAAAGTTTATTCAGAGGTAATATGAACAAACTCTTTGTTCGAAAAAGAATTACTATAGAGTGATTTTTCTTCTGAAGGATCCACTGGGAAAACTTTTGCGGTACTCGTCTTCCGGTATTTTTCTGTAGTGATTGTCCCCTTCTTTTATAGATGCAAGGTGATGATCTTGGCATCGATCAACTCCTGTATTCTTCTTTTTAGCATATAGCAGGCCCTTGTAGGGTGATGAGTGTACCGATGGAAGAGACAATAATCTGGGTCATCGACTTCTCAGGGTATCTAATGTTGGGTAGCTGAAGCTTGCGTTCCTCTCTCAACATATTGAAGATTTCAATGATGTCATCTTCTTTGAAGGAGAAAGTCCCTTTTGGTCGTAGGGTTCCTGATGCCTGAGTTTTACAGTTTTCTGGGAAAATTGTCGTTGTTGCATCATCCTCGGGTCTTGAGGAAATTCTACCCCCGGCCTTGGATGCCGCCTTGTTCTGTCGAGGTAAGTTACCTCCAGATATGCCGTGGCCTCTGGACACAGAAACTGATTTAGCAGGAGCTACCTCTGGTTGTACAAGATTAGATTTTGAAGTTTTGGATTTCGTAAGAGATGCAGTATATCCCAACCCGAAACGAGCTTGTTGATGGTGAGAATTACCACGCACTGGTGTTCGTCTACCTTTTCCATAGGTGAGGCCTTGTTTCAGCTTCAAATCATAACCCATGCTTTGCATAATATTTAATGCTTGCGGGCTATATCTGTGGGTTTGTATCCTGCCAGTTTCAAACTCACGAAATTCTTCCTGTATGATCGGAGTGTTCCGCCTGCGACCGAAGATTATTGGATGCTGATCGTCGCGAGTTGGTAGAATAATAAAGATGGAATCTTCATGTGGTCCACCTGTCATGACGACATTAGACGTTGATATATCTTCCCATAAGATCTTCCCGTGTTTGACTGTTAGGGGAACTGTAGTTTGTTTATGACTCTTGTCTTTGCGTTATTGGATCCGATAATTGCGCCGGTCAGGAGGAGTAGAAGACGAAGACGACGGCTTGTTCCTTCTGTTCCCATCAATGGGCATGCGGAGATTGGGCACCATGGTTTTCCCTGTGCCACCTGTGTACAACAGGTTGGCCATCTGGGTGGCGGATAATCCCCGGGGAGGGTATTTTTCCGCAACCTGAGCTTGTTTTACGCCGTGGGACTTCGCCTGGCATAATTTGGAGATTTGCTCATACTGGCGTGAAGCTGAAGAGGTCCTCAGTCGGCCATCGGCTTCTCGCATAATCCGGAGGGTAGGCAGATTGCTCCCTCGCTGGCGTAAAGGTCGAGAAGTTGAGTACTCTGCCGCTTGCTTTCCCTTGCAGAGATCACAGCGCTCATCTGGTTCCCCGTAGAGGTCAGATGTTGTCTTGCGCATGAAGCATGATTTGTTCTTCCGATTTGGCGCTGAGGCATCATCAGAAGTTTTGTCTGTATCGCGCGTAGCGGGAGACTGGTTTCTACGCGTGGAGCGTAGTGGATACTTCTGGGTTAGAGCTGAGGCTTTGCCCGAAGTTTTGTCTGTACCGCGCGTAGCGGGAGACTGGTTTCTATGCGTAGAGCGCAGTGGATACTTCTGGGTTAGCGCTGAGGCTTTGCCCGAAGTTTTGTCTGTACCGCGCGTAGCGGGAGACTGAATTTTACGTGCGGGGCACGGAGGGAGCAATGCTACAACCTCATTGGTCGGAGAGATCGGAGAGATCGGAGAGTCCACATGAATGGTAGAGGATGTCTTGGGCATCCAGACCTTGTGCAGCTTCCTATTGTCTTGGACGGAGAGAGGGTGAGAGCTACCCCCGGTTCGAAGCATGTCTTCGTAGCCAGACTGGTCGAATTGGACGACCAGTATCTTCTTCACGGTTCCTATAGATACCGCATCGTGTTGAGCAATTACTTCCTTATCAGAAGAGAAAGATGTCCCCAGAAGAGTCGCCATCTTGTTTGTGGTAGAAAACTGAAAGAATGAAAATGTATTCAAGATGGAGTTTATACGAAACCTGCCTTCTTTGGTTTACAAACAAACTTGTACAATTTGATCCTATACGAGGATGTGGGAGTATAATTTATTTAATCTGGGTAAATATTGCTATAGGTGTCTGATCTGTAGTCGATCACTTTAGCCCTTGGACCACGAGATGATGAAGAAGTGCCGTAGAAGATAGGAAGCAGCTTCGAAGGTTGCAAAAGAGGGTGGATGCACGATGCCAAAGTCGTCGATCCCTACTCTTTGCCTGAGCTCCAGATTCTCTCTCTCTCTCTCTCTCTTTCTCTCTCGACCGTTGGATCTGGTACTGGATCTCTTGATCAGTTTTCAGACCTAAATTCTTTGGCCCTCCAATTTGTCGACCTTGTTCCTCATTGATAGAGGTCTCTATTTATAGAGTTTTAGTGGCAGTGACCACTTCGTCAGTATAAAAACCGAGGAGTGGAAAGTACAGCATCCTTTTACACAACGGTTAAAATAACCAATGCCTGCGTATAGATGATCCTTTGAATGAGCGTGTGACGCGGGTCCAACTAAGGGACAAAACGCGTATAATCGCTACGAAGATCACGGCGTAGAAGCCACGTAGGTAGGTATCCCTTGTGTAGAAGAGGTGGGCGTAGAAGCCAATGTTTGTCACCATGGCGTAGAAGCCAAGTAGGCATAGAAGCCAAATAGGCGTAGAAGCCGAGCGGTCATAGAGGCCGAGTGGGCGTAGAAGCCGAGTGGTCATAGAGGCCGAGTGGGCGTCGAAGCCAAATGGTCATAGAGGCCGAGTGGGTGTATAAGCCAAATGGGCGTAGAAGCCGAGTGAGCACCGGAGCTGAATGGGCGTAGAAGTCGCTGCGTACCATGCCAGAGTGCTGATGTGGACGTCTTAGCCGGAATTATGACTTTTGAAGATATAATCAAATCTCTTGCATTAAATGCAGAGATTTGCCACCATCCTGTGCATTAAATGCGAAAGCGTGTTTCGAAGGTCTGCAGCCCTTCTGTGCATCCGTTGCAGGGACGTTCCTCGAGAAACTGTCACCGCTCTGTGCATTAGTCGTAGAGACGTGCCTCGAGAAACTGTCACCGCTCTGTGCATCAGTCGTAGAGACATGCCTCGAGCCCCGTACGGAGTGCAGATTTTGATGTGGCAGGCGGTTTGTCTACTGCGGAGCGTAAACAGCTCATGTCTGCCTGTGTAAAATAAGGCAACGTATCCCTTCGTGCACGTAAAAACAATTTACGCAAAAGAGATGGCGGTAAATGACAGCCTGGGTTGTAGTACTGTGCCATCATTATAGCCGTCGTCTGGGTAGCCGTGCAGTATCCCTTTGTCAGAAGTCCAGACGTCAGGTTCATTGCAGGATCTGACAGGTTCACTTCGGAGAATACGAAGCGTCTTTCGTACACTTCAATGCTACGTTGAAAGAGGACGGGTTTTACGCGCAAGAGGCGATGAAGCACCCTGTTTACGCTGAAGCGGCTTGGACGTACTGCACTTACGTGGATGGTCCTTTGAGATTTTAATTTTTCACGCTGTGTTTAGCGAAAAAAGCTCTGTTGCACGCTTGATGGCTCTGAAGGCTACTGTTTACGCTCCTCTGCATCAATATGCTGCGTATAGCCATCCAGCGTATTTTTTATGCTTCTACATACGACTCTATGGCTTAGCTATTTATTTGCCTGTTTGGATCATGGCCTGTACAGGCTTAACTTGTGCTCGTGCGACATCACATCCTAATGGGAGCGATCGGCCTGCGGGAGCACTGGCGCGGTGATTCGCGCCTAGCAGGGATGGCCAATTTTGTAGGAGATTGGGGCGTGAGATATTGGTATCAAAGTCTGGCTTTATGTCCTTCGACTTTGTATCGGTTCTCTTAATTTTGAAAGATCGTTTATGGGTTATGTGCATACGCTCTCTCTCGTTTACCCGTTGGGATATTCCATACAATGAGTCTAAATAATTTCAAAAGTGCATATGAATGATATGATTGCTTGAACGAGATAGTTATGCGAAGGCCTTTGTGCCAAACTGTGTCAAAATTCGTGGGAATAGACTCGTGCTAGAATCTGCAAGTTATGTGTGAACTCGAATACCTATATGTGAATAACAAGCGGGTTAGTGTGCAAGATAGAATATCGTTCAGACAGTTAGCTGTCCACACAGCCTTTCGGCTAAGTTGTGTTGAGTATTGCACGATAAGACCCTTTGGTGCGAGCAAGTTTGAGAACGAAATTGGGATATCATTCAGGTAAGGATAAGTCAGGCTTAGAATGGCTATCGATAGAAACATTATCGGACTATCGCTAAGGCGAATCTAAGGAGTCATGCCTGGGTTTCGATATATAGTTCAGACGGTTATTCGTATCGATAAGTTACGACTCAAAATTATAGTTTGTATGAAGGACTATCGATAGAGATATATACGAGACTAAGATTATCGAGGCAACGTATATAGATCGTGCTTAAGTTTATGGAACGAGTGGGATGGAATAATGCGAACACGAATGCAAATTTACTTGGGTGACTCAATTCTTGAGTGGTGTGTGCGATAACTCAGGAACGAACAAGCGATCTAAGGATTGAGTGAGTTTTTGATGATTCGTAGATGATAGCTCGAACCCTGAGTGGTGTACTTATCATCTTAAAAATGTTGGAGCGAATCGAGAATTTCGGAATAGAAAACGAGTCTAGCAGCAAGCAACATAATTGTGCGAAGCCTTAGTATAAATACTACCTAACAAGTAAACGAATTGTAAGGAATCGTGTGAGATTTTATTCAATCAACTTAGAATACGTTTAAGGCTTATATCGGACAAATATTCAGAGTGCTGAAATCAATATCTTGATCAAGAAAATATAGTAGATCGTACGAGCAATTTCAAATTGAATCAAACGAATTAAAACTTGAGTTAAGATGGAATAATCGAGGATGCGATCGGAGTTAGTACAATTGGAATAATGGCGCGAACGAATGATAACGTGCATAAAAAATTTAGATTTGAGTAGGATATCACTCGATAGAGTTTAGCTTGAGTATATGGTTTCAAATTTGGAGGACTTGATGTAATGCCCCGTTCCCCCTATTCGGGGAGCGCGGCCAAGAAATACTTACGACCGTCCGTGCGGGACAGATTGAATCAAGATCCTTTCCTCGTTATGGATTGGTTTCTTCGGAATCAGGTCCCATATTCAACGGATCGTGCCTCAAGGAAGGACTCGGCGGCAGAGTCGAGAGGGGCCTTTCCGTTGCGTTGGTTTTCTTGCTCATTTTTGATACCGCTTGATTGCTTTCTTGTTGGTTTTATGACTTGCATTTTCTTGAACGGTTTCAATAGATTTCATTGCTTTCGTTCTTAGGATTTCGCATTTCGTATTGAACCTTGGAGACCGAAGCAGGGGATATTGATCGTATGTTGGTACGTGTAGGTGATCGGGTAGACGACGCTCGTGCGGAGTCTTAAAGCTCTCCTTTCCCTCCTACTTTACCAACTTGTGAGTGGCTTTATTTCGATTAGCTCCCTTCTTCCAAGTCTGCATTCTAAATAAATTAACTCATTGTTTATCCCGATCAAACGATACTAAAACCTTTAAGATTGAGTCAGAATAGAAAAAAAGTAGACTTGAAACACTAATAATGCTTGTCATATGGAATTTTTCTGAACGATCACATTGTAGCGTGCATGCCCGTCATATACATAACCATTTTGTTTTGTGTCAGTTGTAGTTAGATTCATTTATCTATAACTGTTCATGGTATGGTGCAAAATGGGAAGGAAAATGTGATCTTTACACAAAGTAGCCTAGACTATGGAAAACACACTATGTTCACTTGCTTGTATGCTTGAATATGAGTTCATATGATAACTTAGTTGGTTGTGGAATATTGGTCTTGGACAACTTGTATACAAGGGATATCGTTCTACGAAGGGTCGTCGGGGCACTGGGACCGCTTTGCCCTAGGTAGAATAATTTGCTAGTGTAGTCTTAGCATTGGATGGGTCCATAATTGTTATGTATATTTAAACTCTACAGACTAACTATGTCTTCGTGGCAGGGAAGGTCATGGTAAGTTTTGTACAGGTGGTTCAGACGGTACAGGTAAAGTCACTGAGTGGTGGCACATTTGGTTATGTTATTTTACTCTATCTTATGCAAAGGATTGAACTAAGGCAAGATAGATAGATCACATGATAATAAATGTTTCATGCTCATATGAACTCGTTGTAGATTTTGGTTAAGTTGGGTTAGCTCGCCCTCACCGATACTTTTCAAAGTACTGACCCTCGTTGCAGCAGGTTCCCCGAGCCAAGGTGACGCGGCGAGGAGCTGAAGTTTTCTCCAACCTCTTCCTGAATCGAGACGCATTCGTGTCGTGAATTTTGGTAGCTCCAGTACATAAGAAGCAAGGAGCTCATTCTTACTTTTGGAAGCCACAAGGCAATGGTGCTGACTCGCACCCAAGGTGTTTTGGTGTTTTGAATTTAAGTAAGGGATGTAATGTATGGATCGGCTATCTCATTTTGTGTCCAAGTTGTAAGCCCGTGCGGCATCTTTACTATTCTGGGTCAAGATTCTGTAAACAGATGTTTATTATCAATAAAAGAAAACTTTTCTATGCCTCAACTGATGTGTTATCTTATTTGCGTACTCTGTTGCATATGCTCTAAAGATTATCTTTATGCCTAGGCCTTGTGCACGCACGCACTACCTTTAAGGGTACCAAAGACCCTTCCGTGGCGTTGGATTGGCTGGTGGAGTTAGAAGACCACTTCGAAGTGCTCCGTATGGACGAAACCAGGAGAGTCGCTTGCGCCCAACTTCAGCTCCGCTTAAATACCCATAATTGGTGGGATGTGCACAAACAAGCTTTATTGAGTGAAGGTGGTACAGCGATTATCTCTTGGCCAGTGTTCCGTAAGGCCTTCGAAGAGGAGTATCTTCCACCCGCCGTCCGCCGCGAGAAGGAAGACTAGTTTACCCATCTGCAGCAGGGAGACATGTTAGTGCGGCAGTACGCTTCAGAATTCAATAGACTTGCAAAGTTTGCTAAGTCATATTTGTGATGCAGAGACACGTGCACGAAGATTTAAGATAGGTCTGCGACCTTCCATTCGTGCCCACGTCGTCGTCTCACAATACCGTACCAAGCGTGAGTCCTTAAACCACGCCCTCTCCCTTGAATCGCAGTACCCACCAGTTCGTACCGACGCTGTGCAAAATCTCAATCACAAGCGTCCTAGCAACACAGGGGGTAACAATGCGCCTAAGTGCTCCAATAATGGCGGTAACAAGGGTGCTAATCAGGGTAAAGGTGGCGAGCTTGTTTGTCACCGATGTAATCATACTGGACACATCGCTCAGAACTGTCGAGTAATCAATGGATCGTGCTTTAAGTGCGGTCGTCAAGGGCATATGGCAGTGAACTGTCGGGCAGGTGGACCTAACCAGCAGCAACAAAACCGTGCGCCTCAGAACCACGGCCAAGTACTTCGAGCGAATCAGACGACATAGTAGAACGCTCAAGGCCGGGTCTATGCTCTGACTCGGGATGAGGCACTCGCATCAAACACGACGGTGTCAGGTATATTACTTTTTAATGATGTACCTGCTCGAGTATTGTTTGATTCTGGTGCCACACATAGTTTTTTGTCAACAAACTTTGCTAAGGAACACAAATTCATTCAAACCCCGTTAGTCCTAAGGCTTAGCGTCAGTACACCGTCAGGCACGAGCTTGCCTGCAGTTTCAGTTTGTCGTGACGGCTACATTTGCATCGGAGGAAGAAAATTGTCACTTGATGCGATAGTTCTAGACATAAGGGACTACGACATCATTCTGGGAATGGATTGGCTTGGCGCTTGTTCATCTACTATCGATTGTGCGAAGAAGAAAGTCGTATTTCGTCTTCCTGGCGAGATCGAGTTTTGTTATTCGTGCAGTCCACAGTCGAAAGCGTCGAATGCCAGCATAGTGATATCAGCAATGTCTGATCGACGGATGATTCACTCCGGCTGCGTAGGGTACCTGGCTTCCGTTCGAGATACTCGACAAGATTGCGCAAACGTTGAGTCCATACCCGTTGTGGCAGATTTTCCTGATATGTTCCCAGATGAGTTGCCTGGTATGCCGCCCGATCGAGAGACAGAGTTCACCATCGACATATTTTCAGGAACCTAGCCTATTTCTAAACCTCCGTATCGAATGGCCCCGGCAGAACTAAAGGAATTAAAAATTTAGTTACAGGAATTACTTGATCGTGGGTATATCCGTCCTAGTGTCTCTCCATGGGGTGCACCGGTACTGTTCGTTAAGAAAACGGATGGCTCAATGCGACTCTGCATCAACTATCGAGAATGAAACAAGGCAACTGTTTGAAACAAATACCCCCTTCCCAGGATAGATGATCTCTTTGATCAGTTACAAGCTGCCACCGTGTTCTCGAAAATCGATCTCCGTTCGGGTTACCATCAGCTCAAAATTAAGCCGAACGATATGCCGAAGTCAGCCTTTCGCACACGCTACGGCCATTATGAGTTTTTAGTAATGGCGTTCGATTTGACCAATGCCCCGCTGCCTTTATGGGTTTGATGAACCAAGTGTTCCGGCCGTACCTTGACAGATTTGTAGTAGTGTTCATTGATGATATCTTGGTGTATTCGAAGAATGGGGCGGAGCATGCAGAGCACTTGCGGACCGTGATACAAACCCTTCGAGACAACAAGTTATATGCGAAACTGAGTAAGTATGAATTTTGGCTGAGCAGTGTATCTTTCCTAGGGCACATCATTTATACGGGAGGCATTTCAGTCGATCCGAAGAAGGTGGAGGCCATTGTCGAGTGGAAACGACCTGCATCGGTTAGTGAAATTTGAAGCTTTCTTGGGCTAGCAGGCTACTACAGATGGTTTGTAAAGGATTTTTCCAAACTTGCCTCACCTCTGACTCGCCTCACACAGAAGGGAGTCGGGTTTGAGTGGTCCGCCGACTGCGAAGCATCGTTTGCTGAGTTAAAACATCGTCTCACTTCTGCCCCGTTACTTGCACTACCGGACGAGACTTCTGGATTCTAAATCTTTAGTGATGCTTCAGGGCAGGGCTTAGGGTGTGTATTTATGCAGCAAGACAGAGTGATAGCCTATGCATCCAGACAGCTGAGAAAGCATGAAAAGAATTATCCTACACATGATCTGGAGCTGGCAGCAATTGTGTTCGGGTTAAAATTATGGTGACACTACCTTTATGGAGTGCCTTACCGAATTTATACCGATCACAAGAGTTTAAAGTACTTATTCACCCAGGCAGATCTGAACCTACGACATCGGCGTTGGCTAAAATTGATAACAGATTACGATTTAACGATAGACTACACACCTGGCAAGGAAAATATGGTAGCGGATGCGTTGAGTCGGGTCTTTGCGGGATCTCTGTCCGTTGATCGCAGGCTACAAAGGGAATTAGAAGAAATGGGCATCGAACTCATGATTTGTTATCGCAGCGCGGGTTGCTCAGATGCGATTTATACCCAATCTGATAAAGAGAGCCACATCTACTTAAAGAGATGACCCATTCCTCCGGAAAATACGAGAGCAGGTTCAAGCGGGGAAGGCAAAAGACTTTGCAGTAGATGTGAATGGGGCATTGTGAGTGAAGGGAAGGCTATGCGTCCCCAATGATTCAGAACTCAGAAAGGAAATCCTTACGGAAGCATATTACGCGGCCTATATAATCCATCCCTGGAGCACGAAAATGTATAAGAACCTTCGTACTATCTTCTAGTGGTACAACATGAAGAAAGATGTGGCGCTCTTCGTGTTACAATGCATAACCTGTCAGAGGGTGAAAGTAGAGCACATCAGCATGGACTTTATTGTTGGTCTGCCAAGGATGCAATGGGGGAACGACACAATCTGGGTCATCGTCGACCGGTTAACCAAGTCTGTACCCTTTATTGCTATTAAAAGTAGTTGGGGCGCCGATCGTCTTTCTCAGACCTACCTTGACGAGATAGTCCGGCTGCACGGAGTGCCAGTTTCCATAGTATCAGATCGAGACGGACGGTTTGTCTCACGTTTCTGGGAAAGCCTTCAGTCGTCGATGGGGACCAAGTTGAAATTTAGCTCAGCCTACCATCCTCAAACAGATGGCCAAACAGAACGGGTGAATCAGGTACTAGAAGATATGCTGCGCCTCTGCGTGATCGATTCCAAGTCAAGTTGGGACGTCAACCTGCCGCTAGCAGAATTTGCTTACAACAACAGTTATCAGTCTAGCATCCAGATGGCTCCGTATGAGGCGCTGTATGGGCGGAAGTGTAGGTCACCGATCTGCTGGGATAAAGTTGGGGAAAGGCAAATCCTTGGGCCGGAACTGGTTGAACAAACAGTGCAGAAGGTTCGGCTGATTCGAGAACGGTTAAAGGTAGCACAAAGTCGGCAAAAGAGCTATGCCGATGTTCGTTGCCGCCCTCTTGAATTCCTAGAGGGGGACCACGTGTTCCTAAAAGTCTCTCCCATGCGTGGTGTGATGAGATTCGGGATAAAAGGGAAGTTAAGTCCGAGATTTGTTGGCCCATTTGAAATTCTCAGACGAGTGACTTCAGTTGCTTATCAAATAGCCTTGCCACCAGTACTATCAGATGTGCACGATATTTTTCATGTGTCTCAGCTTAAAAAATATGTGCACGACCCAAACCATGTGGTAGACTTTGGTCAGATAGATCTGTAGGCGGACTTGTCGTACGCCGAAGAACCCGTACAGATCCTGGAACGTAAGGAAAAGCAGTTACGAAATCGGGCAGTATCGCTAGTGCGCGTTCTGTGGCGGAACCACGCGGTCGAAGAATCGATATGGGAAATCAAATCTGATATAAGGGAAAGGTTTCCCTCATTATTCCTTAGGGGTAGGTTCTATTCTTAAGTTTCGGGACGAAACTTTCTTTTGGATGGTTATGATGTAATGCCCCGTTCCCCCTATTCGGGGAGCGCGGCCAAGAAATACTTACGACCGTCCATGCGAAACAGATTGAATCAAGATCCTATCCTCGTTATGGATTGGTTTCTTCGGAATCAGGTCCCATATTCAACGGATCGTGACTCAAGGAAGGACTCGGCGGCAGAGTCGAGAGGGGCCTTTCCGTTGCGTTGGTTTTCTTGCCCATTTTCGATGCCGCTTGATTGCTTTATTGTTGGTTTTATGACTTGCATTTTCTTGAACGGTTTCAATGGATTTTATTGCTTTCGTTCTTAGGATTTCGTATTTCGTATTGAACCTCGGAGACCGAAGCAGGGGATATTGATCGTCTTTTGGAGCGTGCAGGTGATCGGGTAGACGACGCTCGTACGGAGTCTTAAAGTTCTCCTTTCCCTCCTACTTCACCAACTTGTGAGTGGCTTTATTTCGATTAGCTCCCTTCTTCCAAGTCTGCATTCTAAATAAATTGACTCATTGTTTATCCCGATCAAACGATACTAAAATCTTTAAGATTGAGTCAAAATAGAAAAGAAGTAGACTTGAAACACTAATAATGCTTGTCATATGGAATTGTTCTGAACGATCACATTGTAGCGTGCATGCCCGTCATATACATAACCATTTTGTTTTGTGTCAGTTGTAGTTAGATTCATTTATCTATAACTGTTCATGGTATGGTGCAAAATGGGAAGGAAAACGTGATCTTTACACAAAGTAGCCTAGACTATGGAAAACACACTATGTTCACTTGCTTGTATGCTTGAATATGAGTTCATATGATAACTTAGTTGGTTGTGGAATATTGGTCTTAGACAACTTGTATACAAAGGATATCATTCTACGAACGGTCGTCGGGGCACTGGGACCGCTTCGCCCTTGGTAGAACAATTTGCTAGTGTAGTCCTAGCATTGGATGGGTCCGTGCGTCCGCTAAGGGCTAGCTACCCGAGGCGGAATGGCAGCCGACCCATCCCAAGTCCAACCAAGTGATTGTTATATATATTTAAACTGTGCAGACTAACTATGTCTTTGTGGCAGGGAAGGTCATGGTAAGTTTTGTACAGGTGGTTCAGACGGTACAGGTAAAGTCACCGAGCGGTGGCACATTTGGTTATGTTATTTTCTCTATCTTATACGAAGAGTTGAACTAAGGCAAGATAGATAGATCACATGATAATAAATGTTGCATGCTCATATGAACTCGTTGTAGATTTTGGTTAAGTTGGGTTAGCTCGCCCTCACCGGTACTTTTCGAAGTACTGACCCTCGTTGTAGTAGGTTCCCCGAGCCAAGGCGACGCGGCAAGGAGCTGAAGTTTTCTCCAACCTCTTCCTGAATCGAGACGCATTCGTGTCATGACTTTTGGTAGCTCCAGTACATAAGAAGCAAGGAGCTCATTCTTACTTTTGGAAGCCACAAGATGATGGTGCTGACTCGCACCCAAGATGTTTTGGTGTTTTGAATTTAAGTAAGGGATGTAATGTATGGATCGGCTATCTCATTTTGTGTCCAAGTTGTAAGCCCGTGCGGCATCTTTACTATTCTGGGTCAAGAGTCTGTAAACAGATATTTATTATCAATAAAAGAAAACTTTTCTATGCCTCAACTGATGTGTTATCTTATTTGCGTACTCTGTTGCATATGCTCTAAAGTTTATCTTTATGCCTAAGCCTTATGCACGCGGGCCCTACGCGTGCACGGCATTACGCCCGGGGGATGATTATCGATTGGGCAAAATTGGGGCGTGACACTTGATACGAAATCGATAAGTTGGAAGACATCATGGATTGGTGCAAGTTAGCAAACTTGTGGTTCAATAATTAATATAGACAATAACGAACTTAATCTTGATTTGGACGAATGATCTTGAATCTTGTTCGAAGGATAACACTCGACAATCAGGCCCAATTGAGAACAATTATTTCGCGAAAGCGCTAGCGTGGTGAATTTACGTCCAGCAGGGATGATCGAACTCGTAGAAATATGTCCGATGATTATTCAGACAAACTCGATAAAATAGAGCATAACGAAGATTTTGAATTTAGTTGTTTGAGGAATGCTAGAAGTAGACTATGGATTGATCGAATGGCAACATTGAAGTTGGACGATTTGGCTAGACAAATTATGATTGCGGCATGAATGGTTATTAGATGAACATGACTTAGTGGATCAATATATAACTTAGATGAAATAAAGTATAACTATAAGGTGCATGTTCGTTTGATGATATCCATAACGTTTAATGTTCTTTTCTTGGGAGAGCGCAACTCCATGCTTGCACATGTGTCACGTTCGGATTAGGATGATTATCCCGCGTGAGCGTTGGCATGGTAATTTCACATCCAACGGGAATAATTGAACTTACGGGAGACCGGAGCATGACAATTGAAGGATCGTCTTGACTTATGGTTCGACACGATAAGACGAGTTCAGGATACAAGCGAATCTAAAGTATTTTGAGGATGAGTTAGTCTAGAATGTGAAGTTATGTTTGATAATTTCATGAATGGATACATGAATCGTGTTGGACGACATAGAGTTTATGATTGAGATCGGTGGATGGAAATTTAATCATGACTGGTGGTCTAGACATAGAAAAAGATTGGATATGTGGATTATATCAAACATGTTTGAGGAGATAGACTATACAAATCGTTAGGTTGGACATGCGACGTGGATATATAGTAGATTTGGTTAAACGAACGTGTCTTAGGAACGGCTTTGCTAAATGGACCTGGATTATATGCAAACGAACATGTTGATGTGGATAGAATGATCTGTCCTCGATGTTTAAAAATCTGGGTAAAAAGAGCTTGGGAATACCCCGTACGAAAGAACAATAATTTAACCTTAGGAAATTATGGCGTGTATCGTGCAATGAGTTTGCACAATGAGAATCGTGAACGTGAACTGTACTTATGACTTTGTGAGCCAACCTAGCGGTTAGGCAGATGACCCTATGCCGAGTGAAATAACTTGTGTGACCAATTTTAGAGTATTGATTGGACAAGCCATAGAACTGGGGCAGCAAAACTTAAGAGTTAAGGCTTGGGTCGATAAGTGTATATTGTATTTAACATGAACGAAATGGATGATAGGACTTGGATGCTAGTTGGTCGGTCGGATAGATCATGCTTGATGGTAGGGCAATGCCTGGTTTAAGTGGGATTAGAAATAAAATTGGTTTTGATTGACCCTGTTTGAGGTATTATTGTGATTCATAAGACGAGAACCCGTGAGATTTTTGTGAGTAGTTTGTCCTACTTCACAATCGCTAAGTTTAGTTGAATGCATATGTTTGAAGGACGCCTTGAATGTGTGCACGATCCAAGACTCAGTAATATATTGATTTTGAGTGCAAAGACTTCGCTATCGCTAAGTTGACATGCATATGTTTGGGAGACGCTTTGAATATGTCCACGATCTAGACTCGCACTATGCTAATCTCGAATGCTAGTGCAAGTGAATATGTTAGATTCACATAGACTAGTATAGCAATTTGGATAAAGTTGGCCCTAGCCTAAGACCTTCGTGTGCGGTGGATCATAACATACCCCGTGTTAAGCGATATAAGTTCTGTACTAAGGTGTAGAAGAGACCAAGTCAGAGCTTTAATTGAATGATAGAGTCATTCATTGAGACAGACCCAGCACACATGCGACAAGAATGAGGAACGAGTAGGAAGTTATGTTCGAATCGGTCTAGTGATACGGAATGATATGCTTAAGATAAAATTTGATAGTGTACGATAGAACGGTTTACGCTCAGGAAGTCTCGAGGACAAGACTTATTCTGAGTAGTGTATAATGTAATGATCCGCTCCGCATCAATGCGGATAGCCGATTCACACAGCACAAGTATGATGACTCGAACCGTCTTGCTCTACGAAAAGACTCGCTTGAGGCAAAGGATTCAGACTTGGCCCGTTAGGAGTTCAGACTTAGATTTTCAAAGACGCGCTCGGAGTATCGCTCGGCCGAGGCGAAACATCGCTAAGGTGGGTGGCTACGATGAACCTGTCTTTGCTTAGCCTGCACACATAAAAACTTGGACGATACATGCTAGATCACTAGGGGATAACATTTTTGCATGCTAATAAAAGAAGTCAACGCACCTAGCTAAGGGAATAATCCCATCTTTTGTCTCTTTGCATAGAACATGGAAGTAGATCGGTTGAACGAAATAGTGTGCTCACTTTACAGTTATTATAACCTTGCCCTCGTAGCTTTGCTTTTGTTCCTTATATGTTCCTTCAAGTATATTGCTTCATATGTTTTAAAATGCTTGTCACAAAGATATTGGCACAATATAGAAGCATGACACAAATTATGGTTTACTTACCTATGGCAGGAAGACTATCAAAATAGTCATTTCTGAGCCAAATAATAGAAACATGAAAAGACTTCGGGACCGTTGGGTCGCTAAGGCAACTCCTAAAATGAGAGTTGCAATAAGTAGTAAAACATCAGCATAACTGTGCATTGAATATAATGCATCTAATCATGAGATTTCTGAATGAGTATATGTATCTGTATTGTGTCAAGTAGTTATGTTCATTCAAGGTCTTAAAATGTTGCATATAATAAAATCTTAGTGTTGATCGTCAATGGTCATGGACTGCCTATGCACATGCTTATGGTTCCTGCGGACGGTACGCAAGGACACTGGGGCCGATCCGATCTGGACAGGAATATCTCATAGTCAGCTAGCAACATCAGCACGAGAGAGACGGGGCCTTGTAGCGGGGCTGGCTACCTGCGCTGCAACGATGGTCGTCCGCCTAGACTATAGTCCATGATGGCTCGTCATGTAATATGAATGTATTATGAAAGTATCATTAAGGTATCATCAAGTATCATTAAAAGAATCATTGCATAAGTGGCGACAACCCACGTATGGGCTTGTATGGACTTAAGGCAAGTAATGGATGCACGGTGCACTTTGCGTGCAGATCGTTAATTGAACTAAGAAATCTGAACCTCTGAAACACACTTGAATAATCTGAGAAATCTGAATGGCCTGAGTATAATGTATTTGTACAACCAGAGTCGCAAAGTAATATGAGTCACAAATTTGTGTATGTCGTTCACCTGAGTCAGAAACACGTTAGTAACACTTGGGTTTGCTTATGCGATTCTTGGTTTCCTTATATATATTCGTGTTTGGTTGATTTTGTTGTGTCATTGGACAGGGAATGATGAATGGTAAGTTGGTAAGTTTTGTCGTGTTTCCTTTATATCATATGGCGCACTGCCACTCGAGTTAGGCTTTGTATCTTATGTCATAAAATTGATCCTAAGGCAAGACTAGAAAGATAACTTAATAGATGGTGCATGGAACTAATATAACATGTTTGGATTTGTCGAACGGGCAAGAAGCCTCCCCACAAGTGCATTTATGTACTGATAACCCACCAGATTGCTTGTAGGGTGCGGGAGAACCTTGTTAAGTACGGAGTATTCCCTCGTGCGCGCTAAGGCGTAGAGTTCGTTCTGGAGCCTTGGAGTGTTTCGTCCAGAGCTGAAGGGCATATACAGGACATAATGTTGGAACATCGCCTATATATCATTCCTTGCTATAAGCCACTTGCATGCTTTTATTGTTTCGAGAGAGAGAGAGCTTGAGCAACTTGTAATCTCGGCCTAGTGCCATTTGTAACCTTATTCATTATCAAAAAAGAACTCGTTTATGTATCCATACTTGTGTTCATTCTATGCTTTCGCTATAATGACTTTGTAAACTAGTTATCGAACGACCGTTTACTTGTGTCGTTCAAATTTCTGCTGCATTGGAGACTATCTATGCGACTCTGTGCGACTATGTGGCTTAGCTATTTCTTTGCCTATTCGGATCATGGCCTTGTGTGGGCGCAACTTATGCTCGTGGGGCATTATGTCCTAATAGGAGCGATCGGCCTGTGGGAGCGCTAGCGCGGTGTCGCGCCTAGCAGAGAAGGCCAATCCTGCGAGAGATTGGGGCATGACACCTCCATGGAGTGGCATGGTAAGACACCCACATGCCCAAGACCTAGTTATGACCCGTGATACAAGGATCCACCACTTTGGTCTTCATTTTGCCTTTGGTCTTCTCATCGTTGAGCTTCTTGCAGTCTTATTTGTAATGGCCCATTTCGCCACAGTGATGACAACCGTCCTTACGATCCACCCTTGTAAGATCCCGAGAACTCCTCGTGTTCTCGCCTATGACTTGGACCTTCTCTTCTTGTCGAAAGCAACCATGACGGGCTCTTGCAGCAATTCCTATAGCTTACGTCGGATCTCCTTGTTCAATATGCTACTTTTGACAAGTCTCTTAGTGACAACTCCCTCTAAAGCAGAGTTACTCACCGATATCACCAATGTCTCCAACTCTCTAGGGTACGAAGCTCGTCATCAATCAATCACCATCTTCATCATTGACAGTTGATTAGGGATCCCCTGAATAAATGTTGCATCATCGGGGTGCTCCGTGTACTCCCAGTTGACGAATTGACGAAGAAAGATTGCCTTATTACCAACCTTTTTCCATTCATGTGTGTTGTTTTTAAGGTACATGGCACGTTGTGTATATCAGTCTAACTATGTAGGTGTCTTCTATGTGTTTGTCATTTTGATTTGGGGGTAAGTAAGAAATATCAAGATTCTGTAACCTACAAAAGAACATTCTATTATAATTATTGAGGCATCAAGTCACAAAATAGAATATGTAATGCAAGGTTCGTCTAATACTGGATCATTGGCGTAAATCTCTTCCTTTATTTTACTTTCATTAATAGAGCACCATCCATTTCCAAATAAAAGAATCATAAAAAATACCACCTAATAGAATTATATGATAGAAATGGGATGCCGCATTGAGCATTCTATTGCATGGCGATACGGTTCTTCTTGTACTGGATGATTCAGTGGATTCTCTTCCTTCTTTTTTTACTTAACTGTCATTATCATTATTGATAATTTGGTTCGCTCAAGTTGAGCTTCTCCAGTTTATATTCACTTGTTCATTCAATAAAGTAAAATTTCTACAAGATATATATATATATATATATATATATATATATATATATATATATATATATATATATATATATATATATATATATATATAGGAACCCAAAATTATGAGATGAGAATGAATTATGTACCTGTTGTCAATTGAGAGCTCCTTCACCCTTCTCCTAAACCATTTTGTGTCTCCTGCTATAGCAGTTGATGATCTCAGAGAAAACTAAAGAAGTAAAAAAAAGAAGAGGAAAAGATTCTTTTGTAAATGCACTAAAAGTCTTTTAAGTATGAACCAAGACAAAACCTAGTTCCAATAAGATTGTAAGCATAACTAGTATTAGAAATAAAAAATATGAACACTTTAGTAAGAAACATAATACTAAGAAACAAAAATGAAACCAACAACATCAATTATAGTTTGTTCTAAATGATGGGAACGAGGAATAGTTTAACTCAAGAATTATTTCTCATTTTTCTCTCATGTTGTACATTAAACAAATAAAAGTAAATTCGAAAAAGGGAAACAAATTCTGATCTTACGACAATTTGACATATGAAATTAACCCAAACTAAGAAAGTCAAGCGAGATGATTCTTCAAGTAGCACTCCAAACCTAACTAAAGCCATCAAACTTAAATGAACTGGCTATAATACTGCAAATTGCCTACACAGGACCTCGCTAATCCTGCCAATTGCATAGTTGTTTGTTGTTTAGATTATCGAGGCCTCACTAGGAACAAGCTGCTGTCAAGATCAAAGGCCCGGTCTCTTGGTAAGTATATACGCACACCTAAATAGAATTATCATATAAAGAACTGAACATTGGATACATAACTACAATGATTCCAGATACTCATTTAAACAAATGTTGTGGATAGGTCAGGGTGAATTTTAGGAACTGGTTCGAGAAGGGATGGCTGAATAAAAATTGCTACACAGCCAGGACAGGAATATTCACTGCCTCTATTGCTATTGTTGTTGTCACTAACTTGTTTGTGCTAGTAATTATTACCAGATGTTGAATCTCTAAAGAGGAAGAGTGCAAAATAATGGATAATAGTAAAATTGTGATGTAGCTTTTATGCCGTGTAACTATGCATATATGTGCGGACCAACGTCATGTATGTACACCTTTCTCTACTATATAACTATATATGTGGACTATCAAGTTAATACAACATAAAAGATTGGTTCACAATTAATAGTATTAAATTATTGCATCGATAAACCCCTTTTCAGTGTGATGTATGACTATTTCGATTAAAAAAAACATAACAATTCAAGGAAAACAAGTGTTTGTATTAGAATGAAAGTATATAAATTTAGGGAAAAAAGTGTGTATTAAATTTTAGAAATAATATTACAATGAAAGTACGAGTAAGGTTAAAGTATGAAATATAATGATATTGAATTAAAAAGAGTGGTTTGGTTTATATATAAGGCGTATAAGAATTGAAAGATTAGAATAGTTAGTTGTTTTTAAACCTAGAGTTACCTTTTGCATTTTTAAAGAGTTTTCACTCGAAAGAATAATTGTGACTTAGTGGAGCTATGATAGAACTTTCGGGATATTTGAAAACTCGGATGATTTATAGGATAAATATTCTAAGAATGTGGAATCCTTCGATGACAAACTATTAAAGGTGTTGGAATGCGATGATAAACATTAGTATTAGATATACAAGGTGGTCTCGAGGATTTGATAGTTAATGTTAAAGAGATCTGTTTCGTTTAAGTTATAGGGTAAGGTAGACGGTTTAAGTGCATCGTTTGTTGTTTGTGTGCTTGTTTTCTATGTCTTGAATTTTGAGGACAAAATTCTTTTAAGGGAGGTAGTTTGTAGCATTCACTACTCATAAACTATAATGAAACACATAGTTTGTAGCATTCACTATTCATAAAGTATAATAAAACATACTAAATGCTATGAAACATGTTAAGTGGGGTACCAGGACGAAGTCCCTCTAAGCCAATAATTGTGAAAAGGTAAGTCGTATCCTAAGAATTAGTAGTCTAAGACCCTATGTTCCCTTAGGATAAATTTTTAGTCTAGTTTTAGAATTTATTGGAAATTGAAAGTTATAGGAGTTGTTGAGAATTTATAGATTTTATTTGCCTAAGAAAATATATTTTCAGCCACCTTCTAGGAATTACTCTAGGAACCCTATAGACACTAGAATAACCCAAAGCTATATTTTTTGACCTAAAATATTTTCTAAAATTATCTATAATTTTCCCAATTTTATTACGAATTTTATGAATTAAATATCTAAAACAAATTAAAAATTAATTTTGGAAAATTAAACCAGAAAAATAATTTTCCTAAAATATAAAAACAATAGTGGGTCGGGTTGGACCCGTTGACCCCAACCCTAATCGCCACCCACGCCTGCAACCAAGACAGCTCACCTAGCAGTAAGAGTGAGCGGGACTACAGGTACCAGTCCGCCACTGACTCGCTCACCTGTTGGGAACATGTGCGTGTGACCCGAACTAGATTCAGCCGTTGACACGGACGCGAAAGCAATATCAACCCACCAAAAGATAGGGGTGAGCATTATTCAGTTTTGGACCAAAAATCGAACCGAACCAAATCGAATGAGAGATTCAATTCGGTTTTAAAAAAATTGGTTTGGTTTGGTTTTGAAAATTCTAAAATTCCTTATTCGGTTTTGGGTTTCGGTCCAAAATCGAAAACCGAATAAAATGTATGTAATTATGTAAATACCCTAATTCTATGCATATTTTTTGATTAAAATATGTATCTTTTGAAAACAACAATTATATGTATATATTTTGAAGCCCAACTTTGGACACAACTTTAAAATAAAATAAATGTGTGTATATATAAATTTTAATATAATTTATCTACGATCTTAACTTTGGGTCCGATCCATTAAACAATAGCAATAGTTCAACCGAATAAATTGAATAAACCGGATAGCTTATTCGGTTCGGTTTCGGTTTTGGATTTTTAGAATTTTGGTTTATTCGGTTTTGACTATTTCGGTTCGATTGAAATCGAATAAACCAAATGCTCACCCCTACCTACAGATAATGAACCAATTTACCATGAATGCCAAGACAGATCAAATACAGTATATGTTCAGTAACTACATTACATGCACAAATCCCAATCTATATAACTTTCGACAAAAGATACAAAATTATTAAAACTATGTTGAACCATTTGCTCAAAGGTGTCTCACCAAAATCTAGAAAGAAAAAAGATTACAACTTGAAATCACTCAATCTACTCGTAGCGATCTCCCTGTACAAAGAAGATGATACCCCGCACAAATTTTCTCTTCCTGTTGTCTTGGATGGCTTGCCCTAAGAACAAAGTATGAACTCTCTTATATTTATTGTGGACAGGTACCCTGAATCTTTCACTTTGTGGTATATTTTATGCCTCCATCCTCAACCCATATAATAGTTGTGAAACCCTATTTTCTACTTGAGTTTGGTGAGCGTGGTATTGGCATTTCTATGGACAAGCTCTGATACCAGATGTTGGGATCAGAAGCGTCAATACCACGCTCTGGTACCACTTGTTGGGAACCCGTGCTTGACCTGAAATAGATTCAGCCACTGACACGGACGCAGAAGAAATGCTAACCCATCTGAAGATAACGAACCAATCTACCACGCACGTCAAGATAGGTCAAACACAATATAAGTTCGGTGACCACGTCACCTGGAAAAATCCAAATCTATATAACTTTCGACAAAAGATACAAGATTGATAAAAACTATGTTGAACCTTTGACCAAAGGTTCAACCCCCTCACCAAACTTAAGTAGAAAGAAGATTACAACTGAAATCACTCACCCAACCCCGTAGCAATTTTTTTGATTGAAGACGACAACTCCACGAACATATCTCTTCTTCTTGCTATCTCGAATAACGAGCCCTAAGAGCAATCTTATATTTCATGTGGATAAGCACAATGAATCTCCCAATTTATGCTCTTATTTATGTCTCTACCCTTAACATGTGTGTGTGTATATATATATATATATATATATATATATATATATATATATATATATATATATATATATATATATATATATAGTTAAGAAACCTTATTTTAGGTCATAGAAATCCTAAAATAGGAAACCTATTACTAAAATAAAAGATCCTATTTTAGGTAATAGGAAATCCTAAAATAGTTCAGCATTAATTATGGACCAAATTCAATCCAATCAAATATTTAATACAGATTTTCAAATCGCATCAAATCTAATATTTGACCATATTTGGGCCCTACAAATATGTTGTTACCAAATCCAAACTGGACTCAACATACTCTCCCTATAGTCTGATGAGGGGTATTGACCCCATGGCTCGTCAATTGGACTCCATGCATGTTGCCTTACGACAGAGTTCCTGCTCCTCCTTGTCATTAATCTTCGATCTCCTGAGTTGATTTGCATATTCTATCGTCTCTAGCTCCTCGACCATCACGTCGACGCTAGCTGCCATGCATAGCACCTCCTGCACCACTGGGATCCTGCTGACATTAATGATACAGCCAAGACCGAAGTCCCTGATAATCAGCCTCACCATAAGTCTTGGCTGCTTGTCCAATACTTCTGTCTTCCACCGGAACGTGCTACCATTTCGACGAGTTTTTTCACCCTTGGCTGACCCAACCAAGCGGATGGTGCAGATCGCCCGAGATTCAGTCTCATGAACTTGCCAACCTTCGTGTCAAACACTGAAGCTCTCCCGTACACATGCATCCTCGAACAGAACAACATACACTATGCACATCGTTGATGACCCACAGCTCTTTCGAAATTGTACAAATGGAAAAGCACCCCCAGCACAAATTGAGTTTGTTGTACACCTTGATCTTCTCTCTGGTTTTGAACTGCTGAAACCAATGTTGCCCCATGAAGCTTTGTCAAACCGTTCTTCACCAAACAGGATCAGTGGAAAAAATCCTACCTAAAGACCGACCAGCTGTCATAGGACCGGCAGACTGACCCTTAATCTTTGACTCATCATCATTTGTCGCTTTGTCTCGATGAACTGAATCTTCTGTATCCCTCAAATCATCTCGAAGACCCTCCGAGACAAGCTCCCGATGATCCATGAACTACTATCGAACAACCCTCGACCCTTAATCTGATGTTTGTGGCCTGCTTGTATAACTCAGCGGCTTGAGCTTGTATATGCCACAACATATATCTTTTCGATCCAGTTGTTGGGAACCCTTCGTAAGCTTCCAATCTTTGTCCCCAAACAAACTGTAATTTCCATTATTCGCTAGCCTCCCTACCAAAACAAAGTTGTAGCGCAAACTCGGTACATATTGCACCCTTTGAGAACAAGCTTATAGCCAAGCTCCGTTGTCAAGTGCACATCACGGATGCCCACAACTGCACTCGACCCTTTTGTAACGACCCGTTTTGCTCAAGCGGACAACCAATTCAAACGGCAAAAATGTAATTTCCTGACCCGCTTTACTTCAGCGAGAATACTCGTTCGAGGTAAGAGGATTTCAGACTTGGACCTACAGGAGTTCCGACTTAAGCTTTCAGAGGTTCGCTCGGAGTATCGCTCGACCGAGGTGAATCATCGCTAAGGTGGGTGGCTACGATGAACTTGTCTTTGCTTAGCCAGCACACTTAAAATATAGATGTTTCATGCTAATCGCTAGTTGAATCACCCCCTACATGCTAATAAGAATACAACGCACCTAGCTAAGGGAATAATCCCAACTTGTATTTCTTGTGTTAGAATATGAAAATAAAACTTTACTTATATACAGACCCTCGTATGCTACCTTTGCCTTGTACAATGAGACCTCTCTATGCCTCGAGTAGAACGATATTTGTATACTCTATAGTGCATCGTTCACTTGCTACTCTGCACGATCCTAGATTATGTCGCTCGGTAAATCCTTTTACGGTTTCACTCATCGGCTTACCTTCAGGCCTGAGCCAACGTGTATGCTTAAGTTTTCTTATGAATGCAATGCTTGTCTGCTTATATGTTAACTTGTAATATTACCTCGACTTAATGTTTGCCACATAAAACTTATGCCGCAATCAAGTAACACTATTGCGTATCATGCATGCATTGAGTCAGCCAGAAGACTATCGAATAATCCTTTTGTGCAATTGAACCTGCAAGTATCCGGGACCGTTAGGTCACCAAGGCAATCCCCGAACCAGGGGGCATGCATCAAGGCAAGTTGAACACTAAACTGGAATCATGTCAAGTTTATATCTGAATGATAATAATATCATGTTTACCTCTGAACGAGAATCATGTCAAGCAAATCAAGAATCACAGCTCGTGGAGCAAATGCTTGGTTCAAAACAAGAATCATGGATTATCATGTCAAGTTATGGATTTGTAATGACCAAAGACCTGCATGTCGCGGACAACTTAAAAAAAGGTGATCTTCGGATCTCAGTTCTACGGCGGTCTCCGGGGCACCGGAACCGATCCGATCCAGATTAAACTTAACGTTTAGTCTCACATGATTGGCGATGGCTTGTAGCGTACTACATACTTTTGTTGCATGCCATTCCCGTCAATGACTAAGTCCTTTATGGCTAAGCCAGTGACAATTATTCATATAGATAAGTCATCATCGCTTAGCGGCTATCCGCATATGAGTCATTGCATCGCATCGAGAATATCTGTAATACTTGAATGATCATGGATATAAGATACTTGTACATAATTGAATACTTAAACATTCTCTGTAATACTTCTGGATAACGTGTACGCTCATGTACCCAAAATGTAATCTCGCTCACAACATAGTGTTCGCATATGCTATAGCCCCTGAGTTTCATTATATATGCTGCTTGTGCTTGAATTAACTTGGTTTGCCTTGGACAGGGAAGGACAAATATTAAGTTGGTAAGTCTTGCCGTGTCTCCTCTTATATCGCACGGTGCACTGCCATACGAGTTAAGTTATTCAACATTGCCATGAAACTGATCCTAAGGCAAAACTAGAAAGATAACTTAATAGATGGTGCACGGAACCTATTGAACGTGTTTGAATTTGTCGAGAGGGCGAGTAGCCTCCCCACCAGTGCATTCATGTACTGATAACCCAACAGATTGCTTGCAGGGTGCGGGAGAATCTCGTTCGGTGCGGATGCCTCCTTCGTGCGTACTAAGGCGTGGAGTTTACTGTTGAGCCTTGGAACGTTGCGTCCGGAACTAAAGCACATATACAAGACATAATGTTGGAACATCGTCTATACATCATTTCACAAATGTAGCCACTTGGCACGCTTTTACTGTTTCAGAGAGGGAGACTTGAGCAACTTGTAATCTTGGCTATATGTCGCCTGTAACACTTGTTCAATATCAATAAAGAGTTTGCTTTACTTCTATACTTCTGTTATTCAATGCTTCCGCTATTGACAACTCAATAAACTTGTCACCTATCGCCTATGCATTTATAATTCTGCTGCACTCGGACAATCTGTGCGACTATGTGGCTTAGACCCTTTACCGCCAGCACGAACCATTGAATCCAACCAGTACATCGGTTGCTTACTCAACCGATGCACGCCTTCCCTGCAACGAAACACAAGTATACTTACCATCGGCACAAGGAAATAAATTAAAATTTGTTATATTATATGCCGTCATTGGTGTGATCGACACCTTAGGGACTTATTCCAATCATTGCGGCACGCTCTATCAGCCCGGGTAGCAAGCCCTGCTGGAGGTCCCGCAATGCATCACGACTAGCATGATCAAATATTTCTCTCCGGATCGATACGGTTCTAGTGCCCCAGAATGCCGTTTGGAGGAAATGCCAAACCTTGTGCATAAGTTGTCCCAGACCATGCAAATGCATAAATAATTCATATATCATACAATGCATCAAAATAAACTGAAGAAGTAAAGCAGCAATACATATCTTATGCAACAGTTCATATTTTCTCAAGCCGTGTTCCGATTTTGGTATCCCGTAGGTCCAAACTCTATCCGAGAAACCAGGACGCAACCAACAACCAATTTCCTTTACAATAAACTCAAGTTATAAGGTGTGCAAGCATATAGTAAAACTAGTCTACAAATTCCCATGTTCCTTTCTTAGTGGCTGGCATGCATTGTGGCTAAGGATTTCCTAGGCGTCCAACCGGGCATCATCGAGTGAATGTTTGAAATATTAGAGATGTGGACGTGAAAAAGTAGGAAAGAAGGGTCCAAACCACTCACTGGTTAAGGGAAAAGGTTGCTGAAACAAGGAATCCCACCTAGCGACGATCAAACGTCAGTTACGCGGACCCCCAATAGCACGTTCACCGAATTAGAATCCTTGTCTATCCTTCCTGCTGAACTCCCCAAGAATCAAAGCTCCAAACGATAAAACCAGCAGCGAAAACCAAGCAAATTGAAAGCAACACCAAATTAAAATCCTAAACCGGTAATCAAGAAAACCAAGCAACCAAAACACGAAAACTATTGGACTTGTTTCAATAGAGGCATTTCCATGAGTTGGAAAGGATCATCGTGTTTCGTCCGTGGCAAGAAGATGCCAAAGATCTAAACTATGACTCAGACGGTCTAGCCACAAGCCCAATTACATAGTGCGCATCCCGGTCGGATCGGGATTTGAGGCACTACATAATATACCACTAAGAAAAAGTTTCGTCCTGAAACTCAAGAACAAGGCCTTACCTCCGACTTAATGAACAATGAAGGATACTTCTCCTTCATCTCTGACTCTAACTCCCAAGTTGATTCCCCAACTGAATGGTTCTGCCACAGCACGCGAACCAAGGACATCGTAAGGTTGCGAAGTTCTTTTTCCTTACGGTCCAAAATTTGTACGGGCTTCTCTGAGTACACTAGTCCGTGCACAGTTCTAATTGTTCAAAACTAACCACATGACTCGGATCATGCACATACTTCTGAAGTTGAGAAACATGGAATAAGTCATGCACTTCAGCCAGGGCGGGAGGTAGTACAATCCGGTATGCCACAGCTGCCACTCGATCCAGTATAGTTGACTATACAGTAGAGTTTCGTCCGGACCGGATCGGTGCCAGTGCCCCAGTGACCGTCCGCAGGAACCAGTTACCTTATGCACAAGTTGTCCGTGATCGAACGGTATGTTTACTAAGTTAAAGTTCATGCAGTTGAGGCAACACGAGTACGGAACAGTCGGTATTGCATGATTCATTTTACATAGCCTCCCTGAACAGTTTAGCGCATACAATGTATTCCATACTTAGCACGATTCATAGAACAGTTATAAATGAACTAGCATACAGTATGATAACAGTTCACAGTTTGCTTGACAAGCAATACAATCCAAGTCTATTCCCTTTTAATCTTGGTTTCTTTTATTATTACTTGGTATCGTTTGATCGGGGCAAAGAAGAAGGCAAGATTTAGGATGTAAAGCTTGGAAGTAGGGCTAGCTAATCGGGTTGGTAGCCACTCACTTGGATTGTTGGAAGGGAGAAGGAAAGAGGCGCTTCACGACTCCGCTTGCAAGCCGCCTATTGCTCGTTCACCTGCATTACGAACATCTCGATCAATACCTCTTCCACTTTTTCAATCTCGGAATTGAAGTGCAGTTCAATGAACGAAAATAATAAAAACCATCGAAACCATTCAAGGAAAACAAGCAAATCCCAAAACCAACTCAAAGTACGAAAGCAACAAGCGATATCGAAAACTGAGGCAATAAAAGATAGCAGCGGAGAGGTCCCTCCTGACTCTGCCGCTAAGTCGATCCCGGGGGCACAGTCCACTGAATATGGGAATCGATTCCGAAGAAAGAAATCCATAATGAGGACGAGTTCTTGTTTCAATCTATCCCGATCGAACGATACTATCTTGTCTTTCTTAGCCGCGCTCCCCGCACCGGGGGAATGGGGCGCTACATCCTACCCAACTAATTGGAAGTTTCGTCCCAAAACATAGGAATAGAACCAACCGTTAGGGATTATTCTATTGCGGGCGACGGTTATTGAGGCAGCTCAATGGACAGTCACGAATAGTATGGTTTACTTCACCGCAAACTAAACATAACCCAAGTCTCAGGCGACACTTATCCATTGCGTGTCCCGGCCGCCTGCAAAAGTGACACAGTCTATCCAACTTTTCTCCATGCTTGCCACCATTGTTCGGACGCTTTACAGCATTGTTTCCTCTCTCGTTGCTTTGGCGTTTGTGATTATAGGTATGCACAGCGCCGGCAGGAACGTGAGGATACTGTGGCTCAAGCGATAGGACATAATTCATAACTCCCCGCATGGTCTCATACTGATGAACGACTACGTGCGCATGGATGGCAGCGCGTAGACCACCTTCAAATCTTTTAGCTCGACTCGCTGCATCAAGTAAATAGGCCCTAGCGAATTTGGAGAGTCGGTTGAATTCGACGGTATACTGTTTAACTGTCAGGCTGCCTTGCCTCAGTAGCACGAACTCGTTCTCCATTTGATATTGTATTGGAGGGGGTATAAACTCCTCTTCGAACGCGGCATGAAAGTCGTCCACGAGATCTCCTCCTCTCCGTGATCAAATTGAAGAGATCGTCGATGCACGTTCCACTAATCGTACGTATTGAGGCAGAGCTGTAGTTGCGCGCAGGCGACGCGCTTCTCTTCGGGGACCTCTAGCCGAGCGAAGTGATATTCAAGTTCGGACAACCAATCTAGAGCAACGACTGGGTCCTCAGTCCTATTGAATGGAGTGTTGCAGACTTTCTTGAAGTGGCCAAAGTCAAAGGCAGTCACGTCCCTCGGCCTTGGAATTTGCGGCGTCTCTACTTCAAGCGCGGACTGTTCCACCGGAGTCGGTGCTCTTGCCGTGAAATGGTTGGAAGCCAAAGTCTGAACGATCTGTTGCATGCATCTACCTGCTTTTGTTGGACTAAAAATCGAGCTTCTATATTGTCTTGAAACTTGAGCTGACTCTCCTCCGCCCGCTTCTCGGCCCATTCATAGCGAGCCTCGTCCCTTTGTTGGTTTGCCTCCAATATCCGTAATATTTGCTGGACGGGATCGATGCTTGGCACGGCTCGCTGGCTCTTTGAACTTCCCAAAGTGCCTGAACTACTTCCTTGGCCTTGTATTTCATCCGGTGTTTGTGCTGTGGATTGCGCTAGTGCCATTCCTTCAAAAGAAGGTAAATTATATTAGGATCATAATGTATTATGGACTTATTGCATGAAGTATCTCATTTTGGCCTAGCGAGTTCAAGAGTTCGCATAGGGATTTATCGTTAAAGGAACTTTTCCAGTGCGAGAGTCTAAGGAACTTGAATCTGTGTTCTGATACCACTATGTCACGACCCGATTCCGTAGAATCGTTGGGGCATCCCCCGAATCGTGATATCGTACGGGCCTGGGGTTGCGCCCGCACAAGGCTAAAGTATTTTGCATAGCGAGCACATATTCAGAGTACGCAGATAAATTAAAACACAGATTTAAAATATGGAAAAGTTCTCTTTATTGATAATGAACATCTATTACAAACTCTTGAACGAGTCAGCTAATATGCCGCACGGGCTTACAAAAGTGTTGACTCAAAATGAGATAGCAGTCCTGTACATTACATCCCTTTATTAAACTTCAAAATATATAGACCTCCGGGCTGGAGGACGGCTTTGCCACGAAGCTGCATTTGTGTATGAAGAGTTGCAAGCTTCTATCTTCAAAATGCTTCAAAGGGGCGCGATGAAGATGCGCCAACAGCTGGACTGGATCGGGAAGACGACTTTGGCTCCTCGCTCGATTCTCCTTTGTGCAGAGAACCTATTTCAACGAGGGTCAGTTTGTCAAAACATACTGGTGAAGGCGAGCTATCTGAACTATACCAATTAATACGTTATTTTAATAAAGCATGCATATTTTTGTGGGTTTCTATCTTGCCTTAGTTTATTTACAAGTAAGCAGTATATAGAATTTACTGAAATGAACTTGCCACCGTCCGGTGGCTTTTACCTTTCCGTCTAAATGACCTACACAATACTTACCATGCCTTCCCTGCCACAAAGACACAAGTTAGTTTGCAACAGGTTTAAATATACAATAGATCACTGGCGTATGCCATAAAGGACACTAGTCATAGACGAGAATGGTTTACAGCGAAAGTACAGTGGGTGCTATAAGCCATCTCGTCCAGTACAGTTGACTATACAGTAGAGTTCCGTCCGGACCGGATCGGTGCCAGTGCCCCAGCGACCGTCTGCAGGAACCAGTTACCTTGTGCACAAGTTGTCCGTGATCGAACGGTATGTTTACTAAGTTAACAGTTCATGCAGTTGAGGCAACACGAGTACGGGACAGTCGGTATTGCATGATTCATTTTACGTAGCCTCCCTGAACAGTTTAGCGCATACAATGTGTTCCATACTTAGCACGATTCATAGAACAGTTATAAACGAAGTAGCATACAGTATGATAACAGTTCACAATTTGGTTGACAAGCAATACAATCCAAGTCTATTCCTTTTAATCTTGGTTTCTTTTATTATTACTTGGTATCGTTTGATCGGGGCAAAGAAGAAGACAAGATTTAGGATGTGAAGCTTGGATGCAGGGCTAAATAATCGGGTTGGTAGCCACTCACTTGGATTGTTGGAAGGGAGAAGAAAAGAGGCACTTCACGACTCCGCTCGCAAGCCGCCTACTGCTCGTTTACCTGCATTACGAACAGCTCGATCAATACCTCTTCCACTTTTCCAATCTCAAAATTGAAGTGCAGTTCAATGAACGAAAACAATTAAAACCATCGAAACTATTCAAGGAAAACAAGCAAATCCTAAAACCAACTTAAAGCACGAAAGCAACAAGCGACATCGAAAACCGAGACAATAAAAGATAGCAGCGGAGAGGTCCCTCCTGACTCTGCCGCTAAGTCGATCCCGGGGGCACGGTCCACTGAATATGGGAATCGATTTCGAAGAAACAAATCCATAACGAGGACGAGTTCTTATTTCAATTTATCCCGATCGAACGATACCATCTTGTGTTTCTTAGCCGTGCTCCCCGCACCGGGGGAACGGGGCGCTACAACTATGATAGGAAGAGTTAAGCACGAGATAAGGAATGGATATAGAAGAGGAGATGAGCTACCCCAAGGGGCGAGATGGTGATAGGAAGAGAATACTACTACTGCTACGCGTGTCATCCATTAGCTTCGTGGATATGTCATCTAGTTAGGATATCAACATATCCTCATAACTACTAAACCACCATATATAATTCTATGGCTACTATGCACCTAAGACCACGTGTCACAATGGGCCATGAGTATGAAATGGCATATATAACTAAGGGACGTACCTGTATCTATGACTTCTTGTGCCTGTGCTCTCTTATTTGTCATCATGAGTGCTTGACCTATGGGGTATATCTAGTACTATCCATGTATCAAACTTATACTAAGCACGAACGTTCGTCTTTCCGAAATAGGGGAAGAGAGAAAACAACAATAAAGAATTCAAGGAGGAGGTGATAGAATACGAGTACATAATTCAAAGGGATTAGGAAATTCGAAAGGGAGTTGCCAAGGCAGTTGTGGATTGAAATCTTATTTTGGGTAAAATTCCTATTCGTATGTTCACATCAGAACAGTTATGTACCTGACATGATATGCTCTGACCAGTCTAGAGGGCAAGTATATCCGTCTAACAAGTTAAGTCAACTATATCTCAATCCACATAAAGTAGTGATAAAAAGATCGAACCAAGCACACTACGGCTGATCAGACCATAATGCACCGATTCTGATTGAGACAATATATTAGTGTGAGCCCCCAATAATATATATGTCATGAACAAGCTCAATAAAAGAATAAGCTTGCAAAACTAGGCTATAATAGCAGCATAAGTCGAGGTAGTAAAAATATGAGTACGCTTGATTATGATGGAGGAAGGTACAGAATAATTTAAGTTCACCAAGAAGATCGGTATTGTGCCTCTACAATTTTCATAATAACTCCTTGTTAAGGTCTCTAGTCGACCAAATGGGTGTTTAAGCCTCTAAGTTCTACAGTCTGGATAAACACTATCCTCTTTTTTTTTGTAAGTCTATAGTTGGTGTCATTCATTTATACTTCATTAATGACTCAACAGGACTATGTGTTACTAGGTTATTAGGCATACTATCCAACTTACAATAATTTAACTAATAGTGTTATTGAATACTAGAGTGTATATACCTAGTACAAGTCATCTTCCTAACCCCTATCAAGCACGAAAGAAGATTGACATTGAGAAGGGATCAATCAAGATGCAACATAAGCAATCAAATGAGAATGTGAAACAAAATCAAGGGAGGTGATAAATAAGTGGATGAGATCCTATATTCTAATCCTATGCGTAGGCTTGCTCGGTACAGTAACGTAATCGAGACAATATGCTCTCGACCTGCATGGGCCACCACAAAAATTTGTCACGCCCCAGTCCCAAAATATGTAGGACTAGGAACACGTAAGCATGCCAGCTGTATGTATATGGCAACTCCAATATATGGATACCATAATACACACATACGCTGTAATATGAATATAAACTCACATGTGGTATAAATATTGTCACAAGTCACCGATATACTAAATCTCATCCACACAACAAGTCACAAAAAGAAAATAACTAAACTAGAATAATGAGTCTGAATAATCCAAAATAACAATTGGTGGAGACAAATCCACTACCAATGACTATACCAATACTAAAATGAGAAGAAGAGTAAAATTACCAATATAAAATAAGGTGATGATATAAGTGTCAGCTAAAAGATCCATCGCTAGAGATAATCCATGATGCTCAGAAGGTAAGACCTCCTCGAAAGAGATAAGTAGTAAGTCATAATCCGTGCTCCTGCGAATAGTAATAAACATCTACACCTGGAAAGGGACCAGGTCCTCAGAGGGACGTAACAAGATACATAGAAGCAAGCCAATTTGAATACAGTAAACATGCATAATGTTTGAAAATAAATAAGTACGCTGTACAAGACAATCTATATGAATGCAAATGAGGACAATCTTTCAACGTATGGGCAAGGGTAGGCTACTCGATCTAAATCTCACAACTCACACACACGTCAGTGGACATCAGAAATCGACATAGCGCGGGGTTAGCGACCAGCATGACACACTCCCGTAGTACAAGCTAGATACTACAGTTTACCAGAGTGGTTAAAGCCCATACGCCTACTGATTGTCCTCTCATGATACTAAGTGTCATGTGTGTGTCAACATAACTAATATATAGTAATGATTGAAATAAACTACAAATTTAATAAATATAAAGAAATATAATAAGCATGCAAAGTACTGTAAACAATATGGTAAGGTATCTTGCCTGGTAAGAAAGCTGCAAAGTGTAACGTCCAAGGGTCAAGCATACCGGATCAGAAACCACCGCCTCAGAATGAACGTCTCCGAATGCTGAAATAAACATCACAAACTTTCCCAGAATAAGCGAGATAGCTAGAAAATACTACCCTTTCATCCAATTTGGACACAGGGGCAAAATGGTAATTTTGAGTCAAAGTGGGGTCCATATGTGGGCCACTTTATACCGAAAAGCGTACCAAGGGTAAAGGTCTCTAAATGGGACAAATTATAGGTCAAACAAACTCTAAAAGTCAGTACGAACTCATCGGTATATCCAATTTTGGATTCCGGTGAGCTGAACACAATTTCGCCCAAAAGGTCAACCGTGGAGCCCGCCAATAGGCGACTTGGTCAACTGTCTCAGAATTGTGTAAAAATTGGGTCAAAGGACCAGCACGATACCACGAGTCCAATGGCGCAAGTTTCGTCGCGTTCAGACGAGCGTACACTAAATGGTGCGATATTTTGCAAAAGTTACAATATAGGGACTTTTTGCGGATACAGAGTGATTCCAACGCGCACATGCGTCCGAATCAGTTTCTGCGAAAGCTCACACATCTGGGTATACTGTGCGCACCTTTTGGTATACTTGGTATATGACGGGGCGGTCCCGTTTGGCAGGGCGCCCTCCGTATCACAAATTTGGAAGTTGGAAAAAATAGGTTTTTAGTGATTTTTAACCTAATTTAATTCTGCATATAACACCAAATAAAATAATGTAATTAATAGGAAATAATCTAGGTTAGGTGGTCTTCGTATAGCAAAAGGAATTTCTAAGTTTGGATCTCTACGATGGGAGATACGAGCCCTTGAACATGGGTCATCGCAACAGATATTCTGAGATTAAGTGTCGTGGTTTTTCCTCGACTTGGCATCAATTTTTACCTAGATTTGTGCACTGTACGATGGAAACTAATATACAAAATTGGAAGAGGGATAGGTGAGGATCATACCGGCGAAGACGAATCAGAATTTGGTTGAGCGAGGAGGCGGAAATCAGCGCTGGAACAGGGGTACGCTGCTGAGTACTTGCTGTCGCGGCGCGTTGATGCGGACGTGGTCGCGGATGGCGGACACGGCGCTGGGTCTCCGGCGGTCGCGGCTAGGTCAAGGTTGGCGGCGCGGCGGTCACAGGGGAAGAGATTTAGGTTTAGGGTTTGTGCAATGGTGTTATATATATAAGGTAGCAGCCGGGGGGGGGATTTATACTCGCGCGGGCGTGTTTGGGAAGCTGCTGCTGCTTCGGTTTATTAGGAAGGGTCCGGGCCAGGTTAGATATATAGGTGGTTTGGGTTAGGTTAGATAATGGGTTTTGATCTTTTTATTATTTTATTTCCTTTTTCTTTCTTTTCTTTTCTATTTCTTTTCTTTTATATTCTATTTCTTATTATTACTACTACTAATAATAATAATATCATTATTATTATTATTATTATTATTATTATTATTATTATTATTATTATTATTATTATTATTATTATTATTATTATTATTATTATTATTATTAATTACTTATTATTATCACTAGTATATTTATTATAATTATAATTTATTACTATTTCTTTTATTCTTTTCTATTAATAAACTTTATATATATAAATATAAATATACCTATATATATATATATATATATATATATAATTCGAGAAATTTATATTGGTGCATACAATAAATCTATCAACTGTCCACAGGGTCTCCTACATGAAAGTAATTAAGGAAAATTTATAATTTCTCCATAAATCATCTATTGCACAATCACCTCGAAATAAAAAATAAATAAATTCTATTACTTCTAAATAGCTAATAAATGCTATAAATCAATTAAATAATTAATACAGTTTAAAAATTAGGGGTTTTACAAGCTCTCCTTGGAGATGAATATGAGAGGGATTATGATGGGTTTGGAGGAATTTGGTGGAGGGAATGAAGGAATTTTGAGGAAAAAATAAATGAAGGAGAAAATAAATAAAGTATAAAAAATAATGAGGCTCTCCCCTCTATATGCTAGGGCCAGCCACTCTAGGTTTAGGGTTAGTTGTTCACAATATCTAAAATGCCCTCCAAGTTGTCATAAAGAGTTATTTAATAAAGGGATTATAACTAAGAATGGTTTTATATTAAATAAAGGGTTTATTGATCATTCTCTCTAATTAAATTAGTCAACCATGACTAAACTAATTGGTTGCACTAATGGTCATGATAAGTCTAGTTGGTTCAAGTCTAGTTGATTCACTTAGGTCCACTAACAATTAGTCTAACTAAGGGGCTAACATACAACCATCATCTATATTATATATATATATATATATATATATATATATATATATATATATATATATATATATACTATACCAATTATTATGAAATAAAAATATATCAATAATAAATAATACAAAATAACAAAAATACCCATATCCTGAAAGGTGGTAGTGGCACATGGTATGTGGGTCAACTACCAAAGCATGGCTAGGACTTGTTGTTTGTTGCATCACGCTCGGGTGAATCCAGTTTGAGCTATTAAGTAACAAAGTGGATTCGTGTCTAGCGTGGTCGTACTACGTTATGGTATATAGGAGGATTGATCATGTGACTACGCCATCTGATTCCTAATTACCATAGGGTTAATCTAGGTAACTAAAATTGGTAGAGCATTAGGAGGGACAAAATCCTTAGATTGTGCATATTAGCCATCTCAGACAATTGTCATGACGTGTAAGGCTAACCCCCGTGGATATTGGTGATGTCTGCACTAATGGACGGTAATATCCAAATACTTATATTGTATAATATATTCTATGTGATTCTAGTACGGTGGCCTTATGAGGGACAGGTGCATAATATACAATGTGTTATGTGCATACTATGTCTCATTTATCCCCACTAAACAGCTCACGATCTAAGAATTTCTTTTATGCATCTGTCCTGAGATAACTCAGACTCCATAATAGCAAGTCATACAAGTGATTGGTCGTTATATAACTAAACTTGGTTGTGATTGTATTATTCTGGTAGTAGTCTAGGGACATGGACTATTATAATATAATGGTTCAACCATTGTCCTTGTTTGATTGTAAGGTTGGCTATTATGCTAGGATAGACTATGGACCGAAACTATGCCACATAACCTATATTTATACCTATATTGCTTTGGGTTTTGTTTCTCTATTTTGTGCTTTCTTTGTAGTACTTGCTATTTTGGGTCTAACCCCACTAGTTTTATATGGCCAGGTTTCGAGCCAATACTAGAGGATCTAGCTTACTTTTCCCTCCCTGATGGCGCACGCCAGGCAGATGGCCGCTGAAGGGCATAAGTGGATTTTTCTTTCTTGCTTGTTATTGTACATTTTACTCCTTTGGGCATTTAGCCACCAGCATCTATTAGCCGACAAGTCTGGACATTTAGTTTCTTTTACATGATTGTATTAATCAGACTGCAGCTAATCATGGTTATGTACTTTTGCTACTCTGCCAGATTTTTTATTTTGTACAGTTGGTTTCCATAATATTTTGGCAGGGCATTTGGGACGCCTTACTTCCCTGTTATATATATTATATGTTTATTGCTTTTACTTGACTAATTGAGACAATATATGTTCTTTGTGACCCTAACTGACATGATTGTAGCATGCACCCCCTTGTCTTATACATCTATGATAGCCATACGACATATAATACATTATACGGGGTAGCTGGCCATGTCCGTCTCCGTATTCCAGTACTGGCGCATGACAGAAGTCCTCGTGTTGTACCCCTTTTTTGCTCAAATTTTGGATCGAAGCAGTAATAATGTGTATTTATTCATCCCCTCCTTTATTCTTCTTATTGCTTTTTTTGGTAGGTAGTATGAATATGGCACCGTACATGATGGAATGGAAGAACTAGGATGGGTGACCTCCTGGGAAGTCCTTGTGTTGTACCCATTTTTTTGCTACAATTTTGGATCGAATCAGTAATGATATGTACGCATTATTTCCCCTCATTTCTTCTTCTTCTTCTTCTTCTTTATGCTTTTTTCATAGGTGGTATAAAGATGCCACCATAACGGATGGAACGAAAGAGGAAAAGAATAAGAGAGTAGTACTAGGATAGGTGGCCTCCTGGGAAGTCCTCGTGTTGCATCCATTTTTTTGCTAAAATTTTGGCACCGTACGGGTAATAATATGTATTTATTCTTTCCCCTCATTTCTTCTTCTTTTTCATGCTTCCTTTCATAGGTGGTATGAAGATGGTACCGTACGTAACAGAATAGAAGTGGAGAAGAACAAAAGAGTAGTACTAGGATGGGTGACCTCCTAGGAAGTCCACACTTTGCACCTCTTTTTTGTTACAATTTTGGATCGAATCAGTAATGATGTGTATTTATTTATTTTCCTTCTTTCTTCTTCTTCTTTTTCATGCTTTCTTTCATAGGTGATATAAAAATGGCACTCTGTCACGCCCCAAACTCCCGCAAGCCCAATAGTCCCCGCTGAACGTGAAATCACCACGTTGCAGCTCTGCCGCGGGACAATCGTTCTATTCGGGACGTGATGCCGTACGAGCCTGGAGTTGCGCTCGTACAAGGCGATGTTGTTAAACACGAAAGTTATCATCGAAACAACCAAGTTACAGCGGAAGCCAATTGTGTACCAAGCACACATCAGAGTATACGCAGCGAAGCTCACGATAGGGTCCAAATGAGATGCCCCGAGTCAATGCCACAAAGGCGATGCCACGGAGACGATGAAATAACTCTTGTTCTTTCTCTAGCCCACAAAGGTACTTACAGTTCATACATCTTGTCCCGTATATCCAAGCAGCGTCACTACGTCTGTGTACCTAAAATATTGCCCACAAACGTGGGTCAGTACACAACCGTACTGGTGAGCGGGGTAACCCACTCGTCTAAGCCGACACTAAGTAAAGTAGTGAATGCACACAGTTAAATGGTGATCTTTCTAGTTGAATCCTAGATTCGTTTCATGGCATATGGATGACATGTTAAGGAAAGCAGTAAAGCAGTTTAAGCATGCAAGCATTCATTCTCAAACCAAACGACAAGCAGTTTATATATAGCCGACCCGTCTAACTCAATGTCATCGCTTGCACGATAACATATCGAACCATCAGTCTCGCCTCAATATCCATTCTCAACCAAAGTTTATATCCCACTCTCGAGTGCACACTCTTGCCGAGGCAAGGTGGCCGCGCCTACACGATGCACAAACCAACCAAAGTAAAGCAAGCCAACTCTTATCTATATGAAGTCACTGGCAGAGCCATACAGGACATATCTCAAGCATTACGGTGCGCCCTATCAGCCCGGGTAGCAAGCCCCGCTGGAGGTCCCGCAATGCATCGCAACTGAACGCGAATCGAATGTTTCCCTCCGGATCGAAATGGCTCCAGTGCCCCGGATAAAAACCGTTTCGGGGAAAGTGCCAAACCTTTGCACAAGTTGTCCGTGACATGCAGACACACGTAGGTATGACGAGAGGATCGAACATTCTCGCCCCACCAAGCGATCCTAGACTCGTTCCATCGATAAACCCAACCGAAGTATCCATAACCATTCTTCCAACATGTCCTTCCAAGAAGTCCAAATCTCGACCTCAATATATATAGCCCAAGGCACCAAAATACCCAGTGTTTCACATTGCCGCTTTACAGCAATGTATTCTAAAATGGTGCAACACCCATGCTCAAAGCAATCCCATGGCACAATGCCGTCTCAGTGGCACAATGCCCCATTCGTGGCACAATGCCCCATCAAGCGGCACCATACCTCGCTGATGCAATTGTTCGGTTTTGAACCACAACTGCTCGCTTTGCAAGACAAAGCGACCCAGTAATATTCGTGCACGGATGCACGCTCGCTCGCCCAAATTCCCGATATTCTCGATATTCCCATTTGCCTCAATATATCATTCCAACTTGTATATTTCCAACCGTCCAAGCAAAATCCCAAGTATCCAACCGATCTCCTCAAACGTATAATCCAACTATCGCACCAACTATCCAACGCGTAAAACCATTCAAGCCACAATCCTACCAAGCCAACGACGCACACTCTATGCACGCCTCAGTGTAGTGCTTCCCGATGTTTCAGCCCAAGTGTACAAGCCATTACGTGTTTTCCATATTATTAGGCATGAAGGAGTAGAGGAGAAGGGAAAGATCCCACTCATATTGTTTGAATCCGTTAGGCATCCTGTCCTGCCGATACGGCCAATCCCTTGAACCCGTGGTCCGATGCAAGCGCGATCTACTCAACTGGTATGACCGTGCGAGCAGGCCGTGCTCTCCAAATTATTCGACCGATCGGACTAAGGAAGACGGCATTATCATTTCCATCCAGCTATTCAGTACTGTTCTGAACGAACACCTGATTTCCATCGATCCTGCCAGCCATCTGCACATTGAAACCAACTCGATTAATCCTTCTTCCCAAAATCCAACATTTCAAATGTAACCAGCATTTGATTTATTCAGTCCGACTCAGCGTAACGCTCCGAGCGGTTGTGGGGCGTTACATAATATACCACTTAGAATCAGGTTCGTCCACGAACCGTGCTGGTACTCATTCCTTACTAGCATGCCATAATCCAATTCCATGGATCTGCTCTAAGCAACTCACATATTCACTATTTCTGACACAACATCTCGTTCTGCTGAACGCTCGAATAAATTTTTACGAATTCCCACATCCTCCTTGCAGCTCAACACGAATTTCTCGTATCGCTTAGTTTTAGATCGTACACGTATTTAAGGCGTCCCTAAAATACATGCATTTCAGCCGAGCTATGCGATAGCAAATTTGAACAAGTTACAAGGGTATCTTTATGTTCGAGGCGTCCATTTGCTTTGCTCCTAATTGAACCAAACATAATTCCCATTCCAATACATTCACTTAAGAACTATTCTCAATTATGCAGATTTTCTACCGACTCAATCAGTTCGTGTTCCAACTCAATCCATCCAACTATTTCTGAAAATCAGTACTAGCAATATCTCAAAATATATCTCATGCACCAAACGATCATCTCAACTGATCTACCCCAGCTATGCGACTTACCCAAATATCAACTTTGCTTAGATCAGTTCAGCCCAACACATTTCTTGCCATCTCAAAATCTCACAGGGTGAACATCTATATTGAGGTTCGTGTGATCCACGAAGATCTCGCCGCCACGCCAAAGGGATTGTGTCGCCACGATTTCAACGTGGACACACTCGCCACAATTCTTAGGTTACGCATGGAATAGTTCTTCGCGCTACTTCCACTGCCTCGAAGCATAGAATATCATATTTGCCTTCCGAATGAGCACGTTTCCCAGACTAAGTTCTGAGACATCTTGTAAATCTGAGGCACATCTGTCCCTTCCAGTATTCGCAAAGATTTGATTTGAACGAGCCGCCACAGTCGTCCATTCATATAAATGCTATTCCCTTCCAGAGCACGATGAGTCAGAGGCGATGTCATCTACAAAAATCTGTGACTCTGAATCTCATCAGTTGACTAGGCTACTTCCACCATCGCTTCGATCTTTCGGCTGCATCTTCAGCTGAAGGCTATCCCAAGGATCTCTCAAATCCAACACTCAGTCAATAAGCCAAAAATCATTGCTCACATCTGCCCTCGATGCATTCCCAAATACGCCGCCTCAAGGGTCGTTCTATGGGTCTACCATATTCATATCCGATTCGACGGGCAATGTCGCTTAGGGTCAGCTGTCCCGAAGCTACGCTCGATAATTGTAATCATCACGATGGACAGTTACTATAAACCATTCTATATCTCATCTGCAAATCCGAATCAAAATTCCAACCATCCCATCCGAGTGAACTCCCGAATCCGAGCAATATGCTCGTTGAAACCGTCTACCATCAATCCGTCGTTCTGTCCTGAATCCATCAAATTTCTGAATTGCATGTTCGATTCTCGCACTACAAATTGCAATGATTCTCAAAACCCAAGACTTGCTCCAATTCTTATCCATTTGCTGGGTTCCACAATGCACGTCCAATTTACTCGAGCAGCACAGTGATTTGTTCCAACGTTGCTCCCACATTTAGCTATCTTTAAAAGCTTGTCCGCCAAAATCTTTGCCTTCCGTTGTTGCCACAATCCGTCCACGTCTTCCGGAGAATCCGTTTACCATCGTTGCACCATTTTGCCCAAAATTCCATTTTTTTGCTAAACCTGAGTCGACTTCTCGAGCAACAATATCCAAAATCTTTCAAGTTTGTGTGAATCCATCTCATTGTCCCTCCAGACCAATATCGTGTTTCTTTGCTCAACCAACAGCTCAAATGTGTTGCCCAAAATCGTAGTTAGTGCTCGCTATCCTTCCGATAATCCCATCGCTTTGCTCAAGCATAACCCAAATGTTCGTTCCGGTTCCGCCCATCTTTTAAGCCCAATGATACTTCCATTTGCACGACTCCGTCCTTGAGTTCTCAAGTCTAATGTATCGAAGGATACCCGAGTCAAATTCCATTGTACTATATACCACTTAGAAATATAGTTGCCCTCGTACAAAATCTGCGTCAACCAGCGTCTATCCCAAACCGACTATTCCGAGGTGATTCTGTCGAATCATAACTCAATATTCGCTTGCTCCATTTTTACTCTTTCCAACTCAATCGATTTGCACCAACCGACTTGTATTCATTATCCGAGTCCGTTCAGGCAATTCCAATAGATGTCCAACCAAAATATTTCCAATGCCTTGCTTAACACATTTGATCCCATATACCACTTCGAATCAATTCGCTACTCACATTACGTTTCCTTACACGAATCCAAAAATCCGTTCGAACCATCCCTTAGGTGTGATCATGCCATTCCCCATCTTAAGTATGACACAAAAACTTAGCCAATTCTTTAACCATCAATCTCGTTAGGCAACTCGTGCTATGTTCCATTCTCACTGCTCCCAGCTATTCTCAAACCGCCTGATACTTTTGCAACACAAGCAATCGTGCAACGATTGTATTCCAAGTAGTCCAACCCAATATCCAACGGTTCTACACCTTTATTGTACGAGCAACTCATGCCAACTTATCTGATATTTCTCAAGCCAACTCAAATCTGCCCAACCGATGCGCCATAGTCAAAATTACAACTTCTATCCAACACAATCACTTGACGAGCAACTCGTGCAAGGATCCATTCTCATCGAATGTTTCTACTCAAAGCATGCCGCATACCCAAATCTCGTTAGCCAGCCAACTGATCCATTGAGGCAATCAGAAACTCCAGAACGATAAGCCAAGCCAACCCAACGAAAGCCCACAACTTGTTGCACAAATGCAACAACGCCAACCAACTTGCTGCACGAATGCAACAACGCCTAACGAGGCTAAGCGATCCTACGAAAACCAACCAAGGCAACCCAACACAGAATAACATGCAGCCAAAACCAGCAATAAATAGACTTATTGCATGAAACATCCGATGCGGCACTGAGTAGAGTCAAGAGCTAAACGACACGCGGAAGCTATTTAGAGTTTGTGATGAAGCGAAGGACCAAGTCCGAAGAAATGAACCGGGCGCTCTGATACCAATCTGTCACGCCCCAAACTCCCGCAAGCCCAATAGTCCCCGCTGAACGTGAAATCACCACGTTGCAGCTCTCCCGCGGGACAATCGTTCTATTCGGGACGTGATGCCGTACGAGCCTGGAGTTGCGCTCGTACAAGGCGATGTTGTTAAACACGAAAGTTATCATCGAAACAACCAAGTTACAGCGGAAGCCAATTGTGTACCAAGCACACATCAGAGTATACGCAGCGAAGCTCACGATAGGGTCCAAATGAGATGCCCCGAGTCAATGCCACAAAGGCGATGCCACAGAGACGATGAAATAACTCTTGCTCTTTCTCTAGCCCACAAAGGTACTTACAGTTCATACATCTTGTCCCGTATATCCAAGCAGCGCCACTACGTCTGTGTACCTAAAATATTGCCCACAAACGTGGGTCAGTACACAACCGTACTGGTGAGCGGGGTAACCCACTCGTCTAAGCCGACACTAAGTAAAGTAGTGAATGCACACAGTTAAATGGTGATCTTTCTAGTTGAATCCTAGATTCGTTTTATGGCATATGGATGACATGTTAAGGAAAGCAGTAAAGCAGTTTAAGCATGCAAGCATTCATTCTCAAACCAAACGACAAGCAGTTTATATATAGCCGACCCGTCTAACTCAATGTCATCGCTTGCACGATAACATATCGAACCATCAGTCTCGCCTCAATATCCATTCTCAACCAAAGTTTATATCCCACTCTCGAGTGCACACTCTTGCCGAGGCAAGGTGGCCGCGCCTACACGATGCACAAACCAACCAAAGTAAAGCAAGCCAACTCTTATCTATATGAAGTCACTGGCAGAGCCATACAGGACATATCTCAAGCATTACGGTGCGCCCTATCAGCCCGGGTAGCAAGCCCCGCTGGAGGTCCCGCAATGTATCGCAACTGAACGCGAATCGAATGTTTCCCTCCGGATCGAAATGGCTCCAGTGCCCCGGATAAAAACCGTTTCGGGGAAAGTGCCAAACCTTTGCACAAGTTGTCCGTGACATGCAGACACACGTAGGTATGACGAGAGGATCGAACATTCTCGCCCCACCAAGCGATCCTAGACTCGTTCCATCGATAAACCCAACCGAAGTATCCATAACCATTCTTCCAACATGTTCTTCCAAGAAGTCCAAATCTCGACCTTAATATATATAGCCCAAGGCACCAAAATACCCAGTGTTTCACATTGCCGCTTTACAGCAATGTATTCTGAAATGGTGCAACACCCATGCTCAAAGAAATCCCATGGCACAATGCCGTCTCAGTGGCACAATGCCCCATTCGTGGCACAATGCCCCATCAAGCGGCACCATACCTCGCTGATGCAGTTGTTCGATTTCGAACCACAACTGCTCGCTTTGCAAGACAAAGCGACCCAGTGATATTCGTGCACGGATGCACGCTCGCTCGCCCAAATTCCCGATATTCTCGATATTCCCATTTGCCTCAATGTATTATTCCAACTTGTATATTTCCAACCATCCAAGCAAAATCCCAAGTATCCAACTGATCTCCTCAAACGTATAATCCAACTATCGCACCAACTATCCAACGCGTAAAACCATTCAAGCCACAATCCTACCAAGCCAACGACGCACACTCTATGCACGCCTCAGTGTAGTGCTTTCCGATGTTTCAGCCCAATTGTACAAGCCATTACATGTTTTCCATATTATTAGGCATGAAGGAGTAGAGGAGAAGGGAAAGTGCCCACTCACATTGTTTGAATCCGTTAGGCATCCTGTCCTGCCGATACGGCCAATCCCTTGAACCCGTGGTCCGATGCAAGCGCGATCTACTCAACTGGTATGATCGTACGAGCAGGCCGTGCTCTCCAAATTATCCGACCGATCAGACTAAGGAAGACGGCATTATCGTTTCCATCCAGCTATTCAGTACTGTTCTGAACGAACACCTGATTTCCATCGATCCCGCTAGCCATCTGCACATTGAAACCAACTCGATTAATCCTTCTTTCCGAAATCCGACATTTCAAATGTAACCAGCATTTGATTTATTCAGTCCGACTCAGCATAACGCTCCGAGCGGTTGTGGGGCGTTACACTGTACAGGACAAAACGGAAGAGGAGAAGAACAAGAGATTAGTACTGGGATGGGTGACCACTTGAGAAGTCCTCTTGTTGCACCACTTTTTTTGCTCCAATTTTGGATTGAAGCAATAATGATGTGTATTTATTCACCCCCTCCTTTATTCTTCTTCTTCATTCTTGTTTCGTAGGTGGTATGAAAATGGCACCGTACGGGACTAAACTGGCGAACTATGATGGGTGACCTCTTGGGAAGTCCTAGTATTGTACCATTTTTTGCTACTATTTTAGATCGAAGCAATAATGATGTGTACGCATTCTTTTCCCTCATTTCTTCTTTTTCTTTATCCTTTTTTCATAGGTGGTATAAAGATGCCACTGAAGAACTATGATGGGTGACCCCTTGGGAAGTCCTCGATTTGTACCCCTTTTTTTACAACGATTTTGGATCGAAAAGTAATAATGTATATTTATTATTTCCCCTGCTTTCTTCTTATTCTTCTTCTTCTTCTTCTTCTTCTTCATTTTTTTCTTAGGTGGTATGAAGATGGCACCGTACGGGATGAACGGAAGAAATAGGATTGGTAACCTCCTAGGAAGTCCTCATGTTGAACCCCCTTTTTTGCTATAATTTTGTATCAAAGCAGTAATGATGTGTATTCATTACTTCCCCTCTTTTCTTCTTCTTCTTCTTCTTCTTCTTCTTCTTCTTCTTCTTCATGCTTTCTTTTGTAGATGGTATAAAGATGGCACCGTATGGGATGGGATGGAATGAAAGAACTAGGATGGGTGACCTCCTAGGAAGTGTCACGCCCCAGTTCCATAATACACGGGACTAGGCCACGTGGCAATGGACAACTACGTACCAAGGAGACTCCAGTCCGACTCTGAATACGTATAAGCTGTAAATGAGGGTCACTATCTTGATAACACGGTATACATATCTATGTATCAAACCACAAGGATATGTAATAAAGAAGGGACAACATGTATTATTGTGTGCACCCCACACTACACTCGTCCGAATAGACTCGAAGGAAATAATATGAGTCTACAAATACTGGGCTATACTAGCATAAAATAAGTAGATATCAATATAGCTGAAAAATAAAGAAGTGAATACAAATATCGAGCAATAATACCTGCATACAGGTATAATACTCATCCATAGCTCCAGTCTCCCGTCAGTAATCAACCCTACAATCTGGCAGGAAACCCGGTCCTAAGAGGGACGTAACAAGGTACAAAAAATAATATGCCATAGTAAAACAGAAAGAAAATATGTGATACGCTGGTGTAATCTAGAATAGCCACCTAAGTGAGACGCAACTTTGAAGACAATATTCGATGCGTAGGATTTTCAAATATAAAACCATAGCTCTGAGGCACAGAGACACACGGAACGTAACGTAGCTTCGAGCACAGAGTCACACGGGTGATACTACGACTCCGGATACTGGATCTCTACATAAATAAGAAAATATATATATATATATATATATATATATAATATATATATATATATATATATATATATATATATATATATATATATCGCGTGCAAAGTAGCCCAAGTGTCTAGTAACTGTCTTTTCCTCCCAATACGGTTAACGAGTGCTCGCTGAACCTGAACCTCTATCTAACAGTCTCGTCATACTGAAGTAATTATTAACAATCACGATCCTAAAGTCATCACAGATTCCGGTCATGCTGACACTATCAGGATACAGGAAGTCTGGCATGATGACAGTGTCTGAATGTGTCATAGGATTCCAATGTGACCAAGTAGGTACATCAAGGTATCGAAAAACCTCTAACAATCGATACTAGACATTACCGACGAACGTCTGCACCCTGATACGACCCGGACGCTAAGTAACGATTCCGATCCCAAGCGCACATAATGTATAGATGAAATAAATAGTAAATTTGGAACTGAGATACAGAATGGCAAGGTAAACTTGCCTGGATCCGGATGCTAAAGGCGGGGCTCCGGTACAACCTCCAAGTCTGAGGATCCCAAAGTACCTAGAGATGATATATAAAATTAATTAATAATCTAGCTCGATACTATCTAAAATAAGAGATGACAACACGTCTAGAATAGGCTTCTATCTTAGTTACATAGCTCATATAGATACTAACTAGAGGGTTGACCCAAGTTGACTAAGGTAACGTTGCATCAAATACGATCAACAATTAGTATAACGTCCTCAAACAATATCTTCAACCCCTAATATTCATAACAGTGATTTCAGTCAATTTAGTTATGCTTATCCTCGACCATACCATCCATGTAATCATAGACGTAATTTTATTCACCCAATTTAGTTGACGCACCTAAATACGCATAATGTTCATATATAGTATCCTCATTCATATCATCACTAATGTACCAAAATTTATTGGAACATCCCCAATATATGCATTTCTCATATGTATATCCTCAAACAATTGTTATAAAATATCAAGTTCACATATATGTAACCTAAAAAATGCCATTAAATTATGCATGGGTAATTCAGGAAACCCTAATCCTAACTAGGTTTTCTTAGCACACAAACAACTACACAAAAAGAGAAGTAGGATGAGGAGTTACCCAGGTGGCTGCGGGTGGTGGCAGCGGCGGTGCTGCGGCTTCAGTCAGGGATGGAGTCGACCGCGGGGGTGGTACTTGTATCGTCCGGAGTGGTGGTGGTGGTGCTCGGCGGTGTGAGGGTGGTGGTGCTCGGCTGCGGGGTCGTGGTGATGCTGTCGAGGTAGTATCAGGTCGTGGGTCATGGTGGTGGTCGTGGGCCGTGGTTGTGCGGGTGATGGTGGTCATGGGTCATGGTGGTAGGAGGTGATGGTGGCGAAGGTGGTGGTGGATCATGGAGGCAGTGGTGGTGCGGGTGTTGGTGGTTGTTCCGAGTGATGGTGGTAGCAACGGCAGCTCGATGCTCTGGTTCAGGTGGAGATGGTGAAGAAGGAGAAGAAAAAATAAAGAAGAAGAAAAAGAAGAAGAAGAAGAATGAAGGAGAGGGGAGTTGTGGTTGTCTGTGTATGTAGAGGGAGGAGAGCGAGTGAGGGGGAAGGGAATTCCTAGATTTTTTTTCTAGGGATTAGGGCCGACCTCATGTGGGGGGTTGTATGTGTGAGTTAATATAGAGTGAGTATGTAGTTGTGATGGGGTAGGGATTTGAATCAAGAGTCATGATTTAACATGAAAGAGTTGTACATAGCAAATGGGAGAGAAAAAATGAGGGAACCGATCATGTGAGGTTGGTGGAGGATTTCTTCCTTAGTTTTCACCAATAGGATGGTGACACCTAGCACCCTTTTTGCCATTAAGCCCCTTAACATTTGGGTATTTACACATAAAGAAAAATGGTCAAGATTTAATGTAGGAAGTGATGTATGGTATTTTGTAGGATAAAAGGGTGTTGTGTGCTTTGTATGGGCCTCATGAATGGGTGTTGGGTTAGGTTTGGGTTAGGTTAAGTTGGTATCCCTAATTTAATTAAACAAAGTGTCATAAGTGCTCTTAAATTAAATGGGAGTACATGGGGTCTCAATTAGGAGTGACACAAAGGTCATGAACGGTGTAGGCTTGGTGTTAGTCTTAAGCCCTTTAATTGTTTCGATGAAACGGGTTGAGTTTGTGTCCCCAAATCGATGGCAACGACATAGGTACGCGACATAGGATTAAAGAATTAATTTTCGTGACTGGGAAGTTGTGCAATTAAATTAGAGCACAACGGAGTAATTTTGTGAGTGACCAAAATATCCAATGCCTAGGTTGACTTGTCAGGTTAAGAGTGCAAATATTTGTTAGAAAATAAAGGCTATTGTTGTGCTCCAATTATTGTAGCAACGGTAAGGTGCACCAAGGATTTAAACTAAAGAACCAGTCTACAAAACCCTAACTTCTAAACCTTAATCAACCTGAAGCTAAACTAAAATTCTTGCCATATCTAGTCTACCTAAAATATTTTTGAGGCAATTTACATCATTCCTATTTTAGAAGAATTTCGTCCCCGAAATTTAAAGTAAAGCACGAATAAGAGTTACGAGAATTTAAAAAGTTAACAAGTAATCGAATTACAGTATGTAAATTCGTACCTTGGTCCTTAAATAAATATGAGAAATTCTATCGAATGGAATCCTCATGCTCCCAGGTAGACTCGTCCGGCGAATGATGCTTCCATGCAACCCTGACCAGTCGAATAGTCTGTCCTCTCAAAATTTTCTTACTGCGATCAAGTATCCCTACTGGCTGCTCCACATATGATAAACTGGGCCCGACTGTAATCTCTGAATGATTGAACATGTGGCGAGGGTCTGCCATGTATCTCCTCAACTACGATACGTAAAATACATCTTGCACTGCTTCTGATGATGGAGGCAATACAAGATGATAAGCCACTTCGCCAACTAGCTCTAAGATGTCAAAAGGTCCAATGTACCTCGGACTCAGCTTGACTCTGCCCCCAAATCTGATGGTACTACAAGTAGGCAATATCTTCAAAAATATATGGTCACCTTCCTTGAATTCTAAAGGTCTGTGTTGTGCATCTGCCCAATGCTTCTGTCTGTCCTGTGCTATGCACAGGTGGCCCTAAATCTGCTTCACTTTCTCCATTGTCTGTATCACCAACTCTAGACGAAGTATTTGATGCTCTCCCACGTTACTCCAACATATCGGCGATCTACACTTCCTGTTGTATAGTGCCTCATAAGGTGCCATCTGTATGCTTGCTTGGTAGCTATTGTTGTAGAAGAATTCTACCAAGTGGAGATGGTCCTCCAAAGTCGATCATATACGCTCTCAACATATCCTCTAGTATCTGAATCGTGCACTCGGACTGGCCATCAGTCTGTGGATGATATATAGTGTTGAACTTGAGACAAGTTCCTAGACTCTCATGTATACTCCGCCGAAACTGTGACATGAATCTGGAATCACGATCCGATACAATGCTGATAGAAACTCCATGTAGTCGTATTATCTGCCTCATATATATGTCAGCCAATATCTTCGTGGACTTCCTAACTCTGAAGGGAAAAAATATGCTGACTTGGTGAGTCAGTCTACGATAACCCAGACTGCATCCTTCCCGCTAGGACTCCTCAAAAATCCTGTGATAAAGTTTATGGTAATGTCCTGCACTCCTCTGATGTTCGGCCTGGGCTTACTGATAGACCAAATATCTTGCCACAAATCTCACAATCTCCCTCTTTATCCTATGCCGCAAGTAGTGTTGTCCCAAATCTTGGTACATCTTCGTACCCTCGGGATGAATAGAATAAATCGAGCTATGGGCCTCAATCATCAACTCTTGGAGTAGCTTGCCACTCAGAACATATAGGCGATCTCCATACCTCAATATTTCGTCTTCGTGAATCCGGAGTTCCGTCTGCATGTTGGCCTCTGTTCTCTCTCGCAGTTGCCAGAATCTCGCATCGGTAGGCAAGGCTGCCTTGATCCTCTCAACCAATATAGACTGAACCTCTAGACTGGCCATCTGTCCATCCATGCTTGGTAATACAATTTATATCCAGTATACTGAAGATCCTCTAACAAATGTCATTGTATCATCAAAAAGTATGCCAGGGGCTTCATGCTTAAGGCATCTGCTATAACATTCGCCTTGCCAGGGTGGTACTACAACTCAATATCATATTCTGTCATCAACTCTAGCCAACGCCTATGTCTCATATTGAGCTCCTTCTTAGTGTAAATATACTTCAAACTTTTATAATCTGTGTAAATCTTAACCCGCTCTCCATAAAGGTACTGCCGCCATAGCTTTAGTAAAAATATTACCGTAGCTAGCTTTAGATCATGTGTCGGGTAGTTCTTCCCATGAACCCTCAGTTATTTTGATTTGTAAGCTATCACCTTACTGTGCTGCATCAGTACACATCCAAATCCACTCCCAGATGCATCGCTATACACCACAAATCTTCCAGATCCAGAAGGAAGTGTCAAGATCGGTGTTGTCGTCAGATACTTCTTTAGATCATCGAAAGTCGTCTGATACTCCTCAGTCCCGATAAACTCCTTGCCTTTATACGTCAGCCAGGTCATAGGCGTAGCGATCCTCGAGAAGTTTTCCATGAACCTCCGATAATATCCGACAAGTCCGAGAAAACTCCTAACCTCCGTAACTGATGTAGGGGTAGGCCACGTCTCCACTGCGATAATCTTCTTCGAGCCAACTGATAGTCCATTTCTAGTAATTATATAACCCATGAATGGTACCCTATCCAAACAGAACTCATATTTTTTTAGCTTGGCATTGAGCATCTCCAACACGATCCTGAGATGCTTCTCGTGCTCCTACTGGCTCTTGGAATATACCAAGATGTATACCACCATGAACTTATCCAAGTACTGGTGGAAAACCTTGTCCATCAGGCTCATAAATACTGCTGGCACGTTGGTTAAACCAAACGGCATGACTAAAAAATTATAGTGCACGTACTTCATCCAAAAAGCTATCTTCGGAATGTCCTCCTTCCTTACCTTGATCTGATGATAGCCGGATCTGAGATCGATCTTCGAGTATACACATGCACCGTTCAGCTGATCAAATAAATCATTGATGCGCGACAAAAGGGTACTTGTTCTTTATCGTTATAGCATTTAGTGCCATGTAATCGATTTACAAATGTACCATCTCGTCCTTCTTTGGCACTAATATGATGGATGCTCCTCATGGAGAAATGCTAGCCTGAATGAAATCCTTGTCTAAGAGATCATCTACTTGGACCTTCAACTCAACGAACTCTTTCGGTGCTAATTTGTAGACGGAGGAAGTAACTAGCTCGGCTCCGAAAGTCAACTCTATAGTAAACTCTATCTCTCTGTCAGGTGGCAGGCCTAGAAGACCTCTGGAAACATATTCTCAAACTCTGATATAATGCGGGGGTACACCGGTTCACCTTTTGCAACGTGTGCTGCTAAGGTAGGTTGGACACCATGCTCTCGGGCTCCCCGAAAAAACTCAACTCAGGGTGATCGGGTGGTCTAAATATAACACAACCACATCGATAATCTAGCGTCGCATAGTATTGGCTCAACCAATCCATGCCTATGACAATGTTATTATTTAGACTTAACCTCATAATAAATTCTTTCGTTCTATTTACAAACACTAATCCTCCTTAAAAAATTTCTTTTTGTGTTTTCTCTTCCTTAATTTATAAATACTCTTTTCCTCAAAAAATTTCCTCGAGTTTTGTTCCCATTCATGTTCCATTTCATACCTCAATTTCAATGGTATTATTTCTTTATCCATAATCAAATTTTTATTTAGTTCTCTAATCTGATACTTCCAAATTCTTTTATCGATATATTCATTATTCCTTTGTCATAAATATAATCATTTCGATATTAATTTCTTCATATCCTCCAGGTGTAATCCTCTAATTAAACTGTCACAACTAGTGTTATCCTTGTAATAGTTCATACCTACTATTGGGCTCAAATTTTCAAAGATATATAATGTAATCCACTATTTCGTTAAGCAAATCCTCCGTATACCGTATCAAAACATAGCTTATTATCACGCCCCAGTCCCAAAATACATAGGACCAGGAATATGTGACACGCCAGCTACGCATTCGACCAGACTCTGGTCCGACTCGAATACGTATAAGCTGTAATAAAAATGGTCACTAAAATAATCCAGTAAATATAAACATCTATGTCTCAATCTACAATGAACAAAAATATACAAGAAAGAGCTCCATGTGCTAAAGTCGGTCGCCCAATAACACACAAACTCGAATAGACTCGAGAAGAAATATGAGTCTATAAAAACTAGGCTACAACAGCAGATGAATAACAATATGAATAAAACAACCATAATGCCGGTAGAAATGATATGAGTACCTGGTACAAATGCCCGCAAGACATGCAACTCCATCAGCAACTCCAAATGCTCCGTAATCGTCTATGCTGCAAAACTGGCAGGGGACTAGGTCCTCAGAGGGACGTAACAAGGTACAAAAATACAGCATGCCAAAGTACAACATAAAGTACAAGTGCAACGATGGTGTAGTCTAGCATAACCACCTAAGTGAGACACAGTTTAAAGACAATGTTCGACGCGTGGGTTGTCCAAAATAAAACCGTAGCTCCGAATACAGAGACACACGAGACGTACCGTAGCTCCGAGCACAGAGTCACACGGGTGATACTACTACTCCGGATACAGGAATACTACATCAACAGGACATATACATATATAAAGTACGTGCAGAGGAGCCCAAACGTCTAGTAACTGTCTTCCCCTTCCTAAGCGGTCAACGATTGTGCGCTGAACCTGAACCACTATCTAGCAGTCTCGTCATACAGAAGTAACTATCAACAAACGCGACCCTATGGTCGTCCCAGTCTCCGATCATGATTTCAGTATCAGGATACAGGAAATCTGGCACGATGACAGTGTCTGAATGTGTCCTAGGGTTACGATATACACAGGCATGTACATCAAGGTGTTGCGAACATCTATCACTCGTTACCAGACATTACCGACGAACGTCTACACCCGGTTATGACCCGGACACGAAGTAACGATTCTAATCAAAAATACGCATAATGCATATAAATAAATATCTGGTAACTGAAATACAGGGCGGTAAGGTACACTTGCCTGGATCCGGCTGCTGAAGATGGGTCTCTGGTACAACGTCCAAGTCCGCGGGTCCCGTAGTACCTAGAGACGAGATACAAGCTCAATCAATAAACTATCACGCAGCTGAAATAAGGTGTGACACACGTCTAACATATGTTCAAACTTAGTTACAACTCACATGGATACGAAGCTAGAGGGTTGACCAAGATTGACTAAAGGTATGTTACATCTAATCTGATTAATCACCTGTATAATATCATCAGACAAAATCCTCAATCATACTATATTCATCACGATGTTCAGTAGTTCAAGTATGTTCAATCCTCCGATTTTTCCCTAGTCTTCACAGACGTTATCCTGCATATTTTAAACATCATCCTTGAATAAATTATAAACTATTTATTAAACCCTTAAATATATACAATTATTTTTATTTCATATTAAAACTACTCCCCAATTTAATTTAACATTATTTATCCATCCCCAATGAGTGACTAATGGTTTAATATTACATACTAGTTCACCATCAAACACCTGCTCCTCAATGTCCATCAATGTTCCAATATCAGAATATTATTTCTCAATAATTTAAATCTACTCACTAATAATAATCAATATGCATTTTAATTTGAACAACACCCTAAATTATCAACTTAGCGTTTAAACACCACTTGCATATATAAAAATATAATATCCCTAAACTCCTCTAGAGCATCCTCAACGATTAAACCTGCTCCACCACAGCCATCAACACATAATTTACATAACATCAAGCCGTAAAGATTAATGCATTTACATTACAATCAACCCTAACTCAGTATATATAACCCACATTTAATATACATAAGAATACACTACAAGGAGAGGGGGAGGGTTCACCTTGGCGATGTGGTGGTGGTGTTGGCCGATTGTGACACGCCGGAGGGGAAGGTCATGGTGGTGTGGGTGTTGATGGTGATGATGATGAAGGTGAAGGTGATATGGGTGATGAAGGTGATGTTGGTGATGAAGTCGACAGCGACCGAGGGTGGGGGAAAGACGACAGCAGCCGGGGGGGAGATGATAGCAGCTCGCCGGTGTTAAGAGCTGCGATGGTGGCTTGGCAAGAGGTTGGTCGAAGTGAAGGTGGTCATGGGTGTTGCACTGCTAGGCCGGGGTGAGCAGTCGTAGAAGGAGGAGACTTGGCGGGATGGAGATGCAGCCATCGCCGGAGAAGGTCGTGGCAGCGGAAAGGTGACGGTGGCGTGCTGGAGGAGAAGCAGGTGACTCGGGTGGAGCTCGGCCGAGTGTATGCAGCATGGGGGGGGGGAACTCGGCTGAGGACGGTGGTGCTGGCGATGGTAGCAATGGTAGATGGTGATATGGATGGGGGAGCTCGGTCGTGGCTGCTGACAGCGGGGATCGGCGATTGCCGAGGTGATCGGAGTGAGGTCTGTGGAGGAGATGGTAATGGTGGTAAAGGTGGTCGTGGCGAGTGCTGGAGGTGGTTGAGGCAGCGGGGAGGCCAGTCGGGTTGGCCGGAGGGGGAGCTCGGCCGGGTTGGATGGCCGATCGACTGGTCGAAGTAGGGGGAAGTAGAGAGAAAGAAGAAGAAGAAGAAGAACAAGAAGAAGAAGAAGAAGAAAAAGAAGAAGAAGAAGAAGAAAAAGGAAATGGCTGTGGTTTTATGGAGAAGGAGGAGAGAGAGAATGGGGGGTTTTCCAAGGTATTGGAATTAGGGCCGGCATGGGGAGGTGGGGAGTGATGGAGATGTTTTATAGGAGGGGGTGTGAGGAATAGATGGTGAGGATGAGCTCCAAATTCAAATGGATGGCTCAGATTTTATATGGAGGAAATTGCTCATCCAAAGGAGAGAGAGTAGTGAGGTTGGATGGGTCAAGGGAGAGGGGGCTTCTTCATTTGGCTTGAACCAATGGGGTGTTGCCACCTAGTACAACTTTTGCAAATTAGTCTCCTAAATTTGGGTATTTGTACAGACACATAAAATAATAAAAAATTTGTGGGGGAATTGGTGTTTGGTGTTTTGTAGGGTGAGGGGGTGTTGTGTGTTTTGTATGGGCTTAATTCATGGGCATTGGGTAAAGTTGGGATTAAAAATAGGATTAGTCAAAGTTGGTATCCCCAATTTAATTAAAATAAAATTGTCATATGCTCTTAAATTAAATGGGGGCACATGGGGTCTCAATTAGGAGTGACACAAAGGTCATGAACGGTGTAGGCTTAGTGTTAGTCTTGGACCCTTTAATTAGTCCGGCTCAATGGGTTGAGTTGGTGTCTCAAAATTGATGGCAACGACATAGGTGTGCGATACAGGATTAAATATGGATTTTGGTTACGGAAAGTTGTGCAATTAAATTAGAGCACAAGGAATTATAATTTTGAGTGATGGAAAAGTCCAATGCCTAAATTGGCGTATCAAGTCTAGAATGCAACAACTTATTGGAAATTATGGGCTAATGTTGGGCTCCGAATATTTCAACAACGGTAGGGCACACCAAGGGTTTAATTAAAAAACAGACATCTACAAAAACTTAATTCTAAACCTCAAATATCTGCTGCTAAACCAAAATTTTCTAACCCATAACTAGACTATCTATAAAAATAAATGAGGGGATTTACACTTATTCTACCTAAAATTGTATTCCTTAATTTTCTTCTTTCCGTTATTTATTTCTCCGAGTCATCATAGTATAATTATAATAATGGTATCACCCAAGCACATGCTAGAATTTCTGGTATTAGATAATTATCTTCTAGGTGAGAGCCTAAAATTTTATGTTCTCAGTTCATAATACCATTCATGGTATTGCGATCAGGAGCTATAACTAATTTCTAGCATCTAGCTATGCATTTTCATAAATCATTGTAGAGGGTTAGGATCAACAATCTTTCTAGCTTCCAATACTTTCCAAATTATGGCTATCTCAAGTAAGGGTAGGGTTTTATCAATTCTAGGAACATACTACTAGGTCCAATTATCTTGCTAATAATCTATACTAGTTCTAGAATCTAAAAGGAACCTATCAACCTACCCTACTAAGGGTAAAAATCTTCTCAAAAAATATTACATTAATCATGCCTTCTATCGTCTGGACTACGATCTTCTTCTGGAGGGAACCATCAAGCACAAGCATTCGTCTTTCCGAAATAAAGGGAGATAAAAAATAATGATAACAATATTGATAAAAAAGGAATGAATACAATTTGGAAGTTCAAGGGCGATAATCAAATATAAAGAGAGTTTTAAAATCGATTATGGATTGAGATCCTATTCAACAATAATCCTAAATTGCAGGCTCATTCGGTATAGTAATGTAACCATAACGATATGCTCTGCGACCTGCATGGGCCACCACAAAAACCATGTCATGTCCCAGTCCCAGAATACACGAGACTAGGCCATGTGGCAATGGCCAGCTACGTACCAAGGGGACTCCAATCCGACTCTGAATACGTATAAGCTGTAAATGAGGGTCACTATCTAGATAACACGGTATACATATCTATATCTCAAACCACAAGGATATGTAATAAAGAATGGATAACATGTATCATGGTGTACACCCCACACTATACTCGTCCGAATAGACTCGAAGAAAATAATATGAGTCTACAAATATTGGGCTATGCTAGCAAAAAATAATCAAAGATCAATATAGCTGAACAATAAAGAAGTGAATATAAATATCGAGTAACAATACCTGCATACCGGTATAATACTCATCCGCAGCTCCAGTCTCCCATCAGCAATCGATCCTACAATCTGGTAGAAAATAAGATCCTCAGAGGGACATAACAAGGTACCAAAAATAATATGCCATAGTAAAATAGAAAGGAAATATGTGATACGCCGGTATAATCTAGAATAACCACCTAAGTGAGACGCAACTTTGAAGACAATGTTCGACGCGTGGGCTTTCCAAATATAAAACCGTAGCTCCGAGGCACAAAGACATACAGGACATACTGTAGCTCCGAGCACAGAGTCACACGGGTGATACTATGACTCTGGATACAGGATCTCTACATAAATAAGAATATATATATATATATATATATATATATATATATATATATATATATATATATATATATATATATATATATATATATAGCGCGTGCAAAGTAGCCCAAGCGTATAGTAACTGTCTTTCCCTCCCAATGCGGTCAATGAGTGCTCGCTAAACCGAAACCTCTATCTAACAGTCTCATCATACTGAAGTAACTATCAATAATCATGATCCTAAAGTCATCACAGATTTCGGTCATGCTGACACTATCAAGATACAGAAAGTCTGGCATGATAACAGTATCTGAATATGTCCTAGGGTTCCGATGTAACCAAGTAGGTACATCAAGGTATCGGGAAACCTCTAACAATCGATACTAGACGTTACCGACGAATGTCTGCACCCGGATACAACCCGAACGCGAAGTAACGATTCCTATCCCAAGCGCACACAATGTATAGATAAAATAAATAGTAAATCTGGAACTGAGATACAGAATGGCAAGATACACTTTCTTAGATCTGGATGCTAAAGGCGGAGCTCCGATACAACATACAAGTCCAAGGATCCCAAAGTACCTAGAGATGATATATAAAATTAATTAATAATATAGCTCGATACTATCTAAAATAAGAGATGACAACACGTCTAGCATAGGCTTTTATCTTAGTTATATAGCTCAAATAGATACTAACTAGAGGGTTGACCCAAGTTGACTAAGGTAACGTTGCATCAAATACGATCAACAATTAGTATAACTTCCTTAAACAATATCTTCAACCCCTAATATTCATCACAGTGATTTCAGTCAATTTAGTTATGCTCATCCTCGACCATAACATCCCTGTAATCATAGACGTAATTTTATACACCCAATTTAGTTGACGCACCTAAATACGCATAATGTTCACGTATATTATCCGCATTCATATCATCACTAACGTACCAAAATTCATTGGAACATCCCCAATATATGCATTTTCTATATGTATATCCTCGAACAATTGTTATAAAATATCAAGTTAACATATATGTAACCTCAATAATGTTATTAAATTATGCATGGGTAATATTCAGGAAACCCTAATCCTAACTAGGTTTCCTTGGAACACAAACAACTACACAAAGAAAAAAGAAGGATGAGGAGTTACCCAGGTGGCTGCGGGTGGTGGCAATGGCGGTGTCACCCCCACTTTTCAGATTTAGGGTATTTTTGTCTTTTCATAATTAATGTATAAATGATTGCATGATATTTAATTATATTTAATAATTACGATTTTATTTGATTGTTGTATTTTATCATTGCCTCGATAATTAGAGTGCTACGCTAGCCATTGTCTTCCAACAGATTTCATGCCCTTGTCCTAGACGTGCCAGACTGTTATTTTGATCCTTGTGTGACTCATAACCATATCTTGTTGTGATCCATTTTAGATGCACAACATTCATCACAACCGATTGTATTTAATTTTATATAAATCTAACTTGGTACCCTTGGGTGTTCCAATCAAAATTGGAGACACAACCTCGACCTATTTTGAGCAACCCAAATTAGGGTAACATTCTACTCTAAGTCTACTTCATTCATGATGCTTGTGTCCCACATAAATTCAGTCCCTTGTACTTCTAAATTAATTTTAGAATACCACTTGCATTTATTTTAATTAATTAAACTATAACCCAATTTTGTGCAATTTTCTGATTATTGGGCACTTTTGTGCAAAAGTGCGTTAAGGTGTCCACCCCGTTGGACATGACACGTGAATAAACCTATTTCTCCTTTATTTATATTTTTTCTTGATTTTTGGGAGAGTGCAATTGCAACATCAACCTCCTTGAAACCATGGCCTCAAAACCTTGAACCAATTGAATCCTAGCCTTTAATTAGAATCCATTTTAATTCTATTAAATCATGGCCCTTGAATATCTCCATGAGAGGCCCAATCCCAAGGGGGGTTGACCAGTCAAACTAATTCTAGGTCAAACCCACACCCCTTTGTATATATATATATCATCTTATTTATTTCCTTTCTCTTTAAACCTAAAATCAACTACACTAGCCGACCAAATCCCTCTTCTTCTTCCTATTCATCACCATCTACCTTTCCTCCCTCAACCACCACCGGAACCGACCAGTCCCCATCGGCCACTCCAACCCAACTCGTCACCCGCTGCACTCCACGAGATGGACCACCTGACCTTCACCGGAGTAGCGCCTGAGACCCCGCTGCCATTCTCCTCGTCGATGACCTCACGACTGTCCCTGAGCCCCGCCTGGATCCCGACTCGACCGAAGCTCGCCTGAGCAGCGGTCCCCGTCCCGCTGTACATCCCGACGTTGCACGACCCATCAACCTACATCCCGTCATACCCTTCTCGACCGGATCGACGGCCCACGAACGCCTGAACCCGCCGTTCTTCGACCAGACATCACCTAGAAACTGACCGCACTTGCCGCACCGAGACGATGAGTTGCCCGCTGATTCCGCGTTCGACTGAACCGCTTGAAAGAAGATGACAGTAGCTCACCTCGACACGAACACCCCGTCCACGAGCATGACTTGAACCCAATCTCGCATGCGTACACATACACGTGTGCATATGTTATGCATTAGTATATGTATGTATCGGTATAATATGTATGTACGTACTAGTATTAGTATACATACCTATATATATGTATTATAAGTATCCCCTAGTATATATATTTAATGTTTATACACATGGTATAAGTTTTGTTAAGTATATGTACATATATTATAATTGTAACTAATGAGTATTAATGTATATGCATATGAATCATAAAATTCTCAATTAGTATAAAACATATGTATATGTATTATACGTGAATCCCTAGTACATGTTTAAAATATGTATATATGTGCATAGTATAAATTCTACTAAGTATGTATATACGTATATCTGTTATATGTGTAATTGATTAGTATTATGATATATGTAGTTTATATTATGTACTATGTATTATATGTACTAGATGTCTTGAATGTGACCACGGATATCCCGTAGTTACATCGACCTATGACCATGTAGCATGATAGCAGACTGCCATATGTACACTAACGTACTGGCAAGACCATACCATCGACTGTCTATTATGCACAGCAACGATAGACGTAACCACCCCTAGCGTAGTCTTTGAGATCATTATGTTGATTGTGTGTTAGAGTAATGTCTGATGCAGTATTGTATTATATGATATGTCTATAGGACTGTTGGATAATTCAGACGACACTTTGGAACCCAGACATTGGTATTGCCAGCTAAGGACCACAGGCAAGTAAATTCTCTGATAGTTTCTATTATGTTGATTATCTCTATAACTCTTATTGTATAGCGTACATGACTCTGACACTGTTGTTTACACGAGTTGGCATCAATGAGACCTGTCATGAGGAGTCGTGGTTGGAATCCATCGTGCTAGCTGGGGAAAAATGGGGAAATACTAGTAGCTTATGTGATCATACACAATTTTATAAGCATCATAGCTCACCCACACCTCACGGTGGTACAGCCTTACCATTACATGCCTCATCGTTGTTACATGTGGTTAGCCTGACCTTACAGGGATGATCGCTAATCAATGTAATAAGTCTTATTAGTCCCAAGTCGATCACATGATATGTTGATGTTTCACACACTTAGTTAGATAATTCTTGACATGTATCTCTAGTATATTGATCTAGCATCTCCACATATTCTAGTTATTGTTCTTGTACACACTTACATAACAGTTCATTGTTCTTACGTGTACTTGTATTTATATTCATTGCTAGATGTATATTGATGATGATGTTACAGTATTTCTTTATTCCAGCATTTCCTTATTTCTAGTATTCTTATTGCCAGTATTCCTATATGTCTTATATTTCTTTACACTTTTTTATAGTTTTTGTCAATATATGTGGAACTATTGTTAGTGCTTGTACTTCGTTCCAATCCTGACTGGATATTTTTTCCAGAGGATCTTGAGGAGTTCTGTACTACACACTCTGGATCGGGTATAGATGCAGACTACACACCAGAGATTTTAGAGGAGACTATTCCTTTAGATAAGATTTTACCTGCAGCTATCTAGATAGTATTTATCTTATGCATCAGAGACTTATTGAGGTTTATTTCAGTTTATGTTAGACTTATGTTAAGTTTAATTTGAGACTTGTGGAGACTTATGTTGGACAGCTAGACTGTGTTTTATCTATATTTTGAGACATGGTATTTAACTATGTCATTCTTCTTATCTTTTATCGTGCCTTTATACTCTTTATAGATGTTGTGATTGAGTTTACATTATGGGATATTGTGAGATGTATATTGTCCTCCTTATGGAGATGGATATCATTGACAGGTGTTTAGTTATATAGTATTACTGTGACCTAGACAACGTTCTACCATCGATGCTGTGGCGTAGGCTGGACGTACCCACGCTCTCGTGCCCCTATACCGGGTGTGGGTCGTGACAGGCGGTTCTGCGGCTTCAGTCAGGGACGACGTCGACCATGGGGGTGGTGCTCGTTTCAACCGAGGTGGTGGTGGTGGTGCTCGGTGGTGTGAGGGTGGTGGTGCTCGGCTGCGGGATAGTGGTGATGCTGTCGGAGTGGTGTCAGGTCGTGGGTCATGGTCGTGGGCCATGGTGATGCGGGTGATGGTGGTCGTGGGTCATGGTGGCAGGAGGTGATGGTGGCAAAGGTGGTGGTGGATCGTGGAGGCAGTGGTGGTGCGGGTGATGGTGGTCGTGGGTCGTGGTGGCAGGAGGTGATGGTAGCGAAGGTGGTGGTAGATCGTGGAGGCAGTGGCGGGTGGTATTGTAGGTGACTGGAGGCAGTAGCAGAGGTGGCAATGGCGGGTAGTGTTGCAGGTATCTAGAGGTGGCAGCGGGTGAAGGTGGCTGCGACGGCTCATGGTGGAGGTAGTAGCGGTAGCTCATGGTAAAGGTAGCAACGGCGGCTATGTGTTGGAGGTAGTTGCGGCAGCTCGGTGCTCCGGTTCAGGTGGAGATGGTAAAGAAGGAGAAGAAGAAATGAAGAAGAAGAAGAAGAAGAAGAAGAAGAAGAAGAAGAATGAAGGAGAGGGGAGTTGAGGTTGGCTGTGTATGTAGAGGAAGGAGAGAGAGGGAGGGAGAAGAATTCCTAGTTTTCTTCTAGGGATTAGGGCCGGCCACATGTGGGGGGTTGTGTATGTGAGTTAATATAGTGTTAGTGTGTGGTTGTGATAGGATATGAATTTGAATCAATGGTTATAATTTAACATGAAAGAGTTGTACATAGCAAAGGGGGGAGAGAGGATGAGGTGACCGGTCATGTGAGGTTGGGGGAGGATTTCTTTATTGGTTTTCACAAATAGGATGGTGACACCTAGCACCCTTTTTGCCATTAAGTCCCTTAACATTTGGGTTTTTACACATGAAGGAAAAATGGTAAGGATTTGATGTGAGAAGTGGTGTATGGTATTTTGTAGGATAAGAGGCTGTTGTGCTTTTTGTATGGGCCTCATGAATGGGTGTTGGGTTAGGTTGGGGTTAGGTTAAGTTGGTATCCCAAATTTAATTAAATAAAGTATCATATGTGCTATTAAAGGGTCTTAATTAGGAGTGACACAAATGTCATGAACAGTGTAGGCTTGGTGTCAGTCTTGAGCCATTTAATTGGTTCGATGAAACGGGTTAAGTTTATGTCCTCAAATCAATGGCAACGACATAGGTACGACATAGGATTAAAGAATTAATTTTTTTGAATGGAAAGTTGTGTAATTAAATTAGAGCACAAGGGAGTGTGTTTGTGAGTGACCAAAATATCCAGTGCCTAGGTTGGCTTATCAGGTCAAGAGTGCAAAGATTTGTTGAAAAATAAAGGCTATTGTTGTGTTCCAATTATTGTAGCAACGATAAGGTGCACCAAGGGTTTAAATTAAAGAACCCGTCTACAAAATCCTAACTTCTAAACCTTAATCAACCTGAAGCTAAACCAAAATTCTTACTATATATAGTCTACCTAAAATATTTTTGAGGGGGTTTACAGGAAGTCCTCGTGTTGCACTCCTTTTTGTATCAATTTTTGATCGAAGCAGTAATAATGTATATTTATTCTTTCCACTCCTTTCTTCTTCGCCTTCTTCATGCTTTCTTTCATAGGTGGTATAAGATGGCACCGTACGGGACAGAATAAAAGAGGAGAAGAATAAGAGAGTAGTACTAGGATTGGTGACCTCTTAAGAAGTCTTCATCTTGTACCCCTTTTTTTTGCTACGATTTTGGAAACGTACGGGTAATGATATGCATTTATTATTTTCACTCAATTCTTCTTCTTCTTCATGCTTATTTTTGTAGGTGGTATAAAGATGGCACCGTACGGGACAGAATAAAAGTGGAGAAGAACAAGAGAGTATTACTATGATGGGTAACCTTCTGGAAAGTCGTCGTTTTATACCTCTTTTTCGCTACAGTTTTGGATCTAAGTAGTAATTATTTGTATTTATTATTTTTCCTCATTTCTTCTTCTTTTGTATGCTTTCTTTCGTAGGTGGTATGAAGATGGCACCATACGGGATGGAATGGAAGAGGAGAAGAACAAGAGTATAGTACTGGGATGAGTGACCTGTTGAGAAGTCCCCGTGTTCTATCCCTTTTTTGCTCTAATTTTGGATCGAAGCAGTAATTATATGTATTTATTCATCCCCTCCTTTATTCTTGTTCTTCATGCTTTTTCGTAGGTGGTATAAAGATGGCACCGTACGGGACGGAATGGAAGAACTAGGATGGGTGACCTCCTGGGAAGTCCTAGTGTTGTACCCATTTTTTTGCTATAATTTTAGATTGAAGCAGTAATAATGTGTACGCATTCTTTCCCCTCTTTTTTCTTATTCTTCTTCATGCTTTTTTCATAGGTGGTATAAAGATGCCTCTGAAGAATTAGGATGGGTGACCTCCAGGGAAGTCCTCGTGTTGCACCCTTTTTTTGCATCGATTTTGGATCGAAGCAGTAATAATGTGTATTTATTCTTTCTTTGTCATGCTTTTTTCGTAGGTGGTATGAACATGGCACCGTATGGGACGGAATGAAAGAGGAGAAGAATAAGATAGTAGTACTAGGATGGGTGACGTCTTGAGAATTTCTCGTGTTGCACCCCTTTTTTTGCTCCAATTTTAGATCGAAGCATTAATGATATGTATATATTTATCCCCTCCTTTATTCTTCTTCTTCATGCTTTTTTCGTAAGTGGTATGAAGATGGAACCATACGGGACAGAACAGAAGAACTAGGATGGGTGACCTCTTGAGAAGTCATCGTGTTATACTCCTTTTTTTTCTACGATTTTGGATCAAAACGGTACAGATGTGTACGCATTCTTTCCTATCCTTTCTTCTTCTTCTTCTTCATTATGCTTTTTCATAGGTGCTATAAAGATGCCACGATATGGGATGGAACGAAAGATGAGAACAAGAGAGTAGTACTAGGATGGGTAACCTCCTGGAAAATCGTCGTATTGTACCCAATTTTTTGCTATAATTTTGGCACCATACGGGTAATGATGTGTATTTATTCTTTTTCCTCTTTTCTTCTTCTTCTTCATACTTTTTTTGTAGGTGGTATGAAGATGGCTCCGTACGGTATGGAACGGAACGAAAGTAGAGAAGAACAAGAGAGTAATACTAGGATATATATCCTCCTGGGAAGTCCTCGTTTTGTACCCCTTTTTTGCTACAATTTTGTATCGAAGCAGTAATGATTTGTATTTATTCTTTTGCCTCATTTCTTCTTCTTCTTCTTCATGCTTTCTTTCATAGGTAGTATAAAAATGGCACCATATGGCACAGAAGGAAGAGGAGAAGCACAAGAGAGTAATACTAGTAGGGGTACAACTCGGGCGGGCTAAACCCGAGCCCAATCGGGTAAGCCCGTTAATGGGTTGGGTTTGGGTTGAAGATACTCGGGTTCGGGTTAAAATATTTGAACCCGATCAAAAATCTGGTTGGGCCCGGGTTCATGTGTCGGGTTACCCAAAGAACCTGAAACACGACATTGATATAATTTATGTATATTTATATTTATATATTTATATATATTGTTTCATACTTCTTAAATAAAAAATTTATACCCTAAATTTCTCCATCCAAAATCTTTAACTCCTTATCCTAAATCTTATTTTAGTTTGTATTTTGTAATGATGGAGGCTTGATTGCTATTTAAATATGTTTAATATTACTCTAATTTAAAATTATTTCAAATATCATATTAGAACCCGATGGACCCGACCCCAACCCGATCCTTCGGCTTGGTCTTGGGCTACAAATGTTGAACCCGAGGTTGGGTTAGGCTTTGGCTCGGACTAGGCTTATGATACATTTAGGCTCTGGTTGAGTTCAAGCCCGACCCAACCCACCCAAGTTGCAACCCTAAGTTCTAGGATGGGTGATCTCTTGAGAAGTCCTCGTGTTGTACCCATTTTTTGCTCCAATTTTGGATCAAAATAATAATGATGTGTATTTATTCATCCCCTAATTTATTCTTCTTCTTCATACTTTTTCATAGGTGGTATGAAGATGGCACCGTACGGGACAGAACGGAAGAACTAGGATGGGTGACCTCCTACAAAATTCTCGTATTGTATATTTTTTTTCCTACGAATTTGGATCGAAGTAGTAATGATGTGTATGCATTCTTTTCCCTCCTTTCTTCTTCTTCATGTTTTTTTTGTAGGTGGTATAAATATTGTACCGTACGGGATGGAACAGAAGAGGAAAAGAACAAAAGAGTAGTACTAGGATGTGTGGCCTCGAGATGTCCTCGTCTTGTACCTATTTTTTTGCTACGATTTTGGCACCGTACGGGTAATGATGTATATTTATTCTTTCCCCTCCTTTCATTTTCTTCTTCATGCTTTATTTCGTAGGTGGTATAAAGATGGCACCGAACGGGATAGAACAAAAGAGGAGAAGAATAAGAGAGTAGTACTAAGATGGGTGACCTCCTGGGAAGTCCTTGTGTTGTACCTATTTTTTTTTGCTATGATTTTGGCACTGTACGGGTAATAATCTGTATTTATTCTTTTTTCGCCTTTCTTCTTCTTTTTCTTCTTCATTCTTTCTTTTGTAGGTGGTATAAAGATGACACCGTACGAGATAGAATGGAAGAACTAGGATGTGTGACCTCCTAGGAAGTCCTCGTATTGTACCCCATTTATGCATCAATTTTGGATCGAAGAAGTAATGATGTATATTTATTATTTTTTCTCCTTTCTTCTTCTTCTTCTACATGCTTTCTTTCATAGTTGGTATGAAGATGGCACCGAACAGGACAAAATGGAAGAGGAGAAGAACAAGAGAGTAGTACTATGATAGGTGACTTCTTAAGAAGTCCTCGTGTTGCACCCCATTTTTGCTCCAATTTTGGTTTGAAGCAGTAATAATTTCTATTTATTCATCGCCTCCTTTATTCTTCTTCTTTATAATTTTTTCGTTGGTGGTATGAAGATGCAACCGTACGGGAAGGAACGAAAGAAATAGGATGGGTGACCTCCTGGAAAGTCCTAGTGTTGTACCCCTTTTTTTGCTACGATTTTGGATCGAAGCAGTAATGATGTATACGCATTCTTTTCCCTTCTTTGTTCTTCTTCATGATTTATTCATAGTTGGTATAAAGATGCCATCGTACGAGATAGAACAGAAAAGGAGAAAAACAAGAGAGTAGTACTAGGAAGGGTGACCTCCTGGGAAGTCCTTGTGTTGCACTAATTTTTTGTTTCAATTTTGGCACCGTAATGGTAATAATGTGCATTTATTCTTTTCCCTCCTTTCTTCTTCTTCTTTATGCTTTCTTTCATATGTGGTATAAAGATGGCACCGTACAGGACAAAACAAAAATGGAGAAGAATAAGAGAGTAGTACTAGGTTGGGTGACCTTCAGGGAAGTTCTCGTTTTGTACCCTTTTTTATCTATGATTTTGGATCATAGCAGTAATGATGTGTATTTATTCTTTTTCCTTATTTTTTATTATTCTTTATGCTTTATTTCGTAGGTGGTATGAAGATGGTACCGTACGGGATGGGACGGAAGAGAAGAAGAACAAGAGAGTAGTACTATGATGGGTGACCTCTTGAGAAGTCCTCGTGTTGCCACCCTTTTTTTGCTTCAATTTTGGATAAAAGCAGTAATGATGTGTATTTATTCATTCCCTCTTTTATTCTTCTTCTTCTTGTTTTTTTCGTCGGTGGTATAAAGATGGCACCATACGGGACAGAACAAAAGAACTATGATGGGTGACCTCCTTGGAAGTCCTCGTGTTGTACCCATTTTTTGCTACGATTTTGGATCGAATCGGTAATGATGTATATGCATTATTTCCCCTCATTTCTTATTCTTTTCACTCTCCATTTCCGAAATGTATATTTTGAGATATATTAATTTTCTGCTTAGAGTATTTCTTGCTTACATGATTAATTAGGTTGCATGCATGGAGACTAGACCCATTCTTTGGTTCAATTAGACCCATGGTTTAATTGTTGGATTGGTTTATTCATGAGTTAAACCCATGGTCTAATCCTCAAACCCTAACTACAAAACCCAACATCTTCTCTCTCTCTTCCCTCATTCTCTCATTTTCTCTTCTTTCTTCATTTAGGCAAGTATACCTTGCACACATAGAGAAATTCCTTGACTTTTGATTCTTGTTTTTTTCCTTGCATTTATTAGCCTATTATGTTCTCATGATGATTCTAAACACTTTTATTACTTAGGGTTTTCAGTTTTAATTGCTGAAGTTGAGTAGATCTATATTCTAAGTTTAGGGTTTTTATGGGTTCCTTGAGTTTTTGGTGATTTTGATCTACTAAAACATAGTATTTTTGAAAATTAGTTTTTGGGATGGATGGAGCACTTTATTACGAGCGTTTTGGCTTTTGGTTCACTTAATTCAGAGTTAAAATGAAGTTTTTATGAAGGAAACAAATTTTTAGTTTTTGGAGTGTCACTACCACCTTCCGGAAACAGGGGTATTTTCGACTTTTTACAATATTTAATATTATTATAGTTATAATTAATTAATTGCATGAATAGTATATAATTAAATTTAATAACTGTGTGATGTGTACTTTAATATATTATATTATAGACAGTGTTCATTTGTGTTGTGATGGTAGACTTGACCTAGAAGCCAGTAGATAAGCACCTATCGGAATTATGGAATTTTGAGGTAAATTGTTTTATTTAGAATTTAATTCTTGAAGATTGAAATTAATTACTGTACTTTATTTAATATTTTGCGCATTGCTTTTGCTTCGATATTTGGAGCAGTACCCTGACTCTTGTCTCCCAACAAATTTCACAATCTTGCCCTAGACATGCCCGCCTACAATTCTGCTATTTTTGCAACTCATAATTATGCTCTCTGTACATTATTTATGGCCGCACAAAAATCGTCGCGGACGTTATTTAATAAATCCCTATTTTTTATCGTTGTGCGTTCCAATCGAGATTGGAGACAATCTTGACCTATTTTTTTTGTGACCCAAATTAGGGTAATATTCTGTTCTGAGTCTTCTTCAATATTGATATTGATGACCTGACCTGATTTTGGCCCCAAGTACTCCTAATTAATTGTTGAACACAACTTGCATTTATTTCTATTTAAATTGAGGATACCATTTTATCTGATTCTAAAATCCTAATTTAATTCCAGTGCCCTGCTATTTAAGCCCGTACCCAACTTACAGCGCCCCCTGACCCTACAAAACACCGGACCCCGATTCGCCCGCCAAATTTTCGTCATTTTAGGTGTTTGTGAAATACCCAAATTTAAGGGGGTTAAATTGCAAATTGGCATTTTGTGCCAACATCCAATTATTTAAACCAATGAGGAATCCTTAATATTTTAATTAAACCTCACCCTAAATCCCCCATGAATTAATTTCCCTCATGTTCAATCTGGACTACTTAATTAGTTGGGTGCATCCACAACCCTTCATTCACATCCTCTCTCTCCCTATTTAATATCTTGTACCCTCAAACCCTAATCCCAAGAAACCTAGATTCCCCCACCACAACAAGCCTCCACCCTCTCTCCTACGTATGAAATTTTCTTCTCCTTTTTCCTTTCTTCTTCTCTTTTCTTTTCTTCTTCTCTTTCCCTTCCTTCTTCTTCTTCTTTCTCTTAGTTTTTGAATTCATTTGAATTCAAAGGGGAGGGGGAACACTATTCACTTACCCTCCCCAAACCCACAGTTCCTGTTCCCAGCGGCCGAGCCCCCGTGCCCTCTCTCTGTTTTTCCCCTACCTCGGCCATTCCGGCGGTCCCCTCACGATCCCCTCCGGCGGTCAGCACCACTCCTCCGGCGGCCTCACTGCTGCTCCTCTGCCTTTCCTTCCCGTCCAGTCCGGCCGGCAACTCCAAACACCACCACCACCATCAACTCCATTCATCAACCACCCGGCCATTGCTCCGGTGGACTCCCTCCGGCTACTCCTCGTCTGTGTTCACCCCTCGCGCCACTGACCGCCCGCTGAACTTCTCCTCTCCGGCCAGGCCAGCAAGGCGACCGTGCTCCGGCCCCCTCTGCATCTCCGGCGGCCTGCTCCTCCCTCTGCCGTTTAACTCCGGCGGCCCGCTGTGTACTCTTCCTACCTCACGACGAGTCGAACACAGCCATCTCCGGCCTGCCACCCCCTCCGGCCTGAGCTCCGGCCTGCCACCCCCTCCGGCCTGAGCTCCGGCCAACCACAGTAAGTTTCTCCTCTTCCTCTCCCTCCTTCCTCCTTCTTCCTATGGTTATACATAGATGTATCATATATGTTTAATAACTATTAAATTAATATGTATAGTATATATATGTTTTGCATAGGTATTAATATATTAATCTATGTGTATAAATATATGGCTATGTAAATACATATACGCATAGGTGTGTGTGGATGTATACGTATAATAGGCATGGAGTATTATTTAGCGTATATTTGTATGAATATATAGTGTATTTTTATTAGCGTATCTATGTACATATATATCGCGTATTCTCTATTATATATATATATATATATTGAATGTGCTTTAGTATAAATACGTATTGAATATCTATGTGTATTAATATATCAGTATACAGATAAAATATGTTAATGTAAGTTTCAGTATTAAATATTATGTGATAGTACGTATTTTAGTAGGTATTTTGGTATGTGTATGTACATATACATATATATTATTTGGTATATTTTATATGGAAATGTATATTTTAACTTATTGATGTATATATATATATACAACATACAATTTAGTGTATATATACCTATTGTATATATATTATTGGTATACCCATATACATATGTATATTATTTATTTATTAGTAATTAATTGTATAATTATAGTATGTATAATAAATTGAGTAAGTATGTATTTAAATTAATGCACATGTATATATATGTATATTAGTATATATTTTGTGTATGTGGATATTATTATACATGTATATAGTATAATTATTTTGGTGTAAAAATATATATGTGTATATATATTTTGTATGGGTATATATTTAATAAAAACGTATTTTGGTATAAATGAACAAAAATGTAAATAACCGTATTTTGGTATCAATGTATATATGTAGAGTTATATTTTCATATTGGTATATATATTTTGTATAAAACCTTAGCATATTTTTTAATATATATATATACATATATTTTGTATATGTATTTAATTTGATGTATATATTGTAAGTACATATGTTAATTAAGATGTGTATAATTATGTATCTAGCTATTAGGTGACCAGTATCCTACCTAGAGTAGTCCCAAATTCTGTATTTCTTCTGTGTGTTAGGGTAGCATCTGATACAAGTGTTGTAATTGTGATATGTTTATAGGACTGTTGGTTCACCCAGGGGATACTCTGGAACAGGACATCCATAAATACCAGCTAAGGACCCAAGGCAAGTACATTCTCTGATAATTTCCAATTCTTGATAATTGCTATAAGTTCAATGATCTTGAAATGTTACAACTGAATCTTTGACACTGTGCTACACGGACTAGTATAGCTTGGATCTGTAGTCATGAGATGTTATCTTGATTATCGTATTGACATTGTACACGACATGTATATTTAGACATCGTACATGATAGACTTGACTTGTTCGTGTATCTTGACGTGTCATGGTTGGATCCATAGTACTAGTTGGGGGCGGGGAAGTAGTAGTAAGAAATATGATCATAACCTCTTATTGTAGTATAGAAATTGTAAGTGTTAATCATGCTCTTCACCCATGATTAGCCAGGCCCTGTAGCTATCGTACATATTCCCAAGCCGATCACATTTTGAAACTACTATTTCAAACACTTAGAATAGATTATAGTTCCCTATTTTAAATCAAATACTACATCACCCGTATATGATATTGTTCCTTGTTCTTTTCATTTTCTTATATGCACTGACTGTATCTCATTGCCTATTTTGCGTGTCTCTTTATATTGCCTGTCTCTCTTAAATTGCCATTGCATTTATTTTACTGTCTTCTCAGTAGCTAGCATGACATGTTTTATTGTATTATAGACATTATCAATTAATGGAACTATTATTTGAGAGTGTTGCTTTGCTCCTTCCTGACTGAAAATATTTTTCCAGACTATGCCTTAGAGGACCGCTGTCCGACACTTTATAGACCATATGGTGAGTAGCTGCAGACTTGGTAGTAGTTGTGATTCTGGAAGGTCTAGCCGGAATTATTATTATTGTTAGTTCTTAAGTAGACTATTTGGTACCGGATTTGTCTCCGGCCTTTTGATGATTCTTGGATATTGTTGAGTTAAGTTATTACTTATTGACTTGTGGTGTTTAATTTTAATTTCTGTTTCGAAATCTTATCGTGCTGTAATCCTGTGATTGAGTATATGTTCATCTTATTTGTGTCATCTGTGCCTCCTAATGGAGATTGGATGCTTGCGTGACATTAGTTAGATAGTATCAAGACCTTGACAGCGTTCTACCGCCGACACTGCGGCGTAGGCTGGACGTACCCACGTACTCGTGCCCCTAAACCGGGTGCGGGTCGTGACACGTTTTAGTGGTGGACCATGCAGGTCAGACTTCGCATTTAGAGCGATGTCGTGGTAGTGTGACATCCTTGTTATACTACTGCGTGCCTGCGATAGAATCTAGGACATAGGATACTAGGACGAGAGCAAATACTCAATCACAATTCCTTGAGAGATTCCTGGGATGACCCCTGAGAATCTTGTTATAATTTCTAATTTAAATCATTCCCTTGTTCCATCCATTCTCACTTGTTGATATTGATTTGATTATTGTTGATTAGGTATTAAATTAGGATTTTGGTTTCATTGTAGGGTTGATCCATATCAAGATGAATTTGCAGACTGAATTATGGTATTATCTGATAACGCATGTCGATGAGGGCAGTGAAAATGATTAACATTAGAGCTATTGGACTACAAAAGGTGGATTAAAATTTTTAATTGAAGATTGAAAATGAAATTCAAGTTTTAGGATTCTGAGAAGATTGAGATTGTTATAAAAAAATAAAAAAAATAAAAAAAATTTTGAAGATTTTAATGAATTGCAAAAACTTTGAAATCGAGGAGTTGAAATATGGTTATTAAAATTTATTTTGAGGAATTCAGATTCGATCCAATGAACATAGACAAACTGTAAGGATTTTTGGAAGTGATAAAATTTTCATTTCAGTATTTAAAATAATTAACCTTGAGGGAAGTATATGCATTTTTCTATAAAATTTATTCGAGGAGTTATTTTGAGGAATTTTAATTGAGGATAGGATTTTATAGTGGGAGAGATATATTATAATATAAGTAGATAAGATGCATGTGTAAGGATCTGTTGGCTTGAGTATAATTGAGATCTCACTGCCCACTGACTTAGGTGTTCATCTAAGATTATATTAGAGAGAGTAGTACTTAGTATAGAGTGTTGCAATTGATATGCACTTGAGTGATAAGAATAACTAGCATCGACGATTACAGTAAGTAAGGAAGCTAGCAGTGAGTATGTTTCAAGTAGAACTGTGATACCTAGGGGATAGAGGTATCAGACCATGGATGCATCTTTGACCTGTGCAATCACAACTAGGATTGTTATTCCCAATCTTTATCTTGAATGTTGCTTCTTTAGAACTGTACTGTCCTTCCTTGATGATATCGTATTTTTGCCTAAATTGATTCTTTGGGATCTGTCTTCAGGATGTCGCCGCAGACAAGGTCTATGAGAGCGGGAACATCAGCTTTAGAGGGGTCTGCCACCTCTCCACCTGAGGGACAGACATCAGTAGTTCCTCCTACATCTCCAATGCACGTAGGAGTATCTGCACTTTTCGGGGATCCTCCTCCTCCACCTATTAAGAAGATTGCCGCAGCTGTGACGGACAACCTTCCTCCTCCACCGACTCCGATTCCCGAAGGTTTGCCCATTGATGGAACGCAGATGTTTACCTTGATCCAGGGCATGGTAGATGCCCAGAGAGTGACGGCAGACGCTCAGCGAGTTCAAGCTGAGGCTCAGAGGGTGCAAGCAGAAGCGTACCAGGCACAAACCGAGCTGATGAAAGAAAACATGAAGAATGCTCATCAAGTGACTCTCCAAGCTTTGGAGAAAGTAGCACAGTACCAGCAGTTTCCTGGCCAGCAACAACAGAGATCAGGCACTATAGTGGATTTCAAAAGAATGATGCCTCGGGAGTTTAAAGGTACCGAAGGGATACTCTACGCTGACGACTGGCTAGAGGATATAGAGAGAAGCCTGCGATTGACCCGGATTCCGGAGAACTTGCAGATAGAAGCCGCTGGCAGTCAGATGTTCGATATCGCACTCACGTGGTATCGCACGAAACCGAGAATTACTGCACAAGGACTTACTTGGGAGACCTTCAAGGAACTCTTCAAAGAGAAGTTCTTTCCCGACGTGGCATTGGGAACCTTGGAAAGTTAGTTTCATGACTTAGTTCAAAGAAACATGTCGGTCGACGAGTACGCTGCAGAATTTTGTAGATTGAGCCGTTTTGCATCGTCTATGATTCGGGACCCAGGAGATCGAGCCCAAAAATTTAGAAAGGGACTGACAAGAGAGATTAAGTCGCGCACTTCTGGTCGTCGTACCGCTACCTATGAGGCTATCTTAATGGATGCTCAGATCGCAGAAGAGGATCTGGATCTCAGGCCTAAGAGGAGTCCCGACACGTTTGGAGATACGAATGGTAGCCCAGGACCAGCCAAGCATCCCCGTATTCAGCACCAATAGCAGTACCAAGTACCATTTCATATTCAGCAACAACCATGGACATTTCAGCATCCACCGCAGTACCTAGCACCAGTTCCTATCCAGCGACAACCCTGGGCATTTCAGTATCAACAGCAGTACCCGGCACCAGTTCCTGTACAGCAGGATCAACGAACTTGTCACTTCTGTAAGAAGCCAGGTCACCTTTGGGAGAGCTGTAGAACGAGGCTGGGACTTTGTTTGCACTGTGGCGCTGCGGGACATCGAGTAAGGGATTGTCTTCGAGTTCCTTATCTTCCCGGCCAGCGCGCAGCTTCAGACTATAGAGATCCAGTTAGGCTACCTGTGGAACCGTATATTGCTCAGCACCCGCAAAGGGAACCACCCCAGCAGGACGGGCATTTGCGGTGACGGTCGAGGAGACCGATACTACAGGTAATATGTTAGCAGGTTCTGTTCCTTCCTTCCTCTTGTTCCTATCTATTTGATTGATTGACTGATACCTTAGTACCGTAGCTTGCATGCATGATTTTCTTGTTAGAATGTAGTTAGTAGTACCCCTGATACATAGACTGTAACACCATAACAAATGAGACCATAACCATGTATGTTCCCCCTAGATTGTATGTGGTATGACTATAGGTAGAATTTTCTTAGACCGTGATTATTGGTGTTGACTGTAGTAAAGATTCATGAAGAGGTTATTACTTGACAAGAGGAACAAGATGATTAAAATTTGAGGATAAATATTGATTTAAATAAATGGTTAAGAAATTAACATTGCATAATTGGTGGTTTATTAATTCCAGAAAGATTATGACATGATTAAATGGATTATTAAAATTTGAAAATTTTGGGAGACTATCATCATATTTATTTGATTGCAAGTTAGGATTTTTTGAATTTTATAATTGGATGTTGCATTTGGAGAATCCTTAAGTATCATATTGTTGAGCATTTTGAGGAAGAGGAAGAGAAAATCGAGAAATAAAATTTAGATGGATAAATGTTTAAATTTAAATTTGTGAGACGAGATTTCATTTTATACTTGTGCATTGAAAAAATCAAATTTAAGGAGTGGATATTAAATTCCGAGTATTGAATTATTAACAAAAACTTTCAAGGAAATTTTGATGGACTTTGATTTTTACTTTGAGGATTTTTCAGGTTATACAACAATTTTAGAATTTTGAAATTGCGAAAGGACATTGTGGATTATTAAAAGATTTCATGGATGATAAATTTAAATTTGAGGGAAATAATAATGTGTATGAGTAAACACTACTATGAGGATTTTAAATTTCGAGGACGAAATTCTTTTAAGGTGGGTAGACTTGTCACTACCACCTTCCGGAAACAGGGGTATTTTCGACTTTTTACAATATTTAATATTATTGTAGTTATAATTAATTAATTGCATGAATAGTATATAATTAAATTTAATAACTGTGTGATGTGTACTTTAATATATTATATTATAGACAGTGTTCATTTGTGTTGTGATGGTAGACTTGACCTAGAAGCCAGTAGATGAGCACCTGTCGGAATTATGGAATTTTGAGGTAAATTGTTTTATTTAGAATTTAATTCTTGAAGATTGAAATTAATTACTGTATTTTATTTAATATTTTGCGTATTGCTTTTGCTTCGATATTTGGAGCAGTACCCTGACTCTTGTCTCCCAACAAATTTCACAATCTTGCCCTAGACATGCCCGCCTTCAATTCTGCTATTTTTGCTACTCATAATTATGCTCTCTGTACATTATTTCTGGTCGCACAAAAATCATCGCGGACGTTATTTAATAAATCCCTATTTTTCATCGTTGTGCGTTCCAATCGAGATTGGAGACAATCTTGACCTATTTTTCGTGCGACCCAAATTAGGGTAATATTTTGTTCTGAGTCTTCTTCAATATTGATATTGATGACCTGACCTGATTTTAGCCCCAAGTACTCCTAATTAATTGTTGAACACAACTTGCATTTATTTCTATTTAAATTGAGGATACCATTTTATCTGATTCTAAAATCCCAATTTAATTCCAATGCCCTGCTATTTAAGCCCGTACCCAACTTACAGCGCCCCCTGACCCTACAAAACACCGGACCCCGAATCGCCCGCTAAATTTTCGTCATTTTAGGTGTTTGTGAAATACCCAAATTTAAGGGAGTTAAATTACAAATTGGTATTTTGTGCCAACACCCAATTATTTAAACCAATGAGGAATCCTTAATATTTTAATTAAACCTCACCCTAAATCCCCCATGAATTAATTTCCCACATGTTCAATCTGGACCACTCAATTAGTTGGGTGCATCCACAACCCTTCATTCACATCCTCTCTCTTCCTATTTAATATCTTGTACCCTCAAACCCTAATCCCAAGAAACCTAGATTCCTCCACCACAACAAGCCTCCACCCTCTCTCCTACGTATGAAATTTTCTTCTCCTTTTTCCTTTCTTCTTCTCTTTTCTTTTCTTCTTCTCTTTCCCTTCCTTCTTCTTCTTCTTTCTCTTAGTTTTTGAATTCATTTGAATTCAAAGGGGAGGGGGGAACACTGTTCACTCACCCTCCCCAAACCCACAGTTCCTGTTCCCAGCGGCCGAGCCCCCGTGCCCTCTCTCTGTTTTTCCCCTACCTCGGCCATTCCGGCGGTCCCCTCACGATCCCCTCCGGCGGTCAGCACCACTCCTCCGGCGGCCTCACTGCTGCTCCTCTGCCTTTCCTTCCCGTCCAGTCCGGCCGGCAACTCCAAACACCACCACCACCATCAACTCCATTCATCAACCACCCGGCCATTGCTCCGGTGGACTCCCTCCGGCTACTCCTCGTCTGCGTTCACCCCTCGCGCCACTGACCGCCCGCTGAACTTCTCCTCTCCGGCCAGGCCAGCAAGGCGACCGTGCTCCGGCCCCCTCTGCATCTCCGGCGGCCTGCTCCTCCCTCTGCCGTTTAACTCCGGCGGCCCACTGTGTACTCTTTCTACCTCACGACGAGTCGAACACAGCCATCTCCGGCCTGCCACCCCCTCCGGCCTGAGCTCCGGCCAACCACAGTAAGTTTCTCCTCTTCCTCTCCCTCCTTCCTCCTTCTTCCTATGGTTATACATAGATGTATCATATATGTTTAATAACTATTAAATTAATATGTATAGTATATATATGTTTTGCATAGGTATTAATATATTAATCTATGTGTATAAATATATCGCTATGTAAATACATATACGTATAGGTGTGTGTGGATGTATACGTATAATAGGCATGGAGTATTATTTAGCGTATGTTTGTATGAATATATAGTGTATTTTTATTAGCGTATCTATGTATATATATATCGCGTATTCTCTATTATATATATATATTGAATGTGCTTTAGTATAAATACGTATTGAATATCTATGTGTATTAATATATCAGTATACAGATAAAATATGTTAATGTAAGTTTCAGTATTAAATATTATGTGATAGTACATATTTTAGTAGGTATTTTGGTATGTGTATGTACATATACATATATATTATTTGGTATATTTTATATGGAAATGTATATTTTAACTTATTGATGTATATATATATATACAACATACAATTTAGTGTATATATACCTATTGTATATATATTATTGGTATACCCATATACATATGTATATTATTTATTTATTAGTAATTAATTGTATAATTATAGTATGTATAATAAATTGAGTAAGTATGTATTTAAATTAATGCACATGTATATATATGTATATTAGTATATATTTTGTGTATGTGGATATTATTATACATGTATATAGTATAATTATTTTGGTGTAAAAATATATATGTGTATATATATTTTGTATGGGTATATATTTAATAAAAAAGTATTTTGGTATAAATGAACAAAAATGTAAATAACCGTATTTTGGTATCAATGTATATATGTAGAGTTATATTTTCATATTGGTATATATATTTTGTATAAAACCTTAGCATATTTTTTAATATATATATATATACATATATTTTGTATATGTATTTAATTTGATGTATATATTGTAAGTACATATGTTAATTAAGATGTGTATAATTATGTATCTAGCTATTAGGTGACCAGTATCCTACCTAGAGTAGTCCCAAATTCTGTATTTCTTCTGTGTGTTAGGGTAGCATCTGATACAAGTGTTATAATTATGATATGTTTATAGGACTGTTGGTTCACCCAGGGGATACTCTGGAACAGGATATCCATAAATACCAGCTAAGGACCCAAGGCAAGTACATTCTCTGATAATTTCCAATTCTTGATAATTGCTATAAGTTTATTGATCTTGAAATGTTACAACTGAATCTTTGACACTGTGCTACACGGACTAGTATAGCTTGGATCTGCAGTCATGAGATTTTATCTTGATTATCGTATTGACATTGTACACGATATATATATTTAGACATCGTACATGATAGACTTGACTTGCTCGTGTATCGTGACGTGTCATGGTTGGATCCACAGTACTAGTTGGGGGCGGGGAAGTAGTAGTAAGAAATATGATCATAACCTCTTATTGTAGTATAGAAATTGTAAGTGTTAATCATGCTCTTCACCCATGATTAGCCAGGCCCTGTAGCTATCATACATGTTCCCAAGCCGATCACATTTTGAAACTACTATTTCAAACACTTAGAATAGATTATAGTTCCCTATTTTAAATCATATACTACATCACCCGTATATGATATTGTTCCTTGTTCTTTTTATTTTCTTATATGCACTGACTGTATCTCATTGCCTATTTTGCGTGTCTCTTTATATTGCCTGTCTCTCTTAAATTGCCATTGCATTTATTTCACTGTCTTCTCAGTAGCTAGCATGACATATTTTATTGTATTATAGACATTATCAATTAATGGAACTGTTATTTGAGAGTGTTGCTTTGCTCCTTCCTGACTGGAAATATTTTTCCAGACTATGCCTTAGAGGACCGCTGTCCGACACTTTATGGACCATATGGTGAGTAGCTGCAGACTTGGTAGTAGTTGTGATTCTGGAAGGTCTAGCCGGAATTATTATTATTGTTAGTTCTTAAGTAGACTATTTGGTACCGGATTTGTCTCCGGCCTTTTGATGATTCTTGGATATTGTTGAGTTAAGTTATTACTTGTTGACTTGTGGTGTTTAATTTTAATTTCTGTTTTGAAATCTTATCGTGCTGTAATCCTGTGATTCAGTATATGTTCATCTTATTTGTGTCATCTGTGCCTCCTAATGGAGATTGGATGCTTGCGTGACATTAGTTAGATAGTATCAAGACCTTGACAGCGTTCTACCGCCGACACTGCGGCGTAGGCTGGACGTACCCACGTACTCGTGCCCCTAAACCGGGTGCGGGTCGTGACATGGAGTTCTCGCCATGGTCGAACTGCTGCCTGGAGAAAACAAAGTCGCATGCGGCCAAGAGATCCATGCGGCCTTGACCCATATCGGAAAGTGAGTGTATGTGGCCTTGAGCTTATGCGGCCATGCAGTCTGAACTCATGCGGCCATGCGGTTTGAGCTCATGCAGCCATACAATCTGAACTCATGCGATCATGTGGCCCTGAGCTCATATGACCTCTACGGTCAGCGACCATGCGACCATGCAACCCATGTGGATATGCGGCCCGACTTTCTATACGACAACAGATCCTATGCGGCCTAGACCTATGCAAAAATTGATTTTAGGCGGCAACTGATCCCTAAGCGGCCTTGATCCTTATGTGCGCATGCGGCCCCTTGCACACGCTTTATTGGACTGGATTTGTTGAATGTTCCTGTGGACTTTATGGGATATATATGTGACTTTGATGACCACAAGAGTATTAGACACATATATGTGCCATGACCCGACCACTTGTATCCGTGCTAATACACTTACTACGTGCTTTGCGTTCCTACATGCTAAGTATTTCTACGTAATTATATTACATGTTTACACTGTGGTGTACCTATGTGCTGCATGACATGTGATATAACTTAATCTTTAGCATGGACATAAGGGTTAGTCAATGACCAAGCGTGGCTAGGATTTGTTCATTATTGCATCACGCTAGAGTGAATCCAAGTTGAACATCAAAGTAAGAAGTGGATTTGTATATAGCGTGGCCGTAATATGGTACATCATATAAGGAAAATACCATATGACCATGCCATGTGATTCTTGTTAATAATAGGGTTAACTAGGCAACTAAACTTGTATAGCTTTGGGAGAGAATGAAATCTCGAGATCGTACCTAACTAGCCACCTCCAGTCATCTGAATTGGGGTGTACAGGCTAGTCCCCATGGATATTGTTTAAATCCTTATTAGTGGATAACAATATCCGACTATTATACTATACTATGTGTTCTATGTAATCTTAGCACGGTGGCCTTACGAGGGACCGGTGCACAATACTATGTGCTATACGGCAATTTATTGATCGGCTAATCCTGCTAGTACCTGGTTCAATCTGAGGATTCCTATATGCATAATATCTCTGGGACAACTGTGACTCCATCTATTAAGCCGTATAAATGATTGGGCGATTATGTAACTGAGCATGTTTGTGTATTGTACATGCTGTCAAATAGTCTAGGGACATGGGATGTCATGGTGCGATGGTCTAACCTTTGTCCTTGTTTGGTTGCAGGGTTAGATTATTATGTCACGATAGGCTATAAACCGAAACTACGAGACAAAACTATATATATATATATATATATATATATATATATATATATATATTTCATAACCTGGTTTTATTTCTTCATTCGTGCTTTCTTTGTGGTATTTGCTATTTAGGGTCTAACCCCACTAGTTTTGCTTGGCTAGGTTTAGAGCCAGCGCCCGAGGATCAAGCGTACTTCCCTCTGAACAATAGCACGCACCAGGTGGATGGCCACTGAGAGAAACGAGTGGGTTTCTTGATCACTACTCGTTATTGCACACTTTAATTATTTTGGGCATTTAGCCACCGGCACTTGTTAGCCGAAGATTTGGACATTTAGTTTCATTTATATGATTATAATTTAATCAGACTGCAATTGATCATGGTCATATACTTTTGATACTCTGCCAGTTTTCTTATTTTATATAGCTGGTTTCCAGAATATCATGGCAGGGCATTTGGGATGCCTTACTTCTTTATCATATATGTTTAATGTTTAATGTTCTTGCATGACTTGTTGAGACAAGAGATGTGTTATGTGACCCTAAGTGACTTGCTTGTAGTATGCACTTCCTTGTCTAGTTACAGTCGTGACCGTCGTACGACGTTCTATACCTTATATGGGAGAGCTGGCCAAGTCCGTCTTCGTATTCCGGTACTGGGGTGTGACACTTCTTCTTCTTAATGCTTTTTTCATAGGTGGTATAGAGATGGCACCGTACGGGATGGAACGAAAGAGGAGAAGAAAAAAAGAGTATCGTTCCATCCCGTACGATGCCATCTCTATACCACCTATGAAAAAAGCATTAAGAAGAAGAAGTGTCACACCCCAGTACCGGAATACGAAGACGGACTTGGCCAGCACTCCCGTATAAGGTATAGAACGTCGTACGACGGTCACGACTGTAACTAGACAAGGAAGTACATACTACAAGCAAGTCACTTAGGGTCACATAACACATCTCTTGTCTCAACAAGTCATGCAAGAACATTAAACATTAAACATATATGATAAAGAAGTAAGGCATCCCAAATGCCCTGCCATGATATTCTGAAAACCAGCTATATAAAATAAGAAAACTGGCAGAGTATCAAAAGTATATGACCATGATCAACTGCAGTCTGATTAAATTATAATCATGTAAATAAAACTAAATGTCCAGATCTTCGGCTAACAAGTGCCGGTGGCTAAATACCTAAAATAATTAAAGTGTGCAATAACGAGTAGTAATTAAGAAACCCACTCGTTTTCCTCAGTGGCCATCCACCTGGTGCGTGCCATTGTTCAGAGGGAAGTACGCTTGATCCTCGGGCACTGGCTCTAAAAGAGTAGTACTAGGATGGGTGACCTCCTGGGAAGTCCTCGTGTTGCATCCATTTTTTTTTGCTACGATTTTGGCACCGTACGGGTAATGATGTATTTTTATTCATTCCCCTCTTTTTTTTTTCTTCATGCTTTCTTTCGTACGTGGTATGAAGATGATACCGTATGGGATGAAACGGAAGAGGAGAAGAATAAGAGAGTAGTACTAGGATGGGTGACCTCCTGGAAAGTCCTCGTATTGCATCCCTTTTTTAGCCACTATTTTGGATCGAAGCAGTAATGATGTGTATTTTTCTTTTCCCTTATTTCTTCTTCTTCTTCATACTTTCTTCCGTAAGTGGTACAAAGATGGCACTTTACGGGATGGAACGGAAGAGAAGAAGAACAAGAGAATAGTACTAGGATGGGAGACCTCCTGGAAGTCCTCTTGTTGCACCCTTTTTTGCTATGATTTTGGAATGAAGCAGTAATAATGTGTATTTATTCTTCCTCATCATTTCTTTTTCTTCTTCTGCATGCTTTCTTTCGTAGGTGGTATGGAGATGGCACAATACGGGACAGAATGGGAGAGTAAAAGAACAATATAGTAGTACTAGACGGGTAATGGTGTATATTTATTATTTTTCCATTTTTTTCTTCTTCTTCATGCTTTCTTTCATAGGTGGTATGAAGATGGCACCGTATAGGATGGAACAGAAGAAGAGAAGAATAAGATAGTTGTACTAAGATTGGTGACATCCTGGAAAGTCCTCGTGTTGCACCCATTTTTTCAAAGACTTTGGATTGAAGTAGTGATGATGTGTTTTTATTCTTTTCCATCATTTCTTCTTCATTTTCATGCTTTCTTTCGTTGGTGATATGAAGATGATACCATACGGGACAGAACAAAAGAGGAGAAGAATAAGAGAGTAGTACTAGGATTGGTGACCTCCTGGGAAGTCCTCGTGTTGCACCCTTTTTTGCTATATTTTTGATCGAAGATGTAATGATGTATATTTTTTCTTTTTCCTCATTTCATCTTCTTCTTCATGCTTTCTTTTGTATGTGGTATAAAGATGGCATTTTACGGGATGAAAGGAAAGAGGAGAAGAACAAGAAAGTGGTACTAGGATGGATGACCTCTTGGGAAGTCCTCGTGTTGCACCCCTTTTTTGCTACGATTTTGGATCCAAACAGTAATGATGTGTATTTATTATTTTTCCTCCTTTCTTCTTCTTCTTCATGCTTTCTTTCGTAGGTGGTTTGAAGATGGCACCGTACGGGACAGAACGGAAGAGGAGAAGAACAAAATTGCAGTACTAGACGAGAAATGGTGTGTATTTATTCTTTCCCCTTCTTTCTTCTTCTTCTTCTTCATGCTTTTTTTCATAGGTGGTATGAAGATGGCACCATATGTCATGACTCACACCCAGTGTAGGGATGTAAGTCAGGAACAACGCCCAGCCTACGTTGGTTAACTATATTATCTAAACATCTCACAATAACATAAAATTTGCTAACAATATCTCACACAAACTCAATTATAATTTTAAAGCATGAGAAGATATGAAGAAAGTCTAACTATACATTCAAAATCTATATTATCAACAATAGAAACAATATCAAATCTCATACTATAAGCCAAAAATAAATCCGGTACCAAAATGCTAAAGAAACTAACTATGAAAAACTAGTAATCCGGATAAACCTTCCGATAATAACTCCAGAACTAATGGGTCCAAGTCTGCACCATCTATAAATCAAAGTCCATAGTATGTCGGACACCAAACTGTTGGATCCTCTGAAAAATATTTTTTAGTCAGGAATAGAGCGAAGTACATCTCTAACAGCAGTTCTAAATCAATGATATAAACTATGTAGCAGTAAATAGATGTGAATATATAAGATGTCATATACATGTGCAAGAGATAAGCAATAAAAGAAATACTGAAAATAAATACAAGAATGAACAATATGGCAATGAACAAGAATATATTAATGACTAAGTGAGTGAGTACCAGCTTTAACATATGATCGGATTGGGAACATGATACAAGATTTATGGCCTGGCTAATCATACGTGCTGTCACTACCACATTTTAGGAAAAAGGGTATTTTAGTAATTTCCTATTTAAATAAATATTGTGCATGGTAAATAATTTTTGTTGTATTATTTAATTGTTGTTGGATATTATTTAATTATTTTGGACTTATTTTAGTGGACCCAACTAGTGTAGTTTGGACCCATGGACCAACATGAATTAAATAGTTAGATTTGGCCCATTTAGAAAGCCCATAGTTAAGGAGATGGATTAAATTAATTAAGTGATTAGACTAGAAGCTTCCTTCCTTAATTATTTCTTCATGAGAGGCCCCAAAGGGTACATTGGACATTTTACAATTGCTTGGGAGAGGGGCAAGGCCGGCCTATTAAAAGAGGGGGGAAATTTTACTCTCCTCTCATTCTCATTCCAAATCTAGATCTAGAATTTCCCACTCCCAAATTCCCTCCATTCTCATTCCAATTCCCTACCAAATTTATTCCAAATTCTTCCCAATTCACCATTAGAGAAGGAGAAAGCAATGATCTAGAAGAAGGAAGCAAGGATCTACAAAGAGGAGCAAGGATCTACAATTTAGAAGCAAGTTCTTCTCAATTGGAGGTTTCATTGGGAATCCATCTCCCAATAGGTATAATTCAGATTTTTTCCATTTAAATACCTTCTAAATCTGAGATTTAATCTTGTAAAATCAACCTATATGTATGTACTACCCATAGGACTTTGTTTTGTGTTCATAGGAGACCCATGGAGAAAGTTATGGTGCTTTTTGTGTTAATTTTGTTGGAATTCTGAATTTACATTTTGTTGTGTGTATCAATTGATCCTATAGATCAATTGGATATGAGCTTATGTGTTTGGGGCTAGTGTCGTGTCCATAATTTGGTACATGTGGTTCGTATCCCAACTATTTGGTGATACGTATTATTTTGGGGGTTTTCCCTCCGACACGGGGCTTTGAACATGTCGTATTTTGACACGGACACATAGATCTACTTTTGACACTTTGATTTATTCATAAATATTATTTGTGATTTGTTTGTATCCTTCGGGATGCAATTGGTTGTGTGTTGGACTCGTGTCACATGCGTATCCTAGATCTAGTGGGATACGGTGTGATACTCTCCAATTGTGTGAATTTTTGAATAGATCTAATTATGTATGGTTTAAATTCTTCAATTATAATTAGTAAATATATATAGATATTATGTATTTATTTTGTGTATTTATTATAGTAATTATTGTAGCATAGATCTATATATTTTTGTGTGTGCTAATATGATGTACAAATATAATATGTAGCTTTCTTGCATGTAATTATATATGTACTTATGTTAATAGTATAAATTATACATAAATGTTTTATAAAATATATTTATGTGTTTAATTGTGTAATTATATTATTTATAATTATTATGTAATTATTTGTATATTAATGTATATATTTTAGGTGTGCTTCTAGCCATGTAAAATATGAACATTAATATGTGCATGTGTTATAACTATTAGTATTTAATTATAAGTTTATATGTGCATATATATATAAGTATATAATTATTTATTTACATATATGTATTGTGATTATTATTGCATATATATATTTATATATATATATATATATTTTTATTTGTTTTGGTGACAGTGGTTTCTATGACAGTGAAACTGTCATTATTTGGTCTGAACAGCAGCCGCTGTACAGTGGTCAGCATTAATGACAGATCTGTCATTAATGCTGCGACAGTTTTGAGCGGCAACCTTTCAGCGACATTTTTTTTGTGACAGTTTGAAACTGTCAGCAAACTGTGACAACAGCGGTTTTGTATATGGAGTTTCTGCGAAGAATTTTCAGTGACAGTCAAGACTGTCACTATTAAACCTGTTTTATTTTATCTTGTTTTGTTCACTGTTTTCAGTGAAGCTTTGACAGTTTTAAATTATATTTTATATATTATTATTGTATATATATATATGTGTATATATATGTGTTTTGTGAGGTATAATATTTGTAATAATATATTATGTTATTTGTATACATATTGGTTTGTATATATATTATTTTAGGGTATATATTATTTGTATTAGTAGTATACTTTGTGTGAGTATGATTTGGGATCTAATTTTTATTCCTAAATTGTTGTATTTTATTTCTATATTATTTATATAGATTTCTTGTGAGGTTGACCTTGGTTTGACCATGTTTGACTTTAGTTGACTTTAGAGTTGACCATAGTTGACTTTTGACTTAGAATTTATTTATTGACCTAGGAGTTGACTAGTTTGACTTGTTCTCTTTCCGGGACCTTATTTTAATATGGTATTCCATATCTAGGTCTTCGAGGCACCGAGTCAGACATCTGTGAGACTGTTCTTTGGATTTCAGGCGAGTACATTCTCTGATAGTTTCTCATTTATGATATCCTCTATGTTCGTTGTATCTAGTGTAGATTTACATGTTTCTCTCGACACTATGGTTACACGGATTGGTATATCTGAATCTCATCATGAGATATTATTCCTTGGTATATGGTGTATATGGTGCAAGTATTGTTTCATTGGTTATCTTGTACATGTACAGACACCGATTCTCAGGGAGACTAGCTATCTTCTTGGGGAATCTAGTGCCATAGCATACCGTGGTTGGATCTATTATACCAGTTGGGGGTAGAGAGTATTAGTATAGATATGTGATCAAATCCCTATTGAATAAAGTATTGGTAAGCGAATAGTGTTGATCATGCACCGCACGTATGATTAGCCAGGCCGCATTGTATCTTGCCCAAGCCGATCACATGTTAAGCTAGTACTCACACACTTAGTCATTAGTATTATTGTTTCATTGGCATATTGTTCATTATTGTATTTCTTTCCAGTATTTCCTTATTGTCTATATATCTCGTGTATCTATTTTGTGCATCTTGTTTATCCACAGCTATTTACTGTTACATAGTTTTTATCATGGATTAGAACTGCTGTTAGAGATGTACTCTGCTCCTTTCCTGACTGGATATATTTTTCCAGATAACATTGAGTAGTACCCTACCTATTATGGACCCCAGGATGTTGTGGGTTTAGATTCGGAGACCCTGGCTCAAGAGGGACTTATCCCAACTGAGACAGTTGACCCTGGAGTGTAGCTTGTAGTATGATAGTATTCTTTTGTACTGGATTTGTCTCCAGCTTATTTTTGTTACTCTTCAGACTCATTGATGTATTATTTTAAACTCATGAGTTGATGACTATTATATTCTTATCTGATTCGTGTTCATTCTATCTTAGTTTTGTGATTAAGTACACTATCTTTTGGTGGTTCATTATATTAGATAGACTTTCTAGACAGCGTTCTACCGCCGATTCTGCGGCGTAGGCTGGGCGTTGTTTCCGACTAGTACCCTTACCCCGGGTGCGGGTCGTGACACGTTTTTGGTGGTGGCCCATGCAGGTCTAGCTTCACAAGTATGTGATGTCGTGGTAGTGCGACAACTTAGTTGTACTACTGCGAGCCTGCAATAGGATATAGGATATAGGCTGAGATACTCAATCACATCTAGGAAAATTCTTTTGATTCAACTATTCTCCTTTGATGTTGATACTTGATCTCTTAAACTGTCCTTTCCTTGATGTCTTACATCTTGTGCCATATTGATTCTTTCTTTCGCTTTGTCTCAGGATGCCGCCTAAGACTAGATCACAGCAGGGGAGAGCAGCTTCTGAGAGGTCTGCGACATCCCGAGGGCCTGCACCAGTCACTTCTCCGGTGATTGGAGTGTCAGCTGCTTTCGGAGGTCCACCACCTACTCAGAGGACTGTGCCAGCTGTATCTGAGGGGCTTCCACCTCCACCTCCTGTGCCAGCAGAGGCATCACAGATGTTTACACTATTTCGTGAGATGCTCGAGGCACAGAGGGCTCAGTCAGAGGCACATCAGAGGCAGACCGACGTTCTACGGTAGGGCATCGAGAGTGCTCATCAGCTTGCTCGTGCTGTAGTTGAGAGAGGAGTTCCGATCCAGCAGCAGGTTGTTCCTCAAGTTGCTCAGCTTCGGCCAGGCAATATTCAGGACTTCAAAAAACTGGAGCCTAGGGTTTTCAAAGGGACGGAAGGCATCGTCTATGCTAATGATTGGCTCGAGGACATTGAGCGTCTTATGAGGGTGTCCCGTCTTTCTGAAGATCTGAAGGTTGAGGCGGTAGGACTTCAACTGTTCGACGTCGCTCGCACTTGGTTCAGGAATGAGCCGGTTCTAGTTGACGCAGGACAATCTTGGGAGGTATTCAAGGACCTTTTCAAGAAGAAGTTTTTTGCTCGGATAGACAGGCTTGACTTGGGGAGATAATTTGAGAGTCTCATTCAGGGAAGCATGTCTGTGGAGGAATACGCTGCGGAGTTCGGTAGGTTGAGCCAATTTGCAGAGTACTTGGTGAGGGAGCCGGAGGTTCGAGCTATTCGTTTCCGTGAGGGTCTAAACTGGGAGGTAAAGATTCTCATTCCGTCTTTTTATGAGACATACTCGGAGATACTTGCGGAGGCACGCAAGGTTGAGCGGGATCTGGGTTTGAAGACCAAGAGAGACCGTGATTCTTTTCTGGGGGCCAACGGCAGTGCAGTATCTGCCAAACGTCCTCATTTCCAGTCCAGACCTTTCCAGCAGCCACAGCAGAACCAGACTCCAGCTAGAGCGCCTTTTCACTAGGCACCTCAGCAGCAGAGGCAGTTACAGCAGGCCCCATGCAACTTCTGCAAGAAGCCCGGCCATATCTGGGAAGTTTGCAGGAGGAGGCTAGGAGTTTGTTTGTATTATGGTACTGAAGGGCATCAATCGAGGGAGTATCCTCGTCGTGCAGTTCAGGGAGCAGCTCCAGCTCCGAGGACACAGACGAGACCACCTGCAGCACAGCCGAGGGGATCGCTTCCGACACAGCAGCAGCGTTTTGTCCAGCATCAATAGCAGGGAGGTGCTCGATAGGGACGAGCGTTTGCTATGACCGTCGAAGAGGAGGAACCCACTGGAGATGTTATCGCAGGTTCTATTCTTCTTGATTCCATTCCAGCTTTAGCTTTGTTTGATAGTGGTGCTTCCCATAGTTTTGTATCTGTTTCTTTTGCTCTGAAGCATGGTTTGGTAGCTGAGTCTTTGCTTAGGACTTGCAAGATCATGACCGGGGGAGGCATTATCCTGGTTAATGATATTTGCAAGGATCGGAGAGTTACTCTGGGAGGCCGGGAGTTGAGTGCGTGTCTACTTGTAATGCCACTTCCAAGCTATGACATTGTACTTGGGATGGATTGGTTGAGTAGGCACCGTGCTAGCATAGACTGTAGAGGAGGTAGAGTTTTGTTTGGTCCGCCAGAAGAGCCAGAGATCGAGTTTACTAGAGGAGCTACGGAGCAGGAAGAAGGCATTATTTGTGGAGCTATGGTAGAAGACAAGGAGTTGCCACATCCGTTGATAGCAGAATTCTTGGATGTATTTCCTGAGGAATTGCCAGGATTGCCACCAGATCGAGATGTTGAATTTTCTATAGACTTGGTGCCAAGTGCAGAACCAATTTCGCAACATGTCTATAGAGTAAACAACAGCGATCTGGTCGAGTTGAAGAAGCAGGTGGACGAATTGCAGGATAAGGGGTTTATCAGATCGAGTTCTTCACCATGGGGAGCCCCGGTATTGTTTATACCGAAGAAGGATGGATCGGTGCGTATGTACATTGATTACAGGGCTTTGAATAATCTCACTATCAAGAATAAGTATCCTTTGCCACGGATTGATGATCTGTTTGATCAGTTGAGTGGTGCGAAGGTATTTTCTAAGATAGATTTGAGATCAGGCTACCATCAGGTGAAGGTGAAGCCGGAGGACATACCGAAGACTGCTTTTAGAACTCGGTATGGTCAGTACGAGTTTATGGTGATGCCGTTTGGTTTGACTAATGCACCGGCGGTATTTATGAACTTGATGAACAAGGTGTTCCACCAGTACCTTGACAAGTTCGTGGTGGTGTTCATCGACGACATACTCATATACTCGAGGACACCGGAGGAGCATGAGGAGCATTTGAGGATTGTGTTGGATGTGCTGAGGAAGGAGAAGCTCTATGGGAAGTTGTCCAAATATGAGTTTTTCTTGGACAAAGTAGAATTCTTGGGGCATGTTGTGACTGGTGATGGTATTTCAGTGGATCCGAAGAAGATTTCAGCAGTAGAATCTTAGAAGACTCCGAGTTCAGTAGCAGAGATCAGGAGTTTCTTGGGATTGGCAGGCTATTACAGGAAGTTTGTGCAAGATTTTTTGAGGATTGCCGAGCCGATGACCAGACTCACAAGGAAGGATGTGGAGTTTGTTTGGACGGAGGATTGCCAGGTTGCTTTTGAGGAGTTGAAGAAGAGGTTAACGTCTGCTCCTATTTTGACGTTGCCATCAGGGTCCGGAGGTTTCACTATTTATAGTGATGCATCGGAGAAGGGTTTAGGTTGTGTTCTTCAGCAGCATGGGAAAGTGATTGCCTATGCATCCAGGCAATTGCGTCCTCATGAAAAGAACTATCCTACCCATGATTTGGAGTTGGCAGCTATCATATTTGCCCTGAAGTTGTGGAAATATTATTTGTACGGAGAGCGTGTGGAGATCTTCACAGACCACAAAAGCTTGAAGTACGTTTTCACGCAGAAGGAGTTGAACATGAGGCAGCGTCGGTGGTTGGAATTGATGAAGGATTTTGATATCTCTTTGCAATATCATCCTGGGAAAGCCAATGTAGTTGCCGATGCTTTGAGCAGGTATCCGGTAGCTATGTTCTTGACGCAGGATCGATATCTGTTGGAGGACTTGGAGAGCTTGGGCATTGAGGTGATTGTTCCTGGGTGTGCTATGCAGATGTGAGGATTGCAAATACACTCAGATTTGATGGACAGGATCAAGGCAGCACAGTATGATGATGTATCTTTGAGGAGTATCAGAGCTCAGGTGAGAGCAGGATTGGAGAATAATTTCACTATTGCAGAGGATGGATCTTTGAGGCATGGAGTTAGATTGTGTGTGCCTAGTGGGGAGTTGCGCGAGGAGGTGTTGCAGGAAGCGCATCGCTCTCAGTATTCCATACATCCAGGTGCTAACAAGATGTATCGGGATATGCGAGAGAGTGTGTGGTGGTATGGCATGAAGAGGGAAGTGGCACAGTTTGTATCCAGATGCTTAGTGTGCCAGCAGGTGAAAGCCGAGAGGCAGAGGCCAGGAGGGTTACTTCAGCCATTACCCATTCTAGAGTGGAAGTGGGAACACATTACTATGGATTTTGTGTCCGGACTTCCACGATCTCCAGGAGGGAAAGACGCGATTTGGGTCATTGTTGATAGATTGACCAAGTTGGCCCACTTTTTGCCTTTCAAAGTGGGTTTGTCTACGGAGAAGCTGGCAGAGATGTATGTGAGGCAGATCGTTAGGATACACGGAGTTCCCGTCAGCATAGTCTCAGATCGAGATAGTCGTTTCACTTCTCATTTCTGGAGGAGTTTGCAGGAGAGTTTGGGCACTCAGCTCAAGTTCAGTACTGCATATCATCCCCAGACAGATGGGCAGTCAGAGAGGACTATCCAGACTCTCGAGGATATGTTACGCACTTGTGTACTAGATTTCGGGGGTTCTTGGGAGGACCATCTCTATTTGGTAGAGTTTGCTTACAACAACAGTTACCAGGCCAGTATAGAGATGTCACCTTTTGAAGCTCTATATGGTCGGAGGTGTCGTACTCCTTTGTCTTGGGACGATGTTGGAGAGAGAATTTTGCTTGGGCCAGAGATGGTTGTGGATGCAGCGGAGAAGGTTCATTTGATCAGAGACAGACTTCGAGTGGCACAGGACAGACAGCGGCATTGGGCCGATAGCCATCGGAGACCTTTGGAGTTTGAGGTATAGTTTAGATTTTGTTTGTGCTTGTTCTTGTTTGTTATAGATTAAGTTCTTAAGATGGTGTTTTGTTCTAGGTGGGTGGTTTGGTGTTTCTGAGGATTTCTCCGACACGAGGCACGATTCACTTCGGTGGAGGCGGAAAGCTTAGTCCGCGATTCATCGGACCTTTCACTATTCTAGAGAGGGTCGGTGCAGTTGCTTATAGACTAGACTTGCCACCTGTATTGGAGGGAGTGCACAACGTGTTTCATGTGTCACAGTTGAGACGATACGTGGCAGATCCTAGTCATGTATTGGATCACTCGGAGATAGAGGTGGGCCCTACTCTTAGCTATCCAGAGCAGCCAGTTGAGATTCTGGATCGAAGAGAGAAGGTGCTGAGGAACCAGACTATTCCTTTGGTGCGCGTCGCATGGAGGCATCACTCTCCGGGGGAGTCTACCTGGGAGAGAGAGGATGACATGCGAGAGCGTTATCCATATTTGTTTGTACCTTGAGGTATGTTATTTCTAGTTCTGTTCATTAGTTAGTTGTGATTCTTTAGTTCTTTTCTGTGTTTTCTGGGGGTAGTTTTCGTCTTTGAATTTCGAGGACAAAATTATTTTAAGGAGGGTAGACTTGTCACTACCACATTTTAGGAAAAAGGGTATTTTAGTAATTTCCTATTTAAATAAATATTGTGCATGGTAAATAATTTTTGTTGTATTATTTATTTATTGTTGGATGTTATTTAATTATTTTGGACTTATTTTAGTGGACCCAACTAGTATAGTTTGGACCCATGGACCAACATGAATTAAATAGTTAGATTTGGCCCATTTAGAAAGCCCATAGTTAAGGAGATGGATTAAATTAATTAAGTGATTAGACTAGAAGCTTCCTTCCTTAATTATTTCTTCATGAGAGGCCCCAAGGGGTACATTGGACATTTTATAATTGCTTGGGAGAGGGGCAAGGCCGGCCTATTAAAAGAGGGGGGAAATTTCTCTCCTCTCATTCTCATTCCAAATCTAGATCTAGAATTTCTCACTCCCAAATTCCCTCCATTTCCATTCCAATTCCCTACCAAATTCATTCCAAATTCTTCCTAATTCACCATTAGAGAAGGAGGAAGCAAGGATCTAGAAGAAGGAAGCAAGGATCTACAAAGAGGAGCAAGGATCTACAATTTGGAAGCAAGTTCTTCTCAATTGGAGGTTTCATTGGGAATCCATCTCCCAATAGGTATAATTCAGATTTTCCTATTTAAATAGCTTCTAAATATGAGATTTAATCTTGTAAAATCAACCTATATGTATGTACTATCCATAGGACTTTGTTTTGTGTTCATAGGAGACCCATGGAGAAAGTTATGGTGCTTTTTGTGTTAATTTTGTTGGAATTCCGAATTTACATTTTGTTGTGTGTATCAATTGATCCTATAGATCAATTGGACATGAGCTTATGTGTTTGGGGCTAGTGTCGTGTCCATAATTTGGTACATGTGGTTCGTATCCCAACTATTTGGTGATACGTGTCATTTTGGGGGGTTTTCCTCCGACACGGGGCTTTGAACATGTCGTATTTTGACACGGACACATAGATCTACTTTTGACACTTTGATTTATTCATAAATATTATTTGTGATTTGTTTGTATCCTTCGGGGTGCAATTGGTTGTGTGTTGGACTCGTGTCACATGCGTATCCTAGATCTAGTGGGATACGGTGTGATACTCTCCAATTGTGTGGATTTTTGAATAGATCTAATTATGTATGGTTTAAATTCTTCAATTATAATTAGTAAATATATATAGATATTATATATTTATTTTGTGTATTTATTATAGTAATTATTGTAGCATAGATCTATATATTTTTGTGTGTGCTAATATGATGTACAAATATAATATGTAGCTTTCTTGCATGTAATTATATATGTACTTATGTTAATAGTATAAATTATATATAAATGTTTTATAAAATATATTTATGTGTTTAATTGTGTAATTATATTATTTATAATTATTATGTAATTATTTGTATATTAATGTATATATTTTAGGTGTGCTTCTAGCCATGTAAAATATGAACATTAATATGTGCATGTGTTGTAACTATTAGTATTTAATTATAAGTTTATATGTGCATATATATATAAGTATATAATTATTTATTTATATATATGTATTATAATTATTATTGCATATATATTTATATATATATATATATATATATATATATATATATATATATTTATATTTTATTTGTTTTGGTGACAGTGGTTTCTATGACAGTGAAACTGTCATTATTTGGTCTGAACAGCAGCCGCTGTACAGTGGTCAGCATTAATGACAGATCTGTCATTAATGCTGCGGCAGTTTTGAGCGGCAACCTTTCAGCGACGTTTTTTTGTGACAGTTTGAAACTGTCAGCAAACTGTGACAGCAGCGGTTTTGTATATGGAGTTTCTGCGACGAATTTTCAGTGACAGTCAAGACTGTCACTATTAAACCTGTTTTATTTTATCTTGTTTTGTTCACTGTTTTCAGTGAAGCTTTGACAGTTTTAAATTATATTTTATATATTATTATTGTATATATATATATGTGTATATATATGTGTTTTGTGAGGTATAATATTTGTAATAATATATTATGTTATTTGTATACATATTGGTTTGTATATATATTATTTTAGGGTATATATTATTTGTATTAGTAGTATACTTTATGTGAGTATGATTTGGGATCTAATTTTTATTCCTAAATTATTGTATTTTATTTCTATATTATTTATATAGATTTCTTGTGAGGTTGACCTTGGTTTGACCATGTTTGACTTTAGTTGACTTTAGAGTTGACCATAGTTGACTTTTGACTTAGAATTTATTTATTGACCTAGGAGTTGACTAGTTTGACTTGTTCTCTTTCCGGGACCTTGTTTTAATGTGGTATTCCATATCTAGGTCTTCGAGGCACCGAGTCAGACATCTGTGAGACTGTTCTTTGGATTTTAGGCGAGTACATTCTCTGATAGTTTCTCATTTATGATATCCTCTATGTTCGTTGTATCTAGTGTAGATTTACATGTTTCTCTCGACACTATGGTTAGACGAATTGGTATATCCGGATCTCGTCATGAGATATTATTTCTTGGTATATGGTGTATATGGTGCAAGTATTGTTTCATTGGTTATCTTGTACATGTACAGACACCGATTCTCGGGGAGACTAGCTATCTTCTTGGGGAATCTAGTGCCATAGCATACCGTGGTTGGATCTATTATACCAGTTGGGGGTGGGGAGTATTAGTATAGATATGTGATCAAATCCCTATTGAATAAAGTATTGGTAAGCGAATAGTGTTGATCATGCACCGCACGTATGATTAGCCAGGCCGTATTGTATCTTGTCCAAGCCGATCACATGTTAAGCTAGTACTCACACACTTAGTCATTAGTATTATTGTTTCATTGGCATATTGTTCATTATTGTATTTCTTTCCAGTATTTCCTTATTGTCTATATATCTCTTGTATCTATTTTGTGCATCTTGTTTATCCACAGCTATTTACTGTTACATAGTTTTTATCATGGATTAGAACTGCTGTTAGAGATGTACTCTGCTCCTTTCCTGACTGGATATATTTTTCCATATAACACTGAGGAGTACCCTACCTATTATGGACCCCAAGATGTTGTGGGTTTAGATTCGGAGACCCTGGCTCAAGAGGGACTTATCCCAACTGAGACAGTTGACCCTGGAGTGTAGCTTGTAGTATGATAGTATTCTTTTGTACTGGATTTGTCTCCAGCTTATTTTTGTTACTCTTCAGACTCTTTGATGTATTATTTTAAACTCATGAGTTAATGACTATTATATTCTTATCTGATTCGTGTTCATTCTATCTTAGTTCTGTGATTGAGTACACTATCTTTTGGTGGTTCATTATATTAGATAGACTTTCTAGACAGCGTTCTACCGTCGATTCTCCGGCATAGGCTGGGCGTTGTTTCCGACTAGTACCCTTACCCCGGGTGCAGGTCGTGACACGTGCGGTGCATAATTAATACTATTCAAGAGCAAGACTTGATACAAGGAGGGTACGATCATATATCTATACTATATTCTCTCCAACCCCGACTGGTATAGTGGATCCAACCATGGCATGCTATGGCACGGGATTCCCCAAAAAGATAGTGATTCTTCCCGATAATCAGTGTCTATACATGTACAAGATAATCAATGAAACAAGGCTTGCACAAGATACACCATATACCAAGGAATAATATCTCATGACGAGATCTGGATATACCAATTCGTGGAACCATCGTGTCAAGGAAACATGGATATCTATACTAGATACAATGAATATAGAGGATATCATAAATGAGAAACTATCAGAGAATATACTCGTCTGCGGTCCAGAGTAATGAATGTCAAACTGTGTCCGAACTGGTGTCACACAGACCTATATATGGAATACAACATCAATACAAGGTTACAGAAAGAAAATAAGTTAAACTAGTCAACTTCTAGGTCAACAAGTCAATTCTAAGTCAAAAGTCAAACTCGGTCAACTCTAAGTCAACTATGGTCAACTATAGTCAAACTATGGTCAACTACCTACTTCTAGGTTGCATAAGTCTAACTCAATGATATTGGGCTCACGCACTATGAATCTAGGCCATACAAGCTACATCTTAGGATACTAAGATACCGTATCTCAGGATACACAAACAATAGATAATATCAAATATCTATAATAAAGCAATATTAAATATATCAATCCTAGTTACAATTGCTAAAAGATTATCTTAGTTTTGAACCAACTTGGTATCACAACACTAAACCTCTATCTTGATACTCAAACCCAGTACCTTGATTATCCTCCAATACCTTGATACTTACCTTGGTATCTCTGAGGTATTTGTGAATTTTAGTATATATTAACTACCCCTCTAGCTATATATGTAGGTATCAATCCAATATAACTACTAGTATGTACTAATAGGAATACAATTACTAACTACCAACTAAACACTAACTACTAATACATATGCACATACATACATACATACATACATACATACATACATACATACATACATAACTAAAGATACTCATAATAATAGGTAACTAGCTAACTAAAATATAGTAACTTGATAACTAAATAACTAGTTAACTGACAATAACTATTACTAGTTAAACTAACTATTTAACTAAAAATACTAAAGAAGCTTAATTATCAAATTACCAACTCACCTAACTATAAAGAGTATAACCCAATAAATACTCAACTAAACACTAACAGTTATCACAAGGTAATTGCTCAAAACTTCAATTATATACTAACTACCAAATAATATTATATGCTAACAACTAACTATTATACATATAGTTATTAAAATACAATTAGAAAGTTAGGAACATATATATACACATATATTAATTACTAAACATATACATATATATATATATATATATATATATATATATATATATATATATATATATATATATATATATATATATATATATATCTGATATAATTAAATATCTAATATAAATCAAAAACCGCAAGACTGTCATTAAAAGCTAATGTCGCTATAACCGTTGATACTGCTGATACTCCGCTGCTTTAGTGACGAACTTATGCAGCTGTCACCAACTGCTATCGCTAATGTTGCTGTTGTGTTGTTGCTACGTTGTTTCTGTTTCTATTATTTTCGCTAATGCTGCTGCTGTGTTGTTGCCCTTGCTGTCGCTAATGTTGTTGCTGTGCTGTTGCTACGCTGCTACTCTTCTCGAAAAGTTCCCTACCGATTAATCAATGTGAGTGGGCAGAACTGCATTCTCTGATTCTTGCACGACTTAATAATGAATATGAGTTTTTGATTGCTTGTTGCTAAGAAGAATTTTTTTTCATAAAAAGAATGATAGATCCTGCCTCTGCCTAAAATAGTTAGAGCCATTGCCATGCTAAGAATAAGAAATATTGCATGCTAGAAACACTGACACCGCTATCGAATCTAGCCTAGTTAAAAGAAGAATAGAACTGCATGTTTTACTTGATGTGATAAATAGACCCGTGCCATGCTAGTCTCAACTGAAAGATCGTCCATATGTTTGCTTTTCATCGTGTTTATATGGCTTGTCTTGAATGCTTAAGCTTAAAGGAATGAATGCTTGTTTCGATGTGAGAGTAAATGCTTGTCTTGTGTGTGCAGAGACTAGTAGTCCGCCCTGATGTTCCGGTCCTACGAGATCCAGGGGGGTTCGGCTATTAGAAATGTGATAAGATGGTTTGAATGTTGCTTTGTCACGTTGTGTTGCTTTTGTGAAAGAGATGTGCTAGTGAAATGTGGGTGCTTATGGTGGATGGAGGACAAACGAAATGTGGGAGACTAATAACGCGCCCTGAGCTCGGGGCATGGATATTAGAATAGAGGATGGAGATTCGATGGGGTAAGACTAATAGTGTGCCCTGATGTTCCGGTCCTACGGGATCTAGGGGGGCGTAGCTATTAGATGGGAGGCGGTGCTTCTGTTGAGAAGAGTTGAGTCTGCACTAGAGAAGTTCATGGAGATAGCTGCATTCAGGTAATTAGGGAGCATGCTAGGCTAGCCTTCTTGCATACCTAACTGTTTGATGTAGAGACGAACAAGAAACTAAAGAACGGTATACATATATATTTATACAATTTGTTGCTAACTTGTATGTCTACTGCAGGGATAACCGTTTGGCTTTGGGGTAAGAAATATGAGTTTATGCATAAGCATGCATGCTCATTTTGTCTGCATCATAGAGATACCTGTTAGTGCTTCGTGCATTGCATCGGTCGGACAATGACTATTAATGCAGAGCTGAACCTCGGTCACAGCTGCTAATAGTATCAGAATGTGAGTCATTGGTTAGCTGGATTACCGCTACCAATCCTGAGTTTCTCTGGGACCGACCTCTGATTGATAGTTAACTTGTGTGCTTGATTGAATGATGGTTCCTAAATGCTACCTGTCCCTAGAATCTTTGGGTATAGTTCACCAAACACGATTCGCACACCCGGATAGAATCTTCGTGTTTGAATTGGTTGCCTCAATTGATTGGTTGTTTGAATTTTATTTTCAAAACAAGAATGTTTCCAAATACACAGAATTATGACTCTGCTAGCGAACTGCATAAAATGAACATAGGTAAAAGTAGCAAGATCACTAGTAATGCAATGTTTTGCCACATGATTACTTAGTGTGGGTTTCACGGGGTATAGCTTATGTTCAGTTGTTTTATCTCACCAGTACTTGTATAAAGTGCTGACCCACCAACAGTTTGCTTGTTTCTCAGGTGCCTGTTCGTCTGAGGAAGCGATAGCCGTGCCTCATCCCAAGGAGCCGAAAATCTGGAGTCGATGCTGTCACGACCCGATTCCGTAGAATCGTTGAGGCGTCCCCCGAATCGTGACCGCCGTGCGGGCCTGGGGTTGCGCCCGCATAAGGCTTTAATGATTTGCATAACAAGCACATATTCAGAGTACGCAGATAAATTAAAACACAGATTTGAAACATGGAAAAGTTTTTTTTATTGATAATGAACATCTATTACAAACTCCTGAACGAGTCATCTAATTTGCCGTACGGGCTTACAAAAGTGTTGACTCAAAATGAGATAGCAGTCCTGTACATTACATCCCTTTACTAAACTTCAAAATGTATAGACCTTCGGGCTGGAGGACGGCTTTGCCACGGAGCTGCATTATGTATAGAAAGTTGCAAGCTCCTTCTCTTCAAGTACTTCAAAAGCGGCACGATCAGAGGATGCGCCTACAGTTGGACTAGATCGAGAAAGATGACTTCAGCTCCTCGCTCGGTTCGCCTTAGTGCGGAGAACCTGTTTCAACGAGGGTCAGTATGTCGAAACATACTGGTGAAGGCGAGTTAAACCCAACTATACCAATCAATACGTTGTTTTAATAAAGCATGCATGTTTTTGTGGGTTTCTATCTTGCCTTAGTTCATTTACAAGCAACATTATATATATATATGATACTAAAATGAACTTGCCACCGTTCGGTGGATTTTACCTATCCGTCTGAACTACCTGCACAATACTTACCATGCCTTCCCTACCACGAAGACACAAGTTAGTTTGCAACAGGTTTAAATATATAAGAGATCACTGGCGTGATTCCATAATGGACATAGTCAAGGACAGGGATAACATGCAACGAAAACACACGATGAATACGATAAGCACACGATACGTTGCAAGCCATCCCCTCCAGCACACGATGACTACACACGAGTTTCGCCCGAACTGGAACGGTGCCAGTGCCCCAGCGACCGTCCGCAGAACTATACCCTTGTGCACAAGTTGTCCGTGATCGAATAATATATTTTCTTAAACAATCAGTTTACGCCTTCGAGGCAACACGAGTACAAGACATATCAATAATTGTTAAACATTCATGCACTTCAGGCAACACGAGTATGAGACATGTGTTTGCATAAGACAAGCAATAATTCATGATTTATTTCCAAACGAACAAGCATGCAATTTAGTATCCGTTCGTTAAGTTTGTTGACAAGCAATATAGTCCAAGCCTATTCTCTTTTATCTTGGTATCTTTTATTATTACTTGGTATCGTTTGATCGGGGCAAACAAGGATGCAAGATTTTATAGATGTGAAGCTTGGAAGCAGGGCTAGCTAATCGGGATAGTAGCCACTTACTTAGTTGTTTGGAAGGGAGAAGAAAAGAGGTGCTTCACGATTCCGCTCGTAAGCCGCCTACTGCTCGTTCACCTGCATCATGAACAGCTCGATCAATACTTCTTTCTCTCTTTCCAATCTCGGAATTGAAGTGCAGTTCAATGAACGAAAACAATGAAACTCATCGAAACCGTTCAAGGAAAACAAGGAAATCACAAAACCAACTCAAAGCACGAAAGCAACAAGCGACATCGAAAACCGAGGCAATAAAAGATAGCAGCGGAGAGGTCCCTCATGACTCTGCCGCTAAGTTGATCCCGGGGGCACGGTCCACTGAATATGGGAATCGATTCCGAAGAAACAAATCCATAACGAGGATGAGTTCTTGTTTCAATCTATCCCGATCGAACAATACCGTCTTGTGTTTCTTAGCCGCGCTCTCCGCACCGGGAGAACGGGGCGCTACATCCTACCCAACTAATTGGAAGTTTCGTCCCGAAACTTAGAATAGAACCTACCGCTAGGGATTATTTTGTTGGGGACGACGACCATGAAGGTTCGGACAGGAACTAATAGCATGGCCTGGATCGCCACAAGCGAGGCATAACCCAAGTCTTTTGCGGCAATACTTCTTAATGTGCCCACGCCTTTTGCAGAAGTGAAAAGTTTTGCTCAAATCCCCGTTCTGCTGACCAGCATTATTCGGGCGCTTTGTAGCGATCTTTCATCCTTTGTTGCTTTGGCGTTTGTGACTGGATGCATGCACAGTGCCGGCAGCAACATGAGGATACTGTGGTTCAAGTGATCGGGCGTAATTCATGACTTCATGCATTGTACGATACTGATGAATGATTATGTACGCATGGATGGCAGGGCATAGTCCACCTTCAAACCTTCTAGCTCGACTCGCTACATCAAGTAAATAGGCCCTAGCGAATTTGGAGAGTCGGTTGAATTCGGCGTAGTACTCTTTAACTGTCATGCTGCCTTGTCTCAGTTGTACGAACTCGTTCTCCATTTGACGTTGTACTGGAGGGGGTATAAACTCCTCTTTGAACGCAACACAAAAAGTCGTCCACGAGATCGCCTCCTCTCCATGATCAAATTGGAGAGATAGTCGATGCACGTTCCACCAATCGTGCGCGTTGAGGCAGAGTTGTAGTTTTGTGCAGGCGACGCGCTTCTCTTCGGGGACCTCTAGCAGAGCGAAGTGATCTTCAAGTTTGGCCAACCAATCTAGAGCTACGACTGGGTCCTCATTCCCATTGAATGGGTTGTTGCAGACTTTCTTGAAGTGGCCAAAGTCGAAGGCAGTCACGTCCCTCGGCCTTGGAATTTGCGATGTCTCTACTTCAAGCACGGGATGTTCCACCGGAGTCGCTGGCATTATCGCAGACTGGTTGGATGCCAAAGTCTGAACTATCTGTTGCAGGGCATCTATCTGCTTCTGTTGGACTGAGAATCGTGCTTCTATATTGTCTTAAAACTTGAGCTGACTCTCCTTCGCTCGCTTTTCGGCCCGTTCATAGCGAGCCTCATCCCTTTGTTGGTTTGCCTTTAATATCCGCAACATTTGCTGGAAGGGATCGATGCTTGGCATGGCTCGTTAGCTTCCTGAACTTCCTGAAGTGCCCGAACTACTTCCTTGGCCTTGTGTTTCATCCGGTGTTTTTGCTGTGGATTACGCTGGTGTCATTCCTTCAAAAGAAGGTAAATTACATTAGAATCATAATGTATTATGGACTTATTGCATGAACGTATCTTATTTTGGCCTAGCGAGTTCAAGAGTTCACACAGGAATTTGATCGTTAAAGGAACTTTTCCAGTACGAGAGTCTAAGGAACTTGAATCTGTGCTCTGATACCATTATGTCACGACCCGATTCTGTAGAATCGTTGAGGCGTCCCTCGAATCGTGACCGCCGTGCGGGCCTGGGGTTGCGCCCGCACAAGGCTTTAATGATTTGCATAACAAGCACATATTCAAAGTTCGCAGATAAATTGAAACACAGATTTGAAACATGAAAAAGTTTTTTTTATTGATAATGAACATCTATTACAAACTCCTGAACGAGTCAGCTAATTTGCTGTACGGGCTTACAAAAGTGTTGACTCAAAATGAGATAGCAGTCCTGTACATTACATCCCTTTACTAAACTTCAAAATGTATAGACCTCCGGGCTGGAGGAAGGCTTTGCCACGGAGCTGCATTGTGTATAGAAAGTTGCAAGCTCCTTCTCTTCAAGTACTTCAAAAGCGGCGCGATCAGAGGATGCGCCTACAACTGGATTGGATCAGGAAAGACGACTTCAGCTCCTCGCTCGGTTCGCCTTAGTGCGGAGAACCTGTTTCAACGAGGGTCAGTATGTCAAAATATACTGGTGAAGGCGAGTTAAACCCAACTATACCAATCAATATGTTGTTTTAATGAAGCATGCATGTTTTTGTGGGTTTCTATCTTGCCTTAGTTCATTTACAAGCAACAGTATATATATATGATACTGAAATGAACTTGCCACCGTTCGGGGGATTTTACCTGTCCGTCTGAACTACCTACACAATACTTACCATGACTTCCCTGACACGAAGACACAAGTTAGTTTGCAACAGGTTTAAATATACAAGAGATCACTGGCGTGATGCCATAATGGACATAGTCAAGGACAGGGATAGCATGCAACGAGAACACACGATGAACATGATAAGCACACGATGCATTGTAAGCCATCCCCTCTAGCACACGATGACTACACACGAGTTCCGCCCGGACCGGAATGGTACAAGTGCCCCAGCGACCGTCCGCAGAACTATACCCTTGTGCACAAGTTGTCCGTGATCGAACAATACATTTTCTTAAACAATCAGTTTACGCCTTCGAGGCAACACGAGTACAAGACATCAATAATTGTTAAACATTTATGTACTTCAGGCAACACGAGTATGAGACATGTATTTGCCCAAGACAAGCAATAATTCATGATTTATTTCCAAACGAACAAGCATGTAATTTAGTATTCGTTCGTTAAGTTTATTGACAAGCAATATAGTCCAAGCCTATTCTCTTTTATAATGGTATCTTTTATTATTACTTGGTATCGTTTGGTCGGGGCAAACAAGGATGCAAGATTTTATAGATGTGAAGCTTGGAAGCAGGGTTAGCTAATCGGGATGGTAGCTACTCACTTAGTTGTTTGGAATGGAGAAGGAAAGAGGTGCTTCACGACTCCGTTCGTAAGCCGCCTACTGCTCGTTCACCTGCATCACGAACAGCTCGATCAATACTTCTTCCTCTCTTTTCAATTTCGGAATTAAAGTACAGTTCAATGAACAAAAATAATGAAACTTATCAAAATCGTTCAAGGAAAATAAGCAAATCCCAAAATCAACTCAAAGCACGAAAGCAACAAGCGACATCGAAAACTGAGGCAATAAAAGATAGCAGCGGAGAGGTCCCTCCTGACTCTGCCGCTAAGTCGATCCTGGGGGCACGGTCCACTGAATATGGGAATTGATTTCGAAGAAACAAATCCATAACGAGGACGAGTTCTTATTTCAATCTATCCCGATCGAACGATACCGTCTTGTGTTTCTTAGCCGCGCTCTCCGCACCGGGAGAACGGGGCGCTACAGATGCCTTGAGCCGCATCGAGTTTATGCCTGCTTTGAGATGCTTTTGTATAGAGGGACATAATGCATGGAACGGTGTTATTGTAATCGAGAGATAGAGTGCTTGAGCGAATTGTAACCTCGGCCATGAGCCGCTTGTAATACTTTTGATTATCAATAAAATAGCCTGTTTTCATGTGCCATTGTGTTCTTTACTTTTCTGCAATATGTGTGTCGCTGCTTCAGTATTGAATAGCTTACTTGCCCTTGTTCAAATCTTTGGCCTTGTGCAAGCGCACTTTAGGCTTGCACGGTATCACGTCCCGATGAGAACGATTGGCCCGCGGAAGAGCTAAAACATGGTGATTCAGCGGGGACTATCGAGCTTGCGGGAGATTGTGGCGTGACATCTAGACCGTCTGAGTCATAGTTTAGATCTTCGGCATCTTCTTGCCAAGGACAAAATGCGATGATCCTTTCCAACTCATGGAAAGGCCTCTATTGAAACAAGTCCAATAGTTTTCGTGTTTTGGTTGCTTAGTTTTCTTGATTCCCGCTTTGTGATTTTGAATTGGTGTTGCTTTCGATTTGCTTGATTTTCGCTGCTGGTTTTATCATTTAGAGCTTTGATTCTTGGGGAGTTCGGCAGGAAGGATAGGCAAGGATTCTAATTCGGTGCTCGTGCTGTTGCAGGTCCGCGTAACTAACGTTTGATCGTCGCTAGGCGGGATTTCTTGTTTCAGCAATATTTTCCCTTAACCAGTGAGTGGTTTGGACCCTTCTTTCCTACTTCTTCACGCCTACATCTCTAATGTTTCAAACGTTCACTCGATGATGCCCGGTTGGACGCCTAGGAAATTCTTAGGCACAATGTATGCCAGCCACTAAGAAAGGAACATGGGAATTTGTAGACTAGTTTTACTATATGCTTGCACACCTTATAACTTGAGTTTGTTGTAAAGGAAATTGGTTGTTGGTTGCGGCCTGGTGCCTCGGATAGATTTTGGACCTACGGGATACCAAAATCGGAACACGGCTTGAGAAAATATGAACTATTGCATAAGATATATATTGCTGCTTTACTTCTTCTGTTTATTTTGATACATTGTATGATATATGAATTGTTCATGCATTTGCATGGTCTGTGACAACTTGTGCACAAGGTTTGGCATTTCCTCAAAATGGCATTCCGGGGCACTGGAACCGTATCAATCCAGAGGGAAATATTTGATCGTGCTAGTCGCGATGCATTACGGGACCTCCAGCAGGGCTTGCTACCCGGGCTGATAGGGCGCGCCGCAATGCTTGGAATAAGTCCCTAAGGTGTCGATCACACCAATGACGTCATAGAATAGAACACATGCTAATTTATTATCTTGTGCAGATGGTAAGTATACTTGTGTTTCATTACTGGGAAGGCGTGCATCGGTTGAGTAAGCAATCGATGTACTGGTTGGATTTAATGTTATTTTTATTCCTATCAAAACATGCAACTGATATGAATTGAATTCACTTGCTTCTCTATAGAAAGATCATCTTAATGCATGCTCGCCCCTAATAAGCTAGTGTCGATTTAGTCGAGTGGGTTCATCCCGCTCACCAGTACAAGTTGAGTACTGACCCACATTGTGGGCAACTATTTCAGGCACTCAGGCGGTGCAATGCTAGTGGATAGACGAGGAGGCGTTAGGAGTACCTCTATTTTGAAGTATAGTTGGAGTCAATTCATTTTGGAGGCTTGGACTTTCAATCTATACAAGGGTGTAATGTGAAGAACGACGGGGACTATCTGATAGAGCGCGCCCTGCATTTTGAGTTATCTTTTGTAATGCAAATCAAGTAGCCGAGAGGCGCATCAATATAAACTCTATGTAAATTACTCTAAATTATCAATAAAAAAGCATGTTTCTTCCTATACTTGTGTTCAAATATCTGTGAATGTGTTTTTCTAAATTGTGTTTCAAAATGGGTTCCTATCACTGCAAGTTCTTGCCTTGTACGAGCGCAACTCTAGGCTCGTACGACATCACACCCCAGCGAGGGCAATTCGGTTCCGTAAAGGATCCAGCGAGGACGATTGACCCTTTAGGGACCGGGGCGTGACATATTGGTATCAGAGCACGGCTTCACTTCCTTGGGATTTTAAAAAGAATTATAAAGGAGTTTGATGCGCCTCTCAATTGAGTTGCGTTCGGCGTCCGCTGCATGAGATGAGTCGCCTATACAATGAGCCCATAGATATAAAATCTATCATTTTTGGAGTATTGACAAGCTACTCTCTTTTGAAGCCATGGCTAAGAAAAATATTACAACAACAAGCAGTGCTCATCCCATTAAGAGCGATCCGACAAGTTCTGGAGAATCCGGAGGAGCGGGTTCAACCGACATAGCCGAGCGGCTTATGCATCTCATGGAGGTGCAACAACAATAAGCCATTACTCAACAAGCATAAATTCAGGCATAGTTTGTTGCTCAACAAAAGCAAATGGATACCATGATGTAGTTGATCGCATCCTTGGTACCCAGCAACGGGGGAGCAACAGTGACGCCTGTCACGCCGTTGGCTGTGGCGGTGGAGGATGAGTCAGAAGAAACACAGCCTCCAGCTAGGAATATCTGCCGAGCAAAAGAGTTCACTAAAATGCATCCACCAACGTTCAATGGACGAGCAGAACCGGACGTGGTGATGGGATGGATTGCTAAGCTGGAGGGACTCTTCAATCTAGTTGGAATTAAGGGATCCAAAAAAGTGGCCTGTGCATCAGTTCAACTGGAACTGCGTGCGCACGATTGGTTGGAAGCCACTAAGAAAGGGATCTAGGATGCCAATCCCAACTGCAAAATTACCTGGGAAATGTTCAAATCTGCCTTTATTGAACAATATATTCCCCGGGCTGTGCGGCAACAGAAGGAAGACAATTTTAGCAATCTAGTATAAGAAGGTATGTCTGTTGATAATTATGACTCAGTGTTTGCTAGACAGGCTAAGTTTGTCGGGCACTTCTTGCCTAACCAACAGGCGTGGTGCTATCATTTTCAGAAAGGTTTGAATGACGATTTGCGTAGGGACGTCATCAACCAGAAATGTCAAACCTACAGGGAATGTTACGAAGTTGCCCTGAATAGCGAGCAGATCTTTGGACGCTATCCACCAAAGGTCGATGTGCAAATCCCCCATACCAACAACAACAAACGGCTCAGAAAAAGGGAGGGTCTGTAGCACAAAAGCATTCGCACACATCCGAACACAGGGGTCAATCCCAGGCACCGTACTGCCATAGGTGCGGCAAATTAGGGCATCGGGTGAATGAGTGCCGAGTTGTTAGGTGTTTTAAATGTGGTCGTCTAGACCATAAGACTTTTGACTGTCGAGATCCAAGACCGATGGTCAGGCCACAGCCGAATCAGAACCATGGGAATCAGAACAACGAAAATCAGAATAAGGGGCCTCCAGCAAACGGTGCCAATGTTTTACCAGTGAACCCACGACGCCAGGGTGCTCAAGGCCGAGTCTATACACTGACTCGGGATGAGGCATCTGTCTCCGATACTGTTGTGACAGTACTTTACTTTTTAGAGAATTGTCCGCTAGAGTCTTATTCGATTCAGGTGCTACGCATAGTTTCATATCTGCTGATTTTACTGTTAAGCATAAATTAGCTTCTACTCCTTTAAATATGAATCTTTGCATGAGTACCCCTTCGGGAGTCGACATGCCCGCCCATGCGATCTGTAGGGATGGTTATATTTGCATCGGAGGAAGGAAGCTTGCCTTAGATGTCATTGTACTAGACATCAAGGATTATGATATTATGCTCGGAATGGACTGGTTGGGTGCTTGCCATGCAACAATCGAGTGCGCGGAGAAGGAAGTCATATTTTGTCTACCCGGTGAGGCAGACTTCTACTATTCGTGCACCGCTGCACCGAAGACGACAATGGTGATATCAGCAATTTTGGCTAGGCGTATGTTGCATTCGGGCTGTGAAGGGTACTTAGCCTCTGTTTGAGACACCCGGCAGGAAAGTGCAGATGTAGCTCAGGCTGAAGTCATAGCAAATGACGTGTTCCCGGACGAGCTGCCTGGAATGCCTCCTGATCGTGAGATCGAATTCTCCATTGACACCTTTCCGGATTCGCGACCGATATCGAAGGCACCTTATCGAATGGCCCCAGCAGAGCTGAAAGAACTGAAGGTACAGTTGCAAGATTTGTTGGACCGAGGATACATTCGTCCAAGCATTTCTCCATGGGGCGCTCTGGTGCTGTTCGTAAAAAAGAAGGATGGATACATGCGGCTGTGCATTAACTACCGAGAACTGAATAAGGCTACCGTGCGGAACTAGTACCCATTGTGAAGGATAGATGACTTGTTTGATCAGCTGTAAGGTGCAACAGTTTTCTCTAAAGTTGATCTCAGGTCAGGGTATCACCAGTTGAAAATCAAATCCGATAATGTTTAAAAATCTGTATTCAGAACCCGATACGGACACTATGAATTCCTTGTGATGTCGTTCGGCTTGACGAACGCCCCTGCAGCTTTTATGGATCTGATAAATCGCGTGTTTCGGCCGTTTGTGGACAAGTTTGTGTTCGTGTTCATTGACGACATACTAATCTATTCTAAGAATGAGGCGGAGCATAAGAAACACCTGAAGATCTTGCTGCAGACATTACGAGAGTATCAGTTGTTCGCTAAGCTCAGCAAGTGTGAGTTCTGGTTGAACAGCGTGGCATTACTTGGACATGTCATCCCGGTAGAAGGCATCGCCGTAGACCCAAAGAAAATAGAGGCGGTGGTGGACTGGAAGCAACCTACATCAGCCAGCGAAGTTCGAAGCTTTCTGGGCCTAGCGGTATACTACCGTAGGTTCGTAAATGATTTTTCTAAACTGGCCTCGCCTTTGACTCGCCTTACTCAGAAAGGGATTGTATACAAATGGGTTGATGACTGCGAAGCTAGCTTTCGGGAACTTAAGCAACGTCTTATTTCAGCTCCAATTCTTGCACTTTCGGATGGGGTAGAGGAGTTTCAGATATACAGCGATGCTTTGGGACTCGGCTTAGGGTGTGTGCTCATGCAAAGGGACAAGGTAATATTGTATGCCTCCAGGCAACTGAAGCCGCACGAGAAAAATTATCCGACACATGACTTGGAATTGGCGGCAATTATGTTTGCACTGAAGTTGTGGAGGCATTATCTTTATGGTGTTGCTTGCAAAATCTTCACAGATCACAAGAGCCTCAAGAATCTATTCACCCAACGGGAACTGAACCTCCGGCAGCGACGTTAGCTAGAACTGATTAAGGACTATGACCTGACGATCGTATATACACCGGTCAAGGGAAACATCATTGCTGATGCCCTAAGTCGAAAGCACGTGGGCTCGTTATCCATAAATAATCGTTTACTTCGGGATCTAGAGGCAATGGGCATCGAGTTTCGAGTTCGGCATCAAGAAGTACAGCTGGCACCACTCTATCTTGAACCGAGTTTATGTGATAGAATCAAATCTGCTTAGGAGGGCGATCAGTTCCTAGCGAAGGTACGCGGACTGATCTCGACGGAAAAGACGTCTGACTTTGTGGAAGGCAAAGATGGGGCCTTGCAAATGAAAGGATGGCTATGTGTTCCTAGCGACCCAGAACTCCGAAGGAAAATTATGGCGGAAGCACACTACGCGAAGTATTCTTTGCATCCAGGCAGCACCAAGATGTACATAGACTTACGCTGGACCTTCTGGTAGCACGTATGAAATGGGATGTGGCAACCTTTGTGTCACAGTGCATGGCCTGTCAACAGGTGAAAGCTGAGCATCAGCGGCCCGGCGGGGAGCTGTAGAACCTCGCTATTCCCGAGTGGAAATGGGACAAAATCACTATGGATTTCATTGTGGGATTTTTGAAGATGCCGCGGGGGCACGATGCGATTTGGGTCATAGTTGACCGTTTGACCAAATTAACCCACTTCCTCCCTATGAAAGTTACTTGGAGCGTCGATCGGTTAGCACAGATTTACATAGATGAGATTGTTCGATTACATGGAGTACCTGCCTCAATCGTCTCTGACCGTGACTGACGCTTCTTATCTCATTTTTGGACAATCCTACAGTCTGCCATGGGAGCCAAGCTAAATTTTAGTACCGCATACCACCCGCAGACTGATGGACAGACAGAAAGGACAAATCAGATTCTTGAAGACATGCTACGGCTGTGTGCAATCAATTTGAAGACTAGTTGGGACATGCACCTTTCGTTGGCAGATTTTTTGTACAACAATAGCTACCAATCGAGCATCCAGATGGCACCGTACGAAGCACTCTATGGGCGCAAGTGTCGATATCTAATCTATTAGGACGAAGTCGGCGAGCGGAAGGTACTCGGGCCAGAGCTGGTAGAGCAGGCAGTTGAGAAAGTTTGCTTGATTTGGGAAAGACTCCGCACAGCGCAGAGCCGACAGAAAAGTTATGCTGATGCCCATCGAAGACCTTTGGAGTTTATGGTCGGGGACCATGTCTTCTTGAATGTGATGCCGATGCATGGGGTGATGCATTTCGACGTGAAGGGCAAACTGAGTCCTAGGTTTGTCGGCCCCTTTGAGATACTGGATCGAGTGGCAGCTATGGCATACCGGATTGCACTACCTCCCGCCCTAGCTGAAGTGCATGACGTATTCCATATTTCTCAAATTCAAAAGTATGTTCATGATCCGAGTCATGTGGTTAGTTTTGAACAATCGGAACTGCGCACGGACTTGTCGTACTCAGAGGAGCCCGTACAGATTTTGGACCGTAAGGAAAAAGTACTTCGCAACCGTACGATATCCTTGGTTCACGTCCTGTGGCGGAACCATTCAGTTGAGGAATCAACTTGGGAGTTAGAGTCGGAGATGAAGGAGAAGTATCCTTCATTGTTCATTAAGTCGGTTGTAAGGCCTTGTTCTTAAGTTTCAGGACGAAACTTTTTCTTAGTGGTATATTATGTAGTACCTCAAATCCCTATCCGACCGGGATGCGCACTATGTAATTGGGCTTGTGGCTAGACCGTCTGATTCATAGTTTAGATCTTTGGCATCTTCTTGCCACAGACGAAATGCAATAATCCTTTCCAACTCATGGAAAGGCTTCTATTGAAACAAGTCCAATAGTTTTCGTGTTTTGGTTGCTTGATTTTCTTGATTGCCGCTTTAGAATTTTGATTTGGTGTTGCTTTCGATTTGTTTGGTTTTCGCTGCTAGTTTTATCATTTGGAGCTTTGATTCTTGGGGAGTTTGGCAGGAAGGATAGGCAAGGATTCTAATTCGGTGCTCGTGCTGTTGCAGGTCCGCGTAACTGATGTTTGATTGTCGCTAGGCGGGATTCCTTGTTTCAGCAACCTTTTCCCTTAACCAGTGAGTGGTTTAGACCCTTCTTTCCTACTTCTTCATGTCCACATCTCTAATGTTTCAAACGTTCACTCGATGATGCCCGGTTGGACGCCTAGGAAATCCTTAGCCATAATGCATGCCAGCCACTAAGAAAGGAACATGGGAATTTGTAGACTAGTTTTACTATATGCTTGCACACCTTATAACTTGAGTTTGTTGTAAAGGAAATTGGTTGTTGGTTGCGGCCTGGTGCCTCAGATAGAGTTTGGACCTACGGGATACCAAAATCGGAACACGGCTTGAGAAAATATGATCTATTGCATAAGATATGTATTGCTGCTTTACTTATTCTATTTATTTCGATGCATTGTATGATATATGAATTGTTCATGCATTTGCATGGTCTGGGACAACTTATGCACAAGGTTTGGCATTTCCTTGAAACGGCATTCCGAGGTACTGAAACCGTATCGATCCGGAGGGAAATATTTGATCGTGCTAGTCGCGATGCATTGCGGGACCTCCAGCAGGGCTTGCCACCCGGGCTGATAAGGCGCACCGCAATGCTTGGAATAAGTCCCTAAGGTGTCGATCACACCAATGACCGCATAGAATAGAACACATGCTAATTTATTGTCTTGTGCCAATGGTAAGTATACTTGTGTTTCGTTATAGGAAAGGCGTGCATCGGTTGAGTAAGCAACCGATGTACTGGTTGGATTCAATGGTTCGTGCTGGCGGTAAATGGTCTAAGCTACATAGTCGCACAGATTGTCGGAGTGCAGCAGAATTATAAATGCATAGGCGATAGGTGACAAGTTCACTGAGTCGTTAATAGCGGAAGCATTGAATAACAGAAGTATAAAAGTAAAGCAAACTCTTTATTGATATTGAACAAGTGTTACACGCGGCATATAGCCAAGATTACAAGTCGCTCAAGTCTCTCTCTGAAACAGTAAAAGCGTGCCAAGTGGCTACATTTGTGAAATAATGTATAGACAATATTCCAACATTATTTTTTGTATATGTGCTTCAGTTCTGGATGCAACATTCCAAGGCTCAAGAGTGAACTCCATGCCTTAGTACGCACGAAGGAGGCATCCGCACCGAACGAGATTCTCCCGCACCCTGCAAGCAATCTGTTGGGTTATCAGTACATGAATGCACTGGTAGGGAGGCTACTCGCCCTCTCGACAAATTCAAACACGTTCAATAGGTTCCGTGCACCATCTATTAAGTTATCTTTCTAGTTTTGCCTTAGGATCAGTTTTATGGTAATATTGAATAACTTAACTTGTGTGGCAGTGCGCCGTGCGATATAAGAGAAGACACGGCGAGACTTACAAACTTACCATTTGTCCTTCCCTGTCCAAGGCAAACCAAGTTAATTCAAGCACAAGCAGCATATATAATGAAACTCAGGGGCTATAGCATATGCGAACACTGTGTTGTGAGCGAGATTATATTTCGGGTGCATGAGCGTACACGTTATCTAGAAGTATTGCAGAGGATGTTCAAGTATTCAATTATGTACAAGTATCTTATATCCATGATCGTTCAAGTATTACAGATATTCTCGATGTGATGCAATGACTCATACGCGGATAGCCGCTAAGCGATGATGACTTATCTGTCATGCCCCGATCTCCCGCAGGCTATTTCGGCTGTCCCCGCTAGGCGGGAATCACCCTCGCCAGCGCTCCCACGGAACGATCGCTTTGACCCATCCGGGCGTGATGCCGAACGAGCGTGAGCCACGAACGTGCAAGGCCGTAGTTCATTGGCTGAAGGTAAGTGTTCTAAGTCACAGAGTCACACAGATTGTCCGAGTGCAGCGGAGTCATGAACGCATAGACGATCGGTAACAAGTTCACTGAGTTAACAAATATAGCGGAAGCATTGAAACACAAGTTGAAGTAAAGCAAGCTCTTTATTGATATAAAGATGTGTTACAGGTGGCGCATAGCTGAGATTACAAGTCACTCAAGCCTCTCTCTCTGAAACAGTAAAAGCGTGCCAAGTGGCTACAATTGTGGAATGATTGTACAGGCGATGTTCAGGCAAGTTCCAACATTATGTCTTGTATATGTGCTTCAGTTCCGGACGCACCGTTGCTTCGGAGTGATCTTCACGCCTAAGCACGCATGAAGGAGGCATCCGTACCGACGAGGTTCTCCCACACCCTGCATACAGACTGGTGGATTATCAGTACATTGAATGCACTGGTTGGGAAGCTACTCGCCCGCTCGACAAATCCAAACACGTAATATAAGTTCTGTGCACCAACTATTTAGTTGTCTTTCTAGTTGCCTTAGGATCAGTTTTATGCAAACATTGAATAGCCTAATCCGTGTGGCAGTGCACCGTGCAACATGAGAGGAAACACGGCGAGACTTACCCACTTACCAATTGTCCTTCCCTGTCCAAGGCAAACATTATTAATTCAAGCACGGGCATGTATAAGCATTCAGGGGCATTCATAATGAAAACCAAGGCAATAGCATATGTAACACGAGAGTCATTGAACTGGACAATATTTGGTGTGCTCAGTTGTTCTTTGATGCGATGCAATGACTCGCACGCGGATAGCCGCTAAGCGAGGATGACTTATCTATATGAACATGAGTCGCTGGCATAGCCATAAAGGACTAATCCCAGACGAATGGAATGCAACGAGAGCATACGATGCGCTACGAGCCATTTCGCCCGAACACGAGGGATTGCACACGAAGTAGTCCAAGGCCAAAATGGATTGCAGCGAAAGTACATGATGCGCTACAAACTATCTCGCCAGCACACGATGGACTAAATATGATGTGGTCCCGGGAAAGTGGAATGCAACAAAAGTACAAGAGGCGCTACAAACCACTCGCCCGAACACGAGGGACCACACGTGAAGTTCCATCCGGATCGGATCGGCCCCAGTGCCCCAGTGACCGTCCGTGGAACTGTACCTCGTTTTTGAGTTGTCCGCGACATAAAATTATTGGGTCTTTCAATTATCACGAGATACACGGGAACATGAGAATACGAGTGCACATGAACACGAGAACACGAGTACACTGAAACACGAGTACACGAGTACACGAGATACTTGGATCTTTATTTCTGTACAGTGAATAACTTGCCAAGATCAATCAAGCATGGAACGACTACTTAGTAGTCTCCCGGGGTTTGGATGAAAATAAGGCAACATTCAAGCAGAAAAGCATGCATTTGTATGAATACAACATTCACGTAGCTCGGGCCCGAAGGTAAGCCGAGGAGTGAGATCGTTAGGGGGGCTTCCCGAGCGACACGTTCTAGGGCAGCATGCAAGGGTCTGAACATATATAAAAGCAATGTTTCATTTCCATGTTCTAGCATACAAGCATTTCAAGTTAGGATTATTCCCTTAGCTAGGTGCGTTGGATTTTATTAGCATGCAGGGGGTGATTCACCTAGCGACTAGCATGAAACATTCCACATTTTATGTGTGCTGGCTAAGCAAAGACAAGTTCACCGTAGCCACCCACCTTAGCGATGATTCGCCTCGGTAGAGCGATACGTCAAGCGAGCCTCTGAAAGCCTAAGCTGAATTCCTGTAGGGACAAGTCTGGATATCCTTTGATTCTCGTTTGAGACAAAGCGGGTCGGGACAGTTGCACTATTGTCGTTTGAGACGGCAGTCCGCTTGAGCGGAATGGGGTGTTACATCCTACCCAACTCAGAAAAGTCTCGTCCTCGAGACTTACTGAGGACAAGCAGTAATCTAGGGTTGAGGCAATCCTAGACAAGTTGTTGTACTTGTTCATTTGGATATTCACTTGCACAAGCATCGAAATCAGCATATCGCTTAGTCTGGATCGTGCGCACTTTCAAAGTGCACTTCTAGCATGAGCACGTCAACCAGCTTAGTGATAGCGAAGTCTTAGCACTCGAGTTTCACCTTTTCTTAAGTCTTGGATGGTGCACTAGTTCAAGGCGTCCCTCGAATATATGCATTAGACCAAACTTAGATTTAGTAAAATCGGACAAGCTACTAGCGATACTCTCAAGGGTTCGCACAGGTTGGCACAAAGGCCACTCGTAGCACAATCTCATACAAGCAAGCATATCATATCATTCAAAACGCATTATAAAAGTATTTAGACTTATTGTTGGAACATTCTATCGAGGCATTGAGAGAGAGCGTGCACATAATCCACGAACGAGCTTTCGAAACAGAGATAATCGAAATAAATTCCAAAGGCGTAGAAGCCAGGCTCTGATACCACTATGTCACGCCCCGATCTCCCGCAGGCTATTTTGGCCGTCCCCACTAGGCGGGAATCACCCTCATCAGCGCTCCCACGGAACGATCGCTTTGACCCATCCGGGTGTGATGCCGCACAAGCGTGAGCCACACCCATGCAAGGCCGTGGTTCATTGGCTGGCGGTAAGAGTTCTAAGCCACAGAGTCGCACAGATTGTCCGAGTGCAGCGGAGTCATGAACGCATAGGCAATCGGTAACAAGTTTACTGAGTTGACAAATATAGCGGAAGCATTGAAACACAAGTTGAAGTAAAGCAAGCTCTTTATTGATATAAAGATGTGTTACATGCGGCGCATAGTCGAGATTACAAGTCGCTCAAGCCTCTCTCTCTGAAACAGTAAAAGCGTGCCAAGTGGCTACAATTGTGGAATGATTGTACAGGCGATGTTCAGGCAAGTTCCAACATTATGTCTTGTATATGTGCTTCAGTTCCGGATGCACCGTTGCTTCGGAGTGATCTTTACGCCTAAGCACGCACGAAGGAGGCATCCGTACTGACGAGGTTCTCTCACACCCTGCATACAGACTGGTGGATTATCAGTATATTGAATGCACTGGTGGGAAAGCTACTCGCCCGCTCGACAAATCCAAACACGTAATATAAGTTCCGTGCACCAACTATTTAGTTGTCTTTTTAGTTGCCTTAGGATCAGTTTCATGCAAACATTGAATAGCCTAATCCGTGTAGCAGTGCGCCGTGCAACATGAGAGAAAACACGGCGAGACTTACCTACTTACCAATTGTCCTTCCCTGTCCAAGGCAAACATTATTAATTCAAGCATGGGCATGTATAAGGATTCAAGGGCATTCATAATGAAAACCAAGGCAATAGCATATGCAACACGAGAGTCATTGAACAAGACAATATTTGGTGTGCTCAGTTGTTCTTTGATACGATGCAATGACTCGCACGCGGATAGCCGCTAAGCGAGGATGACTTATCTATATGAACATGAGTCGTTGGCATAGCCATAAAGGACTAATCCCAAATGAATGGAATGCAACGAGAGCACACGATGTGCTACGAGCTATTTCGCCCGAACACGGGGGATTGCACACGAAGTAGTCTAAGGCCAAGATGGATTACAGCGAAAGTACACGATGCGCTACAAACCATCTTGCCCGCACACGATAGACTAAACATGATGTGGTCCCGGGAAAATGGAATACAATGAAAGTACAAGAGGCGCTATAAACTACTCTCCCGAACAAGAGGGGCCACACGTGAAGTTCCATCCGGATCGGATCGGCCCCAGTGCCCCAGTGACCGTCCGTGGAACTGTACCTCATTTTCGAGTTGTCCGCGACATGCAATTATTGGATCTTTCAATTATCACGAGATACACGGGAACACGAGAACACGAGTGCACATGAACACGAGAACACGAGTGCACTGGAATACGAGTACACGAGATACTTGGATCTTGATTTCTGTACAGTGAATAACATGCCAAGATCAATCAGGCATGGAACGACTACTTAGTAGTCTTCCAGGTTTTGGATGAAATCAAGGCAACATTCTAGCAGACAAGCATGCATTTGTATAAATACAATATTCACGTAGCTCGGGCCCGAAGGTAAGCCAAGGAGTGAGATCGTTAGGGGGACTTCCCGAGCGACACGTTCTAGGGCAGCATGCAAGGGTCTGAACATATATAAAAGTAATGTTTCATTTCCATGTTCTAGCATACAAGCATTCAAGTTGGGATTATTCCTTTAGCTAGGTGCGTTGGATTTTATTAGCATGCATGGGTGATTCACCTAGCGACTAGCATGAAATATTCCACATTTTATGTGTGCTGGCTAAGCAAAGACAAGTTTACCGTAGCCACCCACCTTAGTGATGATTCACCTCGGTAGAGCGATACGTCAAGCGAGCCTCTGAAATCCTAAGCTGAATTCCTGTAGGGACAAGTCTAGATATCCTTTGCTTCTCGTTTGAGACAAAGCGGGTCGGGACAGTTTCACTATTGTCGTTTGAGACGGCATTCCGCTTGAGCGGAACGGGGTGTTACATTATCTATATGAATAATTGTCGCTGGGTTAGCCATAAAGGACTTAGTCATTGATGGGAATGGCATGCAACGAAAGTACGTGGTACGCTACAAGCCACCCGCCAATCACGTGAGACTAAACGTTAAGTTCAATCTGGATCGGATCAGTTCCGGTGCCCCGGAGACCGCCGTAGAACTGAGATCTGAAGATCACCTTTTTTAAGTTGTCCGCGACATGCAGGTCTTTGGTCATTACAAATCCATAACTTGACATGATAATCCATGATTCTTGTTCTGAACCAAGCATTTGCTCCACGAGCTGTGATTCTTGATTTGCTTGACATAATTCTCGTTCAGAGGTAAACATGATATTATTATTATTCAGATGTAAACTTGACATGATTCCAGTTCAGTGTTCAACTTGCCTTGATGCATGCCCCCTGGTTCGGGGATTGCCTTGGTGACCTAACGGTCCCGGATACTTGCAGGTTCAATTGCACAAAAGGACTATTCGATAGTCTTCTGGCTGACTCAATGCATGCACGATACGCAATAGTGTTACTTGATTGTGGCATAAGTTTCGTGTGGCAAACATTAAAGTTAACATATAAGATGACAAGTATTGCATTCATAAGAAAACTTAAGCATACACGTTGGCTCGGGCCTGAAGGTAAGCCGATGAGTGAAACCGTAAATGGACTTACCGAGCGACATAATCTAGGATCGTGCAGAGTAGCAAGTGAACGATGCACTACAGAGTATACAAATATTGTTCTACTCGAGGCATAGTGAGGTCTCGTTGCACAAGGCAAAGGTAGCATGCGAGGGTCTGTATATAAGTAAAGTTTCATTTTCATGTTCTAACACAAGTAATACAAGTTGGGATTATTCCCTTAGCTAGGTGCGTTGTATTCTTATTAGCATGTAGGGGTGATTCACCTAGCGATTAGCATAAAACATCTATATTTTAAGTGTACTGGCTAAGCAAAGACAAGTTTATCGTAGCCACCTACCTTAGCGATGATTCGTCTCGGTCGAGCGATACTCCGAACGAGCCTCTGAAAGCTTAAGCCGGAACTCCTGTAGGTCCAAGTCTAAAATCCTCTTACCTCGAACGAGTATTCTCGCTAAAGCAAAGCGGGTCAGGACATTGCATTTTTTCTATTTGAATTGGATGTCCGCTTGAGCGAAACAGGTCGTTATAAAAGGGTCGAGTATAGTTGTGGGCATCCGTGATGTGCACTTGACAACGGAGTTTGGCTATAAGCTTGTTCTCAAAGGGTACAATATGTACCGAGTTTGCGCTACAATTTTGTTTTAGTAGGGAGGCTAGCGAATAATGGAAATTATAGTTTGTTTGGGGACAAAGATTGGAAGCTTACAAAGGGTTCCCAACAGCTGGCTTGAAAAGATATATGTTGTGGCATATACAAGCTCAAGCCGCCGAGTTATACAAGTAGGCCACAGATATCAGATTAAGGGTCGAGGGTTGTTCGATAGTAGTTCATGGATCATCAGGAGCTTGTCTTGGAGGGTCTTCGAGATGATTTGAGGTATACAGAAGATTCAGTTCATCGAGACAAAGTGACAAATGATGATGAGTCAAAGATTAAGGGTCAGTCTGTCGGTCCTATGACAGCTGATCGATCTTTAGGTAGGATTTTTTCCACTGATCATGTTTGGTGAAGAGTGGTTTGACAAAGCTTTATGGGGCGACATTGGTTTCAGCAGTTCAAAACCAGAGAGGAGATCAAGGTGTACAACAAACTCAATTTATGGCGGGGGTGCTTTTCCATTTGCACAGTTTCGGAAGAGCTGTGGGTCATCGATGACGTTCATAGTATATGTTGTTCTGTTCGAGGATGCATGTGTACGGGAGAGCTTCAGTGTTTGACACGAAGGTTGGCAAGTTCATGAGACTGAATCTCGGGCGATCTGAACCATCCGCTTGGTTGGGTCAGCCAAGGGTGAAGAAACTCGTCGAAACGGTAGCACGTTCCGGTGGAAGATAGAAGTATTGGACAAGCAGCCAAGACTTATGGTGAGGCTGATCATCAGGGACTTCGGTCTTGGCTGTATCATTAATGTCAGCAGGATCCCAGTGGTGTAGGAGGTTCTACGCATGGCAGCTAGCATCGACGTGATGGTCGAGGAGCTGGAGACGACGGAAGATGCAAATCAACTCAGGAGATCGAAGATTAATGACAAGGAGGAGCAGGAACTCTGTCGTGAGGCAACATGCATGGAGTCCAATTGACGAGCCATGGGGTCAACACCCCTCTTCAGACTATTAGGAGAGTATGTGGAGTCCAGTTTGGATTTGGTAACAACATATTTGTAGGGTCCAAATATGGTCAAATATTAGATTTGATGTGATTTGAAAATCTGTATTAAATATTTGATTGGATTGAATTTGGTCCATAATTAATGCTGAACTATTTTAGGATTTCCTATTACCTAAAATAGGATCTTTTATTTTAGTAATAGTTTTCCTATTTTAGGATTTCTATGACCTAAAATAAGGTTTCTTAACTATATATATATATATATATATATATATATATATATATATATATATATATATATATATATATATATATATATATATACACACACGTGTTAAGGGTAGAGACATAAATAAAAGCATAAATTGGGAGATTCATGGTGCTTATCCACATGAAATATAAGATTGCTCTTAGGGCTTGTTGTTCGAGACAGCAAGAAGAAGAGATATGTTCGTGGAGTTGTCGTCTTCAATCAAGAAAATCGCTACGGGGTTGGGTGAGTGATTTCAGTTGTAATCTTCTTTCTACTTGAGTTTGGTGAGGGGGTTGAACCTTTGGTCAAAGGTTCAACATAGTTTTTAGCAATCTTGTATCTTTTGTCGAAAGTTATATAGATTTGGATTTTTTTCAGGTGACATGGTCATCGAACTTATATTGTGTTTGACCTGTCTTGACGTGCGTGGTAGATTGGTTCGTTATCTTCAGATGGGTTAGCATTGCTTCTGCGTCCGTGTCAGTGGCTGAATCCAGTTCAGGTCAAGCATGGGTTCCCAACAAGTAGTACCAGAGCGTGGTATTGACGCTTCTGATCCCAACATCTGGTATCAGAGCTTGTCCACAGAAATGCCAATACCACGCTCACCAAACTCAAGTAGAAAATAGGGCTTCACAACTATTATATGGGTTGAGGATGGAGGCACAAAATGTACCACAAAGTGAAAGATTCATGGTACCTGTCCACAATAAATATAAGAGAGTTCGTACTTTGTTCTTAGGGCAAGCCATCCAAGACAACAGGAAGAGAAAATTTGTTTGGGGTATCATCTTCTTTGTACAGGGAGATCGCTACGAGTAGATTGAGTGATTTCAAGTTGTAATCTTTTCTCTTTCTAGAGTTTGGTGAGACACCTTTGAGCAAATGGTTCAACATAGTTTTAACAATTTTGTATCTTTTGTCAAAAGTTATATAGATTAGGATTTGTCCATGTAATATAGTTACCGAACATATACTGTATTTGTCTGTCTTGGCGTTCGTGGTAAATTGGTTCATTATCTGTAGGTAGGGGTGAGCATTTGGTTTATTCGGTTTCAATCGAACCGAAATAGTCAAAACTGAATAAACCAAAATTCTAAAAATCCAAAACCGAAATCGAACCGAATAAGCTATCCGGTTTATTCAATTTATTCGGTTGAACTATTGCTATTGTTTAATGGATCGGACCCAAAGTTGAGATCGTAGATAAATTATATTAAAATTTATATATACACGCATTTGTTGTATTTTAAAGTTGTGTCCATATAATTATTGTTTTCAAAATATATACATATAATTGTTGTTTTCAAAATATACATATTTTAATCAAAAAATATGCATAGAATTAGGATATTTACATAATTACATATATTTTATTCGATTTTTGATTTTGGACCGAAACCCAAAACCGAATAAGGAATTTTAGAATTTTCAAAACCAAACCAAACCAATTTTTTAAAACCGAATTGAATCTCTCATTCGATTTGGTTCGGTTTGATTTTTGGTCCAAAACTGAATAATACTCACCCCTATCTTTTGGTGGGTTGACATTGCTTTCACGTCCGTGTCAACGGTTGAATCTAATTCGGGTCACACGCACATGTTCCCAACAAGTGAGCGAGTCAGTGGATGACTGGTACCTGCAGTCCCGCTCGCTCTTACTGCTAGGTGAGCTGTCTTGGCTGCAAGCGTGGGTGACGATTAGGGTTGGGGTCAACGGGTCCAACCCGACCCACTATTGTTTTTATATTTTAGGAAAATTATTTTTCTGGTTTAATTTTCCAAAATTAATTTTTAATTTGTTTTAGCTATTTTAATTCATAAAATTCGTAATAAAATTAGGAAAATTCTAGATAATTTCAGAAAATATTTTAGGTCAAAAATATAGCTTTGGGTTATTCTAGTGTCTATAGGGTTCCTAGAGTAATTCCTAGAAGGTGGCTGAAAATATATTTTCTTAGGTAAATAAAATATATAAATTCTCAACAACTCCTATAAATTTCAATAAATTCCAATAAATTCTAAAACTAGACTAAAAATTTATCCTAAGCGAACATAGGGTCTTAGACTACTAATTCTTCGGATACAACTTACCTTTTCACAATTATTGGCTTAGAGGGACTTCGTCCTGGTACCCCACTTAACATGTTTCATATGAATTTAGTGTGTTTTATTATACTTTATGAATAGTGAATGCTACAAACTATGTGTTTTATTATAGCTTATGAGTAGTAAATGCTACAAACTACCTCCCTTAAAAGAATTTTGTCCTCAAAATTCAAGACATAGAAAACAAGCACACAAACAACAAACGATGCACTTAAACCGTCTACCTTACCCTATAACTTAAATGAAACAGATCTCTTTAACACTAACTATCAAATCCTCGAGACCACCTTGTATATCTAATACTAATGTTTATCATCGCATTCCAACACCTTTAATAGTTTGTCATCGAAGGATTCCACATTCTTATAATATTTATCCTATAAATCATCCGAGTTTTCAAATATCCCGAAAGTTCTATCATAGATCCACTAAGTCACAATTATTCTTTTGAGTGAAAACTCTTTAAAAATGCAAAAGGTAACTCTAGGTTTAAAAACAACTAACTATTCTAATCTTTCAATTCTTATATGCCTTATATATAACCCAAACCACTCTTTTTAATTCAATATCATTATATTTCATACTTTAACCTTACTCGTACTTTCATTGTAATATTATTTCTAAAATTTAATACACACTTTTTTCCCTAAATTTATATACTTTCATTCTAATACAAACACTTGTTTTCCTTGAATTGTTATGTTTTTTTTTAATCGAAATAGTCATACATCACACTGAAAAAGGGTTTATCGATGTAATAATTTAATACTATTAATTGTGAACCAATCTTTTATGTTGTATTAACTTGATAGTCTACATATATAGTTATATAGTAGAGAAAGGTGTACAGACATGACGCAGGTCTGCACATATACGCATAGTTACACTGCATAAAAGCTACATCACAATTTTACTATTATCCATTATTTTGCACTCTTCCTCTTTAGAGATTCAACATCTGGTAATAATTACTTGCACAAACAAGTTAGTGACAACAACAATAGCAATAGAGGCAGTGAATTTTCCTGTTCTGGCTGTGTAGCGATTTCTATTCAGCCATCCCTTCTCGAACCAGTTCCTAAAACTCACCCTGACCTATCCACAACATTTGTTTAAATGAGTATCTGGAATCATTGTAGTTATGTAGCCAACGTTCAGTTCTTCATATGATAATTCTATTTAGGTGTGCGCATATACTTACCAAGAGACCGGGCCTTTGATCTTGACAGCAGCTTGTTCCTAGTGAGGCCTCGATAATCTAAACAACAAACAACTATGCAATTGGCAGGATTAGCGAGGTCCTGTATAGGCAATTTGCAGTATTGTAGCCAGTTCATTTAAGTTTGATGGCTATAGTTAGGTTTGGAGTGGTACTTGAAGAATCATCTCGCTTGATTTTCTTAGTTTGGGTTAATTTCATATGTCAAATTGTCGTAAGATCAGAATTTGTTTCCCTTTTTCGAATTTACTTTTATTTGTTTAATGTACAACATGAGAGAAAAAATGAGAAATAATTCTTGAATTAAACTATTCCTCGTTCCCGTCATTTAGAACAAACTATAATTGATGTTGTTGGTTTCATTTTGTTTCTTAGTATTATGTTTCTTACTAAAGTGTTCATATTTTTTTATTTCTAATACTAGTTATGCTTACAATCTTATTGGAACTAGGTTTTGTCTTGGTTCATACTTAAAAGACTTTTAGTGCATTTACAAAAGAATCTTTTCCTCTTTTTTTTTTACTTCTTTAGTTTTCTCTGAGATCATCAACTACTGTAGCAGGAGACACAAAATGGTTTAGGAGAAGGGTGAAGGAGCTCTCAATTGACAACAGGTACATAATTCTTTCTCATCTCATAATTTTGGGTTCCTAGATATATATATCTCTTGTAGAAGTTTTACTTTATTGAATGAACAAGTGAATATAAACTGGAGATGCTCAATTTGAGCGAACCAAACTATCAATAATGATAATGACAGTAAAGTAAAAAAAGAAGGAAGAGAATCCACTAAATCATCCAGTACAAGAAGAACCGTATTGCCATGCAATAGAATGCTCAATGCGGCATCCTATTTCTATCATATAATTCTATTAGGTGGTTTTTTTTATGATTCTTTTATTTGGAAATGGATGGTGCTCTATTAATGAAAGTAAAATAAAGGAAGAGCTTTACGCCAATGATCCAGTATTAGACGAACCTTGCATTACATATTCTATTTTGTGACTTGATGCCTCAATAATTATAATAGAATGTTCTTTTGTAGGTTGCAGAATCTTGGTATTTCTTACTTACTCGCAAATCAAAATGACAAACACATAGAAGACACCTACATAGTTAGACAGATATACACAATGTGCCCTGTACCTAAAAAACAACACACATGAATGGAAAAAGGTTGGTAATAAGGCATTCTTTCTTCGTCAATTCGTCAACTGGGAGTACACGGAGCACCCCGATGATGCAACATTTATTCAGGGGATCCCTAATCAACTGTCAATGATGAAGATGGTGATTGATTGATGACGAGCTTCGTACCCTAGAGAGTTGGAGACATTGGTGATATCGGTGAGTAACTCTGCTTTAGAGGGAGTTGTCACTAAGAAACTTATCAAAAGTAGCATATTGAACAAGGAGATCCGACGTAAGCTATATGAATTGCCGCAAGAGCCCGTCATGGTTGCTTTCGACAAGAAGAGAAGGTCCAAGTCACAAGAGAGAACACGAGGAGTTCCCGGGATCTTACGAGGGTGGATCGTAAGGACGGTTGTCATCACTGTGGCGAAATGGGCCATTACAAACGAGACTGCAAGAAGCTCAACGATGATAAGACCAAAGGCAAAATAAAGACCAAAGTGGTGGATCCTTGTATCCCGGGTCATAACTAGGTATTGGATATGTGGTTGTCTTACCATGCCACCCCACGTAGGTATCATGCCCCAATCTCCCCCAGGATTGGTCTTCCCTGCTAGGCGCAAATCACCGTGCTAGCGCTCCCACAGGCCGATCGCTCCTATTAGGACGTGATGCCCCACGAGCACAAGTTGCGCCCACACAAGGCCATGATCTGAATAGGCGGAGAAATAGCTAAGCCACAGAGTCGCACAGAGTCGCACAGATAGTCTCCAATGCAGCAGAAATTTGAACGACACAAGTAAACGGTCGTTCGATAACTAGTTCACAAAGTTATTATAGCGAAAGCATAGAATGAACACAAGTATGGATACATAAACGAGTTCTTTTTTTATAATGAATAAGGTTACAAATGGCGCTAGGCCGAGGTTACAAGTTGCTCAAGCTTTCTCTCTCTCGAAACAATAAAAGCATTCAAGTGGCTTATAGCATGGAATGATATATAGGCGATGTTCCAACATTATGTCATGTATATGCGCTTCAGCTCTGGATGCAACACTCCAAGGCTCCAGAACAAACTTCGCGTCGTAGCGCGCACGAGGGAATACTCCACACTGAATGATGTTCTCCCGCACCCTACAAGCAATCTGGTGGGTTATCAATACATAAATGTACTTGTGGGGAGGCTTCTTGCCCGTTCGATAAATCTAAACACGTTATATTAGTTCCGTGCACCATCTATTAAGTTATCTTTCTAGTCTTGCCTTAGGATCAGTTTTATGGCATAAGATACAAAGCCTAACTCGAGTGGCACTGTGCCATATGATATAAGAGAAACACGACGAAACTTACCAACTTACCATTCATCATTCCCTGTCCAATGACACAACAAAATCAACCAAACACGAATATATATAAGGAAACCAAGAATCGCATAAGCAAACCCAAGTGTTACTAACGTGTTTCTGACTCAGGTGAACCACATACACAAATTTGTGACTCATATTACTTTGCGACTCAGGTTGTACAAATGAATTATACTCAGGCCATTCAGATTTCTCAGATTATTCAAGTGTGTTTCAGAAGTTCAGATTTCTTGGTTCAATTAACAATCTGCACGCAAAGTGCACCGTGCATCCATTACTTGCCTCAAGTCCATACGAGCCCATACGTGGATTGCCGCCACTTATGCAATGATTCTTTTAATGATACTTGATGATACCTTAATGATACTTTCATATTACATGACGAGCCATCATGGACTATAGTCCGGGCGGACGACCATCGTTGCAGCGCAGGTAGCCAGCCCCGCTACAAGGCCCCGTCTCTCCCGTGCTGATGTTGCTAGCTGACTATGAGACATTCATGTCCGGATCGGATCGGCCCCAGTGTCCTTGTATACCGTCCGCAGGAACCATAAGCATGTGCAGAGGCAGTCCATGACCATTGACGATCAATACTAAGATTTTATTATATGCAACATTTTAAGACCTTGAATGAACATAACTACTTGACACAATACATATACATATACTCATTCAGAAATCTCATGATTAGATGCATTATATTTAATGCACAGTTATGTTGATGTTTTACTACTTATTGCAACTCCCATTTTAGGAGTTGCCTTAGCGACCCAACGGTCCCGAAGTCTTTTCATGTTTCTATTATTTGGCTCAGAAATGACTATTTTGATAGTCTTCCTGCCATAGGTAAGTAAACCATGATTTGTGTCATGCTTCTATATTGAGCCAATATCTTTGCGACGAGCATTTCAAAACATATGAAGCAATATACTTGAAGGAACATATAAGGAACAAAAGCAAAGCTACGAGGGCAAGGTTATAATAACTGTAAAGTGAGCATACTATTTCGTTCAACCGATCTACTTCCATGTTCTATGCAAAGAGATAAAAGATAGGATTATTCCCTTAGCTAGATGCGTTGACTTCTTTTATTAGCATGCAAAAAGGTTATCCCCTAGTGATCTAGCATGTATCGTCCAAGTTTTTATGTGTGCAGGCTAAGCAAAGACAGGTTCATCGTAGCCACCCACCTTAGCGATATTTTGCCTCGGCCGAGCGATACTCCGAGCACGTCTTTGAAAATCTAAGTCTGAACTCCTGAAGGGACAAGTCTGAATCATTTGCCTCAAGCGAGTCTTCTCGTAGAGCAAGACAATTTGAGTCATCACACTTGTGCTGTGTGAATCGGCTATCCTCATTGATGCGGAGCGGATCGTTACATTATATACCACTCAGAACAAGTCTTGTCCTCGAGACTTCCTGAGCACAAACCGTTCTATAGTACACTATCGAATTTTATCTTAAGCATATCATTCCGTATCACTAGACCGATTCGAACATAACTTCCTACTCGTTCCTCATTCTTGTCGCATGTGTGTTGGGTGTGTCTCAATGAATGACTCTATCATTCAATTAAAGCTCTGACTTGATCTCTTCTACACCTTAGTGCAGAACTTATATCGCTTAACATGGGGTATGTTATGATCCACCGCACACGAAGGTCTTAGACTAGGGCTGTCATGCCCCAGTCCCAAAATATATGGAACCAGGCCACGTGGCATTGGCCAGCTGACACGACTCCGAAGGATATCCCAATTTAATGGATCCTAACGAAGCGTGCTACGCTATCCTAAAGTACTAACAAGTCTATTATGCTAATATATAGCAGGCAATGTCTAATCTCATCCACAGATAACAATATCAAAAAGACTGAAATAAAATGCTGGTAAATAAAATACAAGAGTCTGAATATCCATAATACATCTGAGATAGTCTGAATGGGGACAAACCCACTGAAATACAGAAATGGAAATAATAGTGCAGAAAGAGTAAGATAACTAGTCTAGAGTATCAACTAGCTAGATATGAAAACTCTAGACTGATGTAGCTGCGTACTCAGATCATGGGAACTCTCCTGGAAATACCTCGTAGTCCTCAATCAGGAATCCTGTCTCTACTCCTGCTCCGTAGATAGTAGGGTACAAGTGCTCGTCCGAATCTGGAAGAGAACCAGGTCCTCAGAGGGACGTAACAAGTATACAGAAATGCATGCCATAAAGTAAATACTGTGTAAACTCAAGGGGTAATCTAACCAGCTAAGTGAAATGCACTTTGGAGACAATCCTGGTACGTATGGGTAGGTGAAAGGTATAAAGCATAGCGTCGAGCCAGAGGCTAAGTACCTGGCATTAGCTGTAAACTGAACGCCAGGAATATATGCTGACTACATCACCGATCATGATAGCGCGCAGCTAGTAACCTCTGCTGGATATATCGACAAGCATATATGCCCATAACAGGGAACCTGAGCCCATAACCGGGTAACACATAGCCCATAACCGGGTAACACTGAGGCTCATGACCCCGCAGTTTTCTCTGAAACTACGGCGACCAAATATCTGTCACATACGCCTACTAATTGTCTTCCCCGCCCAATGTCAATGTACAAGTCGCAAAATACATACTAAACAGAATACTATATATATATATTCATGTATATATACAATGCAATACCCAATACAGTGTATAAATTGCAGTATAAGTATATAGAATGTATACCTATACGCAGGTGGGGTCGAGGGGGATCTGTCGGACCGGTCGTCGGCGGCGTGGGTGGCCGGGCGGAGCTCCGGCGACGCTCGGGGAGAGGTGGGCAGCAGCAGCAGTTAACAGCTAGGTGGCTGCTGCGGGGGTCGTGGCTCTCGGCAGCGGTGTCGACCGGGGCTGGGAGTTGGCGGAGGCGGAGGTGGTCGTCTGGGGAGGAGCTCGGCTGAGTACGGCGACCGGCGAAGCTAAGGCGGCGGAGCAATGGGAGCTCGGGTGGGTCGGCTCGAGCTCGGGGGAGGTGAGCCTGTGGGCGAGGACGATGGTGATGGCGGGGGCTGTAGGCAGAGTAGGGGCCAGTGGCGGTGGCTGGAGGTGAGGAAGTGGGTGCTGGTTGGAGGGGGGGCCATCACGGTGGTGGCCGGACGTGGGGGTGGCCGTGAGGAGGCTGCGGGAATGGTCGGGTCGGAGAAGAGGGAGTCGGGGGTGGTGAAAAGAGGCTGCTGTGGCGGTGGTTCAGGCGGTGGCTGCCGTCGTGGTGGTCGTGGCGGTGGCTCAGTAGGTAGAGGCAGGGATGGGGGTGACACTGGTGGCATTCGTTGCCGGAGGTGGCGGTGGCGGCGGGCTGAGGAAGGGGTCGGGGGTGATGGGGGCTGAGTGAGGGTGGTTTGTGTAGGTTTTAGGAATTTAGTGTTTTAGGTATTGTTTCCTAGGTTGATGTATATTAAATGAGGTAAAATGATGCCCTATATGTAGGAGAGAGAGTGGGGGGGCTGCCTTGGGGTTAGGGCCGGCTGTAGGAGATTTTTAGGGAGTTGGGGATGTCCATCATGATGAGGGGAGGGCTAGGAATAAGGCATTTTAAATGTAGGGCTAGGATTGCTTCCCAAAAAGTGATGTAAGGACATGCAAAATGGGGAGAAATTTTGATGGGCTGGCCAAATAAATGGGGGTCTCTTCTTCATGGGGTTGGACCAATGAGAGGGGGGCACCTCATTGCAATTTTGCATAAAGGCCCCTGAACAATTAGGAAATTGCACAAAAGCTGAATTTGAGGATTTAATGTAACAAAACACCATGTTTGGTATTTTGCATTGGACGAGGATGGTGTATGGTGTTTTGTATGAGACTTGTGGGTGTGTGGGTGGGTTTGGGTTGGAGTTAGGTCTAATTCAATTAAGGTTGGGTCACTACATTAATTTAATTAAAATTAATGCGCTAGGTGTTATTTAATTATTTAAAAATAATCGGGGGTCAAAATTGGGTGGCACAAGCGTCATTGGCGTGGTAGGCTCAGGGTACAATAATGTCATGATCTGGGTTGGTCAAATCGGGTTGAGATTGAGTCTCAATTTCGATTGGAACGGACAATGAACGTAAATACGCAATTTATCAAATTTACGTACGGACGTTTGTAACGACTTTTGTGCGACTAAAATTAGCACAAAAATCAGTATCCGGGGTTTGTTCAAGGTTCAATATGATAGGTTATTATGTCTAGGCCAAGTATATGGAATTTGTTTCAGGGTAACAGCTAGTGTAGGGTCCTAAATATCGGGACAACGGTAAGGCGTCCTAAGTAATAAAATTACTGCACAATTAAATAATACTATGTAATAAATTTAAATTAGGACCAAAATTACCCTAATCTCTTTATAAAAATAAATTTTTGGTCGAGGGGGTTTACAAGGGCCAACTTTATCCAAATTGCTATACTAGTCTATGCGAATCTAACATATTCACTTGCACTAGCATTCGAGATCAGCATAGTGCGAGTCTAGATCGTGGACATATTCAAAGCGTCCCCCAAATATATGCATGTCAACTTAGCGATAGCGAAGTCTTTGCACTCAAAATCAATATATTACTGAGTCTTGGATCGTGCACACGTTCAAGACGTCCTTCAAACATATGATTCAACTAAACTTAGCGATTGTGAAGTAGGACTAACTACTCGCAAAAATCTCACGGGTTCTCGTCTTATGAATCACAATAATACCTCAAACGGGGTCAATCAAAACCAATTTTATTTCCAATCCCACTCAAATCAGGCATTGCCCTACCATCAAACATGATCTATCCGACCGACCAACTAGTATCCAAGTCCTATCATCCATTTCGTTCATGTTAAACACAACATACACTTATCGACCCAAGCCTTAACTCTTAAGTTTTGCTGCCCCAGTTCTATGGCTTGCCCAATCAATACTCTAAAATCGGTCACACAAGTTATTTCACTCGGCATAGGGTCATCTGCCTAACCGCTAGGTCGGCTCACAAAGAAATAAGTACAGTTTACGTTTACGATTCTCATTGTGCAAACTCGTTGCATGATACACGCCACAATTTCCTAAGGTCAAATCATTATTCTTTCGTACGGGGTATTCCCAAGCTCTTTTTACACAGATTTCTAAACATCGAGGACAGATTATTCTATCATCATCAACACGTTCGTTTGCACATGATCCAAGTCCGTTTAGCAAAGCCGTTCCTAAGACATGTTCGTTCAACCAAATCTACTATATATCCATGTCGCATGTCCAACCTAACGACTTTTATATTCTATCTCCTCAAACACGTTTGATAGAATCCATATATCCAATCTTTTTCTATGTCTAGACCACCAGTCATGATTAAATTTCCATCCACCGATCTCAATCATAAACTCTATGTCGTCCAACACAATTCATGTATCCATTCATGAAATCACCAAACATAACTTCACATTCTAGACTAACTCCACCTCGAAATACTTTAGATTCGCTTGTATCCTGAACTCGTCTTATCGTGTCAAACCATAAGTCAAGACGATCCTTCAATTGTCATACTCCGGTCTCCCGTAAGTTCAATTATTCCCGTTGGACGTGAAATTACCATGCCAATGCTCACGCGGAATAATCATCATAATCCGAACGTGACACATGTGCAAGCATGGAGTTGTGCTCTCCCAAGAAAAGAATATCAAACATTATTGATATCAACGAACGAACAAGCACCTTATAATTACACTTCATTTCATCTAAGTTATATATTGATCCACTAAGTCATGTTCATCTAATAACCATTCATGCCGCAATCATAATTCGTCTAGCCAAATCGTCCAACTTTAATGTTGCCATTCGATTAATCCGTAGTCTACTTCTAGCATTCCTTAAACAACTAAATTTAAAATCTTCGTTACGCTCTATTTCATCGAGTTTGTTTGAATAATCATCGGACATGTTTCCACGAGTTTGATCATCCCTGCTAGACGTGAAATTACCACGCCAGCGCTTTCGCAGAATAATTATTCTCAATTGGGCCTGATTGTCGAGTGTTATCCTTCAAACTAGATTCAAGATCGTTCGTCCAAATCAAGATTAAGTCCGTTATTGTCTATCTTAATTATTGAACCATAAATTTGCTAACTTGCATCAATCCATGATGTCTTCCAACTTATCGATTTTGTATTAAGTCCTCCAAATTCGAAACCATATACTCAAGTTGAACTCTATCGAGTGATATCCTACTCAAATCTAAAAATTTTATGCACGTTATCATTCGTTCGCGCCATTATTCCAATTGTACTAACTCTGATCGCATCCTCGATTATTCCATCTTAACTCAAGTTTTAATTCGTTTGATTCAATTTGAAATCGCTCGTACGATCTACTAAGTTTTCTTGATCAAGATATTGATTTCAGCACTCTGAATTTTTGTCCGATATAAGCCTTATCATTTGCTCAACGTATTCTAAGTTGATTAAATAAAATCTCACACGATTCCTTAGAATTTGTTTACTTGTTAGGCAGTATTTATACTAAGGCTTCGCACAATTATGTTGCTTGCTGCTAGACTCGTTTGCTATTTCGGCATTCTCGATTCACTCCAACATTTTTAAGACGATCAGTACACCACTCAGGGTTCGAGCTATCATCTACGAATCATCAAAAACTTACTCAATCCTTAGATCGCTTGTTCGTTCTTGAGTTATCACACACACCACTCAAGAATTGAGTCACCCAAGTAAATTCGCGTTTGTGTTCGCATTATTCTATCCCACTTGTTCCATAAACTTAAGCACAATCTATATACGTTGCCTCGATAATCTTAGTCTCGTATATATCTCTATCGATAGTCCTTCATACAAACTATGATTTTAAGTCATAACTTATCGATACGAATAACCGTCTGAACTATATGTCAAAACCCAGGCACGACTCCATAGATTCGCCTTAGCGATAGTCCGATAACGTTTCTATCAATAGCCATTCTAAGCCTGACTTATCCTTACCTGAATGATATCCCAATTTCGATCGCAAACTTGCTCGCACCAAAGGGTCTTATCGTGCGATACTCAACACAACTTAGCCGAAAGGCTGTGTGGACAGCTAACTGTCCGAACGATATTCTATCTTGCACACTAACCCGCTTGGTATTCACGTATAGGTATTCGAGTTCACACATAACTTGCAGATTCTAGCACGAGTCTATTCCTACGAATTCTGACACAGTTAGGCACAAAGGCCTTCACATAACTATCTCGTTCAAGCAATCATATCATTTATATGCATTTTTAAAATTATTTAGACTCATTGTATGGAATATCCCAATGGGTTAACGAGAGAGAGCGTATGCACATAATCCAGGAATGAGCTTTCAAAATTAAGAGAACCGATACGAAGTCGAAGGACATAAAGTCAGACTCTGATACCATTATCTCACTCCCCAATCTCCCACAAAATTGGCCATCCCCGCTAGGCGCGAATCACCGCGCCAGCGCTCCCGCAGGCCGATCGCTCCCATTAGGATGTGATGCCACACGAGCACAAGTTAAGCCTGCACAGACCATGATCCGAACAGACGGATAAATAGCTAAGCCACAAAGTCGCACAAATAGTCTCCAATGCAGCAAAAATTTGAACGATACGAGTAAACGGCCGTTCGATAACTAGTTCACAACGTTATTATAGCGGAAGCATAGAATGAACACAAGTATGGATACATAAACGAGTTCTTTATTGATAATGAATAAGGTTACAAGAGGTGCTAGACAGAGATTATAAGTCGCTCAAGCTCTCTCTCTCTCTTTCTGGAAATAATAAAAGCATGCCAAGTGGCTTACAAAATGGAATAATATATAGGCGATGTTCCAACATTATGTCATGTATATGTGCTTCAACTCCAGATGCAATACTCCAAGGCTCCAGAACGAACTCCGTGCCTTAGCGCGCACGAGGGAATACTTCACACCGATCGAGGTTCTCCCATACCCTGCAAGCAATCTGGTGGTTTATCAGTATATGAATGCAATGGTGGGGAGACTTCTCGCCCGCTCGACAAATCCAAATATGTTATAGTAGTTTTATGCACCATCTATTAAGTTCTTTCTAGTCTTGCCTTAAGATCAGTTTTATGGCATAAGATACAAAGCCTAACTCGAGTGACAGTGCATCGTGCGATATAAGAGAAACACGGCAAAACTTACCAACTTACCATTCATCCTTCCATGTCCAATGACACAACAAAGTCAACCAAAAACGAATATATATAAGGAAACTAAGAATCGCATAAGCAAACACAAGTGTTACTAACGTGTTTTTGACTCAGGTAAACGACATACACAAATTTGTGACTCATATTACTTTGCGACTTATGTTGTACAAATGCATTAAACTCAGTCCGTTCAGATTTCTCAGATTATTCAAGTGTGTTTCAGAGGTTCAAATTTCTTGGTTCAATTAACAATCTGCATGCAGAGTGCACTGTGCATCCGTTACTTGCCTCAAGTCCAAACGAGCCTATACGTGGGTTACCGCCACTTATACAATGATTCTTTTAATGATACTTGATGATACCTTAACGATACTTTCACGATACATTCACATTACTTGACGAGCCATCATGGACTATAGTCCGGGCGGACGACGGTCATTACAGCACAGGTAGAGAGCCCCGCTACAAGGCCCCATCTCCCCCGTGCTGCTGTTGCTAGCTGACTATGAGACATTCCTTTCCGGATCGGCCCCGGTGTCCCGGCGTACCGTCCGCAGGAACCATAAGCCTGTGCACAGGCAGTCCATAACCATTGACGACCAACACTAAGATTTTATTATATGTAATATTTTAAGACCTTGAATGAACATAACTACTTAATACATTGCGAATACATATACTCGTTTAGAATTTTCATGATAATATGCATTCTATTCAATGCACAGTTATGCTGATGTTTTACTATTTATTGTAGCTCCCGTTTTAGGAGTTGCCTTGGCGACCCAACGGTCCCGAAGCCTTTCTATGTTTCTATTACTTGGCTCAGAAAAAACTATTTTTATAGTCTTCCTGCCATAACTGTGTCGTACTTCTATATCGAGGCAATATCGAGGTGATGAGAATTTCAAAACATATGAATCAATATACTTGAAGGAACATATAAGGAACAAAAACAAAGCTATGAGGGCGAGGTTATAATAACTGTAAAGCGAGCGTACTATTTTGTTCAACCGATCTACTTCTATGTTCTATGCAAAGAGACATAAGATGGGATTATTCTCTTATCTAGGTGCGTTGACTTCTTTTATTAGCATGCAAAAAGGTTATCGCCTAGCGATCTAGCATGTATCATCCAAGTTTTTATGTGTGCAGGCTAAGCAAAGACAGGTTCATCGTAGCCACCCACCTTAGCGTTGTTTCACCTTGGCCGAGCGATATTTCGAGCGCGTCTTTGAAAGTTTAAGTCTGAACTCCTGAAGGGCCAAGTCTGAATTCTTTACCTCAAACGAGTCTTGTCCCAGAGCAAGACGGGTCGGATCGTCGCACTTGTACCGTTTAAATCGGCTATCGGCATTGATGCGGAGCGGGTCATTACAGGAGGAAGGTCTTATTACGTACCTAGGTAGCTTATTCGGAAGAGTGAAGATGAATAATAGGGGGACTATTGGGAATACGGTGTTACCCGAACCGGAGTTGGTCCATGAGGTAGGATATTGGACTGGGCCCATATGGCTTAAAAGAAAATTTTTATGTAATGCCTGAATCAATCTTTATTTGTACCTCATAATTATATCTCCTACCTTATGTGGGACTAAATTACCTACTCCATTGTCATCCCCCTTTGAGCGCTTATCCAAAAATGAGAGACAATCCAACAATCTCTACCTTAGCTCATTTTCGCTAGCCGAACAATCTTAGGACACCCCAGCTACCTTTTCTTGTTCCCGCTAGCCGAGCACCTAGGATGTAACACCCCGTTCCGCTCAAGCGGACTGCCGTCTCAATCGGCAATAGTGCAACTGTCCCGACCCGCTTTGCCTCGATCAAGAAGCAAAGGATATCCAGACTTGTCCCTACAGGAATCCGGCTTGGACTTTCAGAGGCTCGCTCAGACGTATCGCTCTACCGAGGCGAATCATCGCTAAGGTGGGTGGCTACGGTGAACTTGTCTTTGCTTAGCCAGCACACATAAAATCTGGAATGATCATGCTAGTCGCTAGGTGAATCACCCCCTGTATGCTAATAAATCTAACGCACCTAGCTAAGGGAATAATCCCAACTTGTATTGCTTGCTAGAACATGGAAATTGAAATACTGCTTATATTCAGACACACGCATGCTAAGTCCCTTAACGGTTTCAACTCTCGGCTTACCTTCGGGTCCGAGCAACGTCCCTGCTTATGTTCCTTAGAAACGCATGCTGGTCTGCTTATGAATGTCTAATGTTATTATATTGTGCAATGTTTAAGCAATCCTGAACGCATGAATGGAACGTAGATGCAATATAAATGAATCATGCTACTGCTTGTCTTGTACTCACGTAGCCTCCGAGCGATAATCACGTAGCCTACGGGCGATATTCACGTAGCCTACGGGCGATAGTCACGTAGCCTACGGGCGCACGTAGCCTACGGGTGATAATCACGTAGCCTTCGGGCGAATGAATGTTATTGTTCGATCACGGACAACTTGTGCACAAGGTATAGTTCCTGCGGGCGGCTGCTGGGGCACTGGCACCGTTCCGGCTCTGGACGGAACTAACATTTAGTCTCACGTACTAGGACAGGGTGGTATGCGGCACCTAACGTTCTTGCACGTAGCAAACCATCTTCGTCACAGACTAGTGTCCATTATGGCATACGCCAGTGATCACCTTGTACTTAACTTGTTGCATGCTTGTTTGTAAACGAAAGATAAACCATTCATCCTCGCTTAGCGGCTATCCGCGTGCGAGATACTGTATCGTATGAAACAAATAAACTAAACACCTGAACGATCATGTTTAAACGACCCTTCGTGTATGCATATGCTTGCCTCCTGAATGTTTATACATGCCCCTGCTTGAATTAATCATGTTTGCCTTGGACAGGGAAGGAGAAATGGTAAGTTGGTAAGTCTCGCCGTGTTTCCTCAAACATCGCACGGCGCACTGCCCGACACGTTAAGCTATTCAATGTTTGCATGAAACTGATCCTAAGGCAACTAGAAAGACAACTAAATAGTTGTGCACGGAACCTGTATTACATGTTTGGATTTGTCGAGCGGGCGAGTAGCTTCCCCACCAGTGCATTTAATGTACTGATAATCCACCAGTTTGATATGCAGGGTGTGGGAGAACCTCGTGCGGTGCGGACGCCTCCTTCGTGCGTGCTAAGGCCAGGAGTTCCCTCTGAAGCCTTGCAACGGTGCGTCCGGGACTGAAGCGCATATACAAGACATAATATTGTGAACATCGCCTGTACATTCATTCCACAGTTGTAGCCACTTGGCACGCTTTTACTGTTTCAGAAAGAGAGGCTTGAGCGACTTGTAATCTCGGCTATACGCCGCCTGTAATACATGTTTCATATCAATAAAGACATTACTTTACTTTTTTTGATGCTTTCGCTATATTGTCGACTCAGTGAACCTGTTACCGATCGCCTATGCGTTCATGACTTCGCTGTACTCGGACAATCTGTGCGACTCTGTGGCTTAGAACTCTAACCGCCAGCCAATGAACCATGGCCTTGCACGGGCGTGGATCACGCTCGTGCGGCATCACGCCCGGATGGGTTAAGCGATCGTTCCGCGGGAGCGCTGGCGAGGGTGATTCCCGCCTAGCGGGAACGGCCGATTTGCCTGCGGGAGATCGGGGCGTGACATGTTGGTATCAAAGCCTGGCTTCTACGCCTTTGGACTTCGATTCGATATCTCTGTTTCGAAAGCTCGTTCGTGGGTTATGTGCACGCTCTCTCTCAATGCCTCGATGGGATGTTCCAACAATAAGTCTAAATACTTTCAAAATGAGTTTTGATTGATATGATTGCTTGTCTGGTTGTATGCTGCGAGTGGCCTTTGTGCCAACCTGTGCGAACCCTTGAGAGTATCGCTAGTAGCTTGTCCGATTTTCACTAACCCTAAGTTTGGTTGAATGCATCTATTCGAGGGACGCCTTGAACTAGTGCACCATCCAAGACTTAAGAAAAGGTAAAACTCGAGTGCTGAGACTTCGCTATCACTAAGCTGGTTGACGTGTTCACACTAGAAATGCATGTCGAAGGTGCGCACGATCCAGTCTAAGCGATATGCTAATTTTGAAGCTTGTGCAAGTGAAGATCCAAATGAAACAAGTACAAACGACTTGTCTAGGATTGCCTCAACCCTAGATTTCTGCTTGTCCTTAGTAAGTCTCGAGGACGAGACTTTTTCTAAGTTGGGTAGGATGTAACACCCCGTTCCGCTCAAGCGGACTGCCGTCTCAATCGGCAATAGTGCAACTGTCCCGACCCGCTTTGCCTCGATCAAGAAGCAAAGGATATCCAGACTTGTCCCTACAGGAATCCGGCTTGGACTTTCAGAGGCTCGGTCAGACGTATCGCTCTACCGAGGCGAATCATCGCTAAGGTGGGTGGCTACGGTGAACTTGTCTTTGCTTAGCCAGCACACATAAAATCTGGAATGATCATGCTAGTCGCTAGGTGAATCACCCCCTGCACGCTAATAAATCCAACGCACCTAGCTAAGGGAATAATCCCAACTTGTATTGCTTACTAGAACATGGAAATTGAAATACTGCTTATATTCAGACACACGCATGCTAAGTCCCTTAACGGTTTTAACTCTCGGCTTACCTTCGGGTCCGAGCAACGTCCCTGCTTATGTTCCTTAGAAATGCATGCTGGTCTGCTTATGAATGTCTAACGTTATTATATTGTGCAATCTTTAAGCAATCCTGAACGCATGAATGGAACGTAGATGCAATATAAATGAATCATGCTACTGCTTGTCTTGTACTCACGTAGCCTCCGAGCGATAATCACGTAGCCTACGGGCGATATTCACGTAGCCTACGGGCGATAGTCACGTAGCCTACGGGCGCACGTAGCCTACGGGTGATAATCACGTAGCCTTCGGGCGAATGAATGTTATTGTTCGATCACGGACAACTTGTGCACAAGGTATAGTTCCTGCGGGCGGCTGCTGGGACACTGGCACCGTTCCGGCTCCGGACGAAACTAACGTTTAGTCTCACGTACTAGGACAGGGTGGTATACGGCGCCTAACGTTCTTGCATGTAGCAAACCATCTTCGTCACAGACTAGTGTCCATTATGGCATACGCCAGTGATCACCTTGTACTTAACTTGTTGCATGCTTGTTTGTAAACGAAAGATAAACCATTCATCCTCGCTTAGCGGCTATCCGCGTGCGAGATACTGTATCGTATGAAACAAATAAACTGAATACCTGAACGATCATGTTTAAACGACCCTTCGTGTATGCATATGCTTGCCTCCTGAATGTTTATACATGCCCCTGCTTGAATTAATCATGTTTGCCTTGGACAGGGAAGGAGAAATGGTAAGTTGGTAAGTCTCGTCGTGTTTCCTCAAACATCGCACGGCGCACTGCCCGACACGTTAAACTATTCAATGTTTGCATGAAACTGATCCTAAGGCAACTAGAAAGACAACTAAATAGTTGTGCACGAAACCTGTATTACGTGTTTGGATTTGTCGAACGGGCGAGTAGCTTCCCCACCAGTGCATTCAATGTACTGATAATCCACCAGTTTGATATGCAGGGTGCGGGAGAACCTCTTGCGGTGCGGACGCCTCCTTCATGCGTGCTAAGGCCAGGAGTTCCCTCTGAAGCCTTGCAACGGTGCGTCCGGGACTGAAGCGCATATACAAGACATAATATTGTGAACATCGCCTGACCATCGCCTGTACATTCATTCCACAGTTGTAGCCACTTGGCACGCTTTTACTGTTTCAAAAAGAGAGGCTTGAGCGACTTGTAATCTCGGCTATACGCCGCCTGTAATACATGTTTCATATCAATAAAGATATTACTTTACTTGTTTCGATGCTTTCGCTATATTGTCGACTCAGTGAACCTGTTACCGATCGCCTATGCGTTCATGACTCCGCTACACTCGGATAATCTGTGCGACTCTATGGCTTAGAACTCTAACCGCCAGCCAATGAACCATGGCCTTGCACGGGCGTGGATCACGCTCGTGTGGCATCACGCCCGGATGGGTTAAGCGATCGTTCCGCGGGAGCGCTGGCGAGGGTGATTCCCGCCTAGCGGGAACGGCCGATTTGCCTGCGGGAGATCGGGGCGTGACATAGGAGATCCAACATATTATCATCTTAATACGTTCGACCACAGAACCAAGCTGACACATTCATCCACACCATCATTGTGTGCCAATTATAACGTCTTGTTTCACCTTGGACACGCCGGACCTACCTTTAAACCAATTTATGTAGAGTTGCCTCTAACCTTAGGCCTAATCCTCCTTTTGACCACCTTATAGAGAATGCTCCTAACTCTACCTTGAGAAGAGCCCGTATAATCCATAAACGTTCAGCACTATCTTTCTCAAACCAATTAGAGCAGTCCAAATCAGCCCCATAACCTTGGGATCTGATACCACTTTTTGGGCGCGCGGAAGCATTTGCCAACCCACTTGCCAACCCACCTGAGATAACCAACATAGTCTAACGAACATCGAGCACAAAAAAAGATAAGTATATGGTGGTGACTACGTCACCTAGACAAATCTCAATTTATATAACTCAGATAAAATTACAAGATTGACAAAAAAATAATGTTGAACCCTTTATCCTAATAGATTCAATACCCTCACCACACTCAAGAAGAAACGACAAAGATTACAATAAAATCACACACCAACTTGTAGCAAATTTTCTCAATTGGTCACCAATCACCGCCTGTTGAATCTTGCCGATTGGTCAAAAAACAGAGCATCAAATTATGTAAGGATGATTAAGTTGCCAACTTTTCTGAGCTATAACTCATTCGACAGTTCGATCATTGATCCACTTCTTCCAATCAAAAGTTGGTATATCTTTGTCAAATTTTACTCATTTCCTCGATCATTGGATAAATCAATTCGGATCATGAACTGGTATAAATGAATTTATGATTTTGTGGACAGTTTGAAGTTGATCGGGAAGCCCTTTTAAACGATCCATTTCTCTCTTGTTGATCATCGATCCATTTCTTACAGTTTAACAAATTTTATTCCATTTCGAGATAGTTTAATATATCAAAAAATGGATCTTCAATATGGCTTGTTGAATTTGTATTCCTATTTTAGTCGATTCGAGGGCCCAACATTGTAGATCTGTATCTCCACCATTACAACACCGATCAAAGTCGTAGCCTTACTGGTATAATCTCTCACTCTATAAATTTTTGTAGCCTAAATCAACCGTTTGCTCATTCAAATTCCAGGCCGAAGTATGCTACTCAAAATAGTTTATGCTACTCAAAACAGTTTTTTGTCCTAACAATTTCGAGAAGTAGAATTCATCGAACGATTTATCATCCAACGGTGAAGCAAATCCAAATTCGTTTCTTACATTCTTGTTCTGGTATACTTCTCTTTGAGGTCCATGTTAATTTTTTTGCAAAATTATCCTTGTTTTATTGATCAATCTCGAGCTTCCAACAAGAGTAATTGAAACTAAGTTCTATTTTTTGTTTTTGACATTTTTGAGAAGCTGTTTTCGTCACATAATTACTTCTTCATCGTGTGACTAAATCCAAATCGGCCTCTACATTCTCAAATTGCTATAACCCTCACTTCATGCAAATTTTACAGTCTATCTTGATTATTTGATCAATGCACCATAAGCGCGAACATGGCTAATTGATTCAACTATTTTATTCGAAAATCTTTCGATTCGAAGGTTGTTTTATTGATCTGGTTCGTTCCATTACGAACTAGTTGCACCAAAAGATACATTTTGACCTTCTCGATGTGTGTAAGAATTGATGGATCACGAGTCCGTAGGACGATTGATTTTGGCCCTTATCCGTCGACTTTTGTCATATCGATGATTTCACAGATTTTTTAATTACGTTTTATATGTGTATTGTATCTTGATGAAACTTGTGTGTGCCATTGGATTCGTAACGTTATTTTACCCCTATGGTGTAAGATTTGTCCCATTTTCAGACCGTCAATCAAAAAACTATATTACGGGCCCCACGATATGTCGCAGGCTAGCTTATTTGCAATCCAACTATCAGATCTCACTTCCAAGATCTCCCGTGAGTTTATATCATTATTTTAGGTTCGCCTTTTATCCAGTTTCTCATTTTGAGATCTTTCTAGTAAAATTTACTTTTTGTGTGCGTGAGCCCTACGAGTTGAGTGGTGCTCGACCTTTTCAATCATATCTTTGATCATGAGATCGAATTCCTCTTCTGCAAGTTCTGGTTGAGTTTGGGTATTTTGTCCCTCCGTGTTGGATACATTCGTGTTCGACACATTGATGCTTCACCAAACACAAGATAGGCAAGTAAATTACACTTATTATTTATCTTTACATTATAAATGAAATCATATACGTTCTTTATCATAGATTTTGATACTTGTTTTTGACATAGTTGCAACGATTATCATTCAAATACGGATATATATAGTTTGGGTTGACCACATGCCTACTAAAATATTTTCCCACCCAACTCTTAATGTATGAGACACAATAATAACCAAAAACTAGATCATGAATCAAAACAATAACCTGAATCTGAAATAAGTAACACTCTTGTGTACATTACACATATCAATGTTCGGATTACCACAGCCGTCTATATACGAAAGTAGTATTCCATTCACACTAGTACTTGTTTATATTGTTATTGATTTACAATTATTCTTTTCATATGCTATCAGTCTCTCTTGATCTTATTACTTATACTTAGCACATACCATGGTTTATAGTTCATGTTCAGTATAGTTTCACTATATGTCATTCATTGTTTCATTCTGTACTCCTTATCATCATAGCATTTAAATTGTACTTTATAACTTTATTAATGTAATTGTACTTTCACTATCTGTCATTCAATGTTTCATTATGTACTTTTATCATCATAGAATTTAAATTGTACTATGTAACTTTATAGTTGTAATTGTACTTTACTTCAATTCTGACTGGATAATGTTGACATCTTTAGACGATGAAGACTTCGTATATGGTAATACCTACTCACTATGTACCTCAGAAGGGAGGTGTGGATATTCCGACCGATCAGCTTTAAACTAGTAGATATTTTTAGAGAGAGCTAGTATTAATTATCCTTTAGTACTTTTAGTCGTAGTTCTTATTTCTTTTATAGTATTTCATTTGAGTGGGTTTGTTCCTTTATGGCATGCATCTTGGATGGTTTAGACTTCGTATGTGATGATATTTTCTGTTAGTGGTTTATGATATACTAGATAAATACACATGCGGAAGTAATTATTATTCTAATATTTATTAAGACTACTTAGGAAGACTAAAAGCAAGTTACTTTACTTATTTTAAATTAATATTATATTAATTTTATACTAATATTATTATATATATTATTTTATACCTGCATACTATTTAGGAATACAAAAGGACCTTTTCCTTGATTACCTAGATGCTTTTATTAACTTTAATTAACAATTTTAATTAGTAAGCATATGAAAGGGTATATTTGAAAAAAAAAAGTTTCACAGTAAAGTTAAACTTTTCCTATTATATAGTAGATATAAATTAGTATGGGTTGTTACTCCTGATCTTATTATCTTTAACTGATAGCTTTTATCTGTTAAATGAGTTAGAATAATATTCTTTGTGATCATGATACATACCTAGATTTATGGATATATATTGAGGTATAAACAACGTACTACCGTCGATGCCGCGACGTAGACTGGATATACTCATGACTCGCATCCAATTATTTAGGAGAAAGGTGTGGCATTACATGTGCAGGCTGGCTGGTACACGCAAACCCGCTTGATATTAGTGTTTGGTGAGCCCCCTAGCTACAGCGTGCAGGTGACGAGTCGAGTTGGGACTAACGGGTCCAATCCGACCGAATATTGATTTATATTTTAGTAAAATTAGTTTTCTGGTTTAATTTAATTCCAGAATCATTTTGTATTGGTTTTTAGCTATTTCAATTCATAAATATTCTTAATAAATTTAGAAAAATCCTAGAAAATATTGTGGGAAATAAATTCCTAGAAGGTTGCTGGAAATAAATTCTTAATTTAAGTCCAAATAAAGCTTTGTATTATTCCAGTATCTAGGTTTCCTATAGTAATTCCTAGAAGGTTGCTGGAAATAAATTTTCTTTAGGTAAATAATATCTATAAATTCTCAACTCCTCTAAATTCCAATAAATTCTAAGATAGTCGAAAAATGTATCCTAAACCAAAATAGGGTCTTAGACTACTAATTCTAGCATATGATACCTTTTCACAATTATAGGCTTAAGGATATCGTCACGGTACCCCCATACACTAAAAGAAAATACCCACTAAACCCGTTTCATATGCACTTAGTGTGTTTCATTATGATTTATGTATAGAAAATGCATCCCTCTTAAAAAAAAATTCCTTAAAATTGAAAACATAGAAGCAAGCAAACAAGCATACAAACAACAAATAATGCACTTATACCGTCTACCTTATCCTATAACTTCAATAAAAGGAATCTCCTTAACACTACATAACAAATCCTCGAGACCACCTTATATATCCAATACTAATGTTTATCATCTCATTCCAACACCTTTAATAGTTTGTCATCGAAGGATTTCATATTACCACAATCTTAGAATATTTATCCTATAAATCATCCAAGTTTTTAAATATCCCGAAAGTTCTATTATAGCTCCAATAAGTCACAATTATTCTTCTGAGTGAACACTCTTTAAACATGCAAAAGGTAACTCTAGGTTTAAAAACAACCAATTATTCTAATCTTTTGATTCACTCATTTTTGTCTATTTAATTATCACATCTATCATATGTAAATCACCTATAATCACTGTAGAAACCCTAGGGGATGGATAGGGTAATAAAAGTTACCAACACAATTAAGCAATAATAATGCGTATTTAGAAGAAGAGAACAAGAAATTAAATAGGTGATATGTGCTGTTATCCTTTCGTAAAGGTAATCCAGTTTCGAAAACTCCATTCCAGCTTTAATCCACTTATTTTAACTAGAATAATTACACCACGAGATTTGATCCGAAGACTCGCCAGCTTTTTTCACGAGCTTTGATCCAAAGGCTCGTCGACTTCTACTTTAACAAGTAAGGATTTTGATCTTCAAGAACACTTGGAAGATCTACTCTTTAATACTAACGCTTTTGTGGATGGCAAATGTAAGCTTGGTAGAGTGAAGGGGTTTGCTTTTGGTAGTTGAAAAAAAATTTAAGGCTCAAGTGGATGACTTTGAATGAAGGGGTTGGAAGTCTTAAATACAAATTCGAAGGAAGCCAAAAGCAAGATTTTGTCTGCAGTCGAAAGATCCATCGGTATTCCGCAGAGTACTATTGGAGTCACACATCGGGTAGAGAATAATGGGAAGGCTAGTCCTCTCATATATATATATATATATATATATATATATATATATATATATAATATCTCTCATATCAATAAGAATCATCCTATTATTCCATTTAACATTGTATCAGAGGCATACTTCTCTTTCTCAAACCCTACCCCCATCCCCCGTCGCCGACACAGGATACCCCTTACCGACGATAATACCTCTCCTGCCCCTGCCCTCCAATGCCAGACCCCCCCACTCCAGAACCACACCCCGACGGTAGATCCCTCCCTCGCCCCCGATGGTAGTCCACCCCCCTCCCGGCCGACACACCGTCGTCGATACCAGGTTCCCCCTTCCCTCTCCCTGCTTCTAGATGTCAAATCCTAACCCTAGCCTATTTTCCCTCCCTAACACTCTTGCACTCCAAACCCTAGCCACTATCATGTAAAAAAAAATTCAGAGTTGGGATCTTCAGAAGGCAAACTATGTTCGTTTGCGTGAACTTCTGAACCTCGACAAGGACATCAGGAGTTAACAGAGAGCAAACTTAATTGTTTATGTGAATCTTTGTTCCTGAACCGATATCCACATCAGGATCTAACAGAGTACAAACTTGGTTTATGTTAATCTCTGTCATGGCTTGTGTCAACACATCTCATAGACAACCCTCCAAAGGAGAATGATCACACATATGAGCAGTAGGAGACTGATGATAGCATACTGTTTATACAGTTAATGAATTCAATGGAACCATCCGTCGAGGATATGGTTTAAAAAATGGATAAAGTGAAGGAGTTATGGCAGGTCATAATAGCTTTGTTTGATGGCAAAAGTAATTTTTCTTGCATCTGTGACTCTGTTGTTGGCTTCTACCGAGCTGATCAAGGAGACAAGTCACACCAGGATTACTTCCAAGCCTTTAAGTGTAGTATCTCGTTCCCCTATTCGGGGAGCGCGGCTAAGAAATATTTGGTATCGTTTGATCGGGACAGATTGAATCAAGATCCTTTCCTCGTTATGGATTGGTTTCTTCGGAATCAGGTCCCACATTCAACGGATTGTGCCTCAAGGAAGGACTCGACGGCAGAGTCGAGAGAGGCCTTTCCGTTGCGGTAGTTTCTTTGCCCGTTTTCGAATGCCGCTTGGTTGCTTTCTTGTTGGTTTTGTGACTTACATTTTTCTTGAACAGTTTCGATTAATTTTATTGTCTTCGTTCTTTGGATTTCGTATTTTATATCGAACCCTGGGAGATCGAAGCAGGAGATATTGATCATCTGTTGGTGCGTGCAGGCGATCGTGTAGGAGACGCGTAAGCGAAGTCTTGAAGATCTCCCTTTACTTTCTTTTCTGATTCACCAACTTGTGAGTGGCTTTACTTTGATTAGCGCCCTTCTTCCAATCTTTATTCCTAATAAATTGACTCGTTTGTGCATTCTGGTCAATGATACCAAAAGAATAAATTGAGTCAAAATAAAAGAAGAAAAGACTTGAAACACTTATAATGCTTGTTATATAAAACATCACACGGTCACATTGTTGCGTGCTTGTCCGCTATACATGTAGCTATTTTGTGTTCAGTTGTAGTTAGAACTTATTTATCTATAACTGTTCAATGGATAGTGCAAATTGGAAATGTGATCGTTGAGCAAGGTAGCCTAGACTATGGAAAATGCATGAAGTTTATTTACTTATATCACTTTGAAGTGCTTCACTTGATAACTTAGTTTGTAGATGAGGCATGGTCTTGGACAACTTGAGCACAAGAGATGTCGTTATACGAACAGTCGTCGGGGCACTGAAACTGCTTTGACCCGGGTAGAATAATTTGCTAGTATAGTCCTAGCATTGGATGGGTATGTGCGCCCGCCAAGGGCTAGCTACCCAAAGTAGAATAGTAGCTGACCCATCTCTAGTCCGACCAAGTTATGCGTTATGTATATTTAAACTGTACAGACTAACTATGTCTTCATGGCAGGGAAGGTCATGGAAAGTTTAGTACAAGTGGTTCAGACGGTTCGGGTAAAGTCACCGAACGGTGGCATATTTTGTTACGTCATTCCCTTCTATCATATATAAAGAATTGAACTAAGGCAAGATATAAAGATCACATAATAATAATATTGCATGTTCACATGAATACGATGTCGATTTTGATATGTTGGGTTAGCTCGCCCTCACCGGTACTTTTCGAAGTACTGACCCTTGTTGCAGCAGGTTTTTCGAGCCGAGGTGACGCGGCGAGGAGCTGAAGCTTCCCTCAACCCTCAATTGATCCGACGCGTTCATGTTTTATGACTTTTGGAGCTCAAGTACATAATCACAAGGAGCCCGCACATATCTTTTGAAGATCCTAGGCGATGGTGCTAACTCGTACCCAATGTGGTTTACGTATTTTGAAATATTAGTAAAGATGTAATGTATGGATCAGCTATCTTATTTTGCATCCAAGTTGTAAGCCCGTGCCGCGTTCTTATTACTTTTGGGTCAAGCGTCTGTAACCAGATGTTCATTATCAATAAAGAGAACTTTTCTATATCTCAATGTGTGATATCTTATTTGCGTACTCTGTTGTATTTGTTCTAAAGTATATCATTATACCTAGGCCTTGTGCACATGCACCTTACGCATGCACAGCATCACGTCCGGGGGATGATTATCGATTTAGCTAAAAATGGGGCATAAAATATTGGTATCAGTGCATGGCTTCAGATCCTTTGACCTTCGTATCAGAAGAGTTCTTGAAATGATCCTGTCCCTCCCAGTTGAACTCTTGAATTCGCTTGGCCAAAATGAGATGTGTTCCATACAGTGAGTCCATAATATATTTTGAGACTGATGCAAGTTACTTTTCTTTAAAGGAACAGCCTCAGAGCCGGATGCACAAGCGCAGGTGGTGGCTCAGGTGCAGGGGAGCAGTTTCGGCACATCAGACAGCTTGGGAAGTCCAGCAGTTATGCCCTTTGTCAATCTGTTCGAGCGGATGATGCGTTTGATGGAAATGCAGCAGAGACAGACAGAATTACGTCAAATCCCATTTGAGTCCCGGATTGAAACTCAATTTCAGGCGCAGCGGACTCAGGTATTGGATTTAGTAGATTTTGATCTCTTCTTATATTAAAGTTTGATCTCTTCTCTCATTTAGTAGTTTTAGCATAGTCGATTTGCAGTGAATTTGTTTCCACCCGACTATCATACCTTGAGACTTCATATTTGATATTCAGTTATTTATTCCTATTTCTTTATTTGTGCTATGGATGAGATATAGCTTGCGTGTGACTTGTTGACAGTATATTACCACTTGTGGATTTGATATTTATAATACAGCGTAAGTGTGTGTATGGTTTTCATATATTATAGTTCGTATACATACGGCTGGCGTGTTACGTAATCCTAGTCCTATGTATTTTGGGACTGGGGCGTAACATATTTTTGTGGTGGCCCATGAAGGTCCTGAATATATTGTCTCGGTTATGTCACTATACCGAACAAGCCTGCGTATAGGAATAGAGTATAGGATCTCATCCACGCTTGACAAAAAACTCACCTTCCTTTGCCACTATCCTATTTAAATGCTTGCATCCTGTTTGATTCCTGTACTCCTTCTAATCATTTCGTCCACCTCTTGCAGAGAGATAGATTTGCGTAGTGGATGTACTACCGCCGGAGGCGACACACCTTCAGGAGTCAACGGCCAAACTCGAGGGAAGACCTTGACGACTCCTAGACTTTCGGGGCCGGATGGACAGACTCACAATCCAGTTCCATCTGATCTTTTCGCATTGCCTAATAAGACTTTTCCGGCTTCATCAACACCACAGGATGGTCAGACACAGCTGTTCCAATTCTTCCAAATGATGATGCAGGAATAGAGACAACAGGCGCCCGTACTAGCTGCAGAGCAGAGGCAAGAGTTTCTGGCAGCACTTGAGAGAATGGCTGCACAGGAAACTGTACTAGCTCAGGCACTAGTTCCAGTACCGCGAGCTAGAGTTGGTTCAGTCAAGGACTTTATACAGATAGGTCCGAAGCCGTATAAAGGCACTGAGAGCCCAGAGGAGACTACAAATTGGATTACCCACACTCAGAAGTTATTAGAAGTATCACATCTACCTATAAATCTATGGATGATAGGCGTAAGGACGCAACTAGATGGTAACGCTCATCACTAGTGGAAATCAATAGAGCGCCAGTTGGGTACGTATCAGACTTGGGAACAATTCTTGGAGTTCTTTGAGAGGAAGTACTTTTCGGACACTGTAAGGGTTGCGTTGTACGATCAGTTTCTTCATCTGGAGCAGGAGAACAAAACAGTTGACGAGTATGATACAGAGTTTAGTCGCCTTAGTAAATATGGTGCTACCCTGATACCGAATGACTTGGAGAAGGCTAAGAGGTTTCACCGCGGATTGACTCAGGATTTCCAGCACTACACTAGCTTACAGTCCCGGATCTTTTATGCCGAATTATTGACAAAAGCTAGACTACAAGAGGCCATCAGCAGGGAAAAAGGAGGTCAACTGAAGACACAGCAAGGACCAGCAAGGACACAGCAAGGAGGACCTATCAGATGACCTTTGGCACAGCAATAGTAGCATCAGCACAGAGCGAGACCGTACCAGACTTCGGAGAATCCCTACTGCAATTATTGTGGGAAATGCGGACACATTTTAAGAGACTGTCGGACTCGCTTGGGATAATGTATAAGGTGTCATTCCGAACAACATATAGTGAGAGACTGTCCAATACAGTAGACATTGGTGCTTCCACCGCCAATACAGAGACTAGCACTTCCAGCACCGAAGCCAGTTCAACAGATGACTAGACCAGGAGCACCTCGACCCCCAACAGCCGAAGGATTTCAGCGAGGACCACCGCTACCTAATCAGGAGGATCAGTACACGAAGGTCAGACATGGACTACCACCAGACAGAGATATAGAATTCTCGATTGAATTAACACCGGGAGCAGCACCAATAGCATCGCATGTTTATAGATTGGCGAAGAAGGAGATGGATGAGCTGAAGGCACAGTTGAAAGAATTAGAGGAGAAAGGTTTCATCCGACCAACTGCATCACCCTGGGGAGCACCAGTGTTGTTTGTACCAAAGAAGGATGGGTCAGTGCGTATGTGCATTGACTACAGAGCCTTAAATGCAGTAACCGTGAAGAATAAATACCCATTGCCATGCATTGACGACTTATTTGATCAGCTTAGTGGAGCCAAGGTGTTCTCGAAGATAGACTTGAGATCTGGATATCTCCAGGTGAAGGTACAGAAGCAGGACATCCCGAAGATCGCATTCAGGATGAGATATGGTCTCTACGAGTTTCTAGTCATACCTTTTGGGTTGACCAATGCTCCAGCTATCTTTATGAACTTAATAAATTGAGTATTCCATCAGTATTTGGACCAGTTCGTGGTCGTCTTCATAGATGACATACTTGCCTATTCAAAGAGCCACGAGGAGCACGAGAAGCACTTATAGATCGTCCTAGAGACCTTGAGGAGAGAGCAGTTATATGCGAAGCTCAGTAAGTGTGAGTTTTTCTTGGACAGAGTCTCATTTCTTGGATATGTCATTACGGGAGGGGGTATTTCTGTTGACCTAGAGAAAATCTTGGCAGTCGAGACATGGCCCGTTCCTAAATCAGCATCGGAGATGAGAAGTTTCCTTGGACTTGCGGGATATTACCGACGGTTCGTAGAGAACTTCTCAAGGACAGCAGCACCTATGACTCGGTTGACGTGCAAGGACCAAGAGTTCATATGGACCGACGAGTGTCAAGCCGCTTTCGAGGAATTGAAGAAGCGACTGACCACAGCGCCAGTATTGACTATTCTATCAGGATCAGGAGGTTATGTAATTTATAGTGACGCATCGAGAAAAGACTTGGGATGCGTGTTGATGCAACATGGCAAGGTGATTGCATATGCATCTAGATAGTTACGAGTGCATGAGAAGAATTATCTAACTCATGACTTGGAGCTTGCAGCCGTTGTCTTTGCCCTAAAGCTATGGAGACATTACTTATATGGGGAACGAGTAGAGATCTATACTGACCACAAAAGCCTCAAGTATGTCTTCACACAGAAGGAGTTAAATATGAGGTAACATCGATGGCTTGAGTTGATGAAGGATTTTGAGTTAGAACTACATTATCACCTAGGCAAGGTGTCACGCCCCAGTCCCAAAAATACGTAGGACTAGGACACGTAAGCATGCCAGCCTCATGGATATGGCAACTCCAATATATGGAAACCAAATCCACACGTACGCTGTAATATGAATATCAAATCCACAAGTGGTATAAACATATGTCACAAGTCACAGGGTATAATCTAGATCTCATCCATAAAAATCAAATATGAATAAAATAACCAATGTCTATGAAACTAGATCTTAATAAGGAGTATCTAAGGATGATAGTTGGATGGAAACAAATCCACTACCAACTCAAATGGGAAAGTAAATACAATATAAGTACAACACCATCAAACAATATAAGTACCAGCTATCAATCATGGCTCGAGAAAAGACGTCCACGAAGCATCTATAGCCATCCAAATCTGCGCTCCTACAAATACTCAAGAACAGGTACACCTGGCAGCGGATGAGGTCCTCAGAGGGACGTAACAAGATACAGAAAATACGAGCCAACTTGAATACAGTAGACATGCATATAATTTGAAAATAAATAAGTCCGCTGTACAAGACAATCTATATGAATGCAAATGACGATAATTTTTCGACGTATAGGGTAGTCTACTCGATCTAAGCCTCACAACTCATGCACTCGTCCATGAACATCATCAGCCGGCATACCTCGGGGGTAGTGACCCTCAGACTCCATCAATCGACATACCTCGGGGGTAGCGACCATCGGACATGACCCACCATAGTGTGTGCTAGTGACTACGGTGTTGCCAGAGTGGTTAAAGCCAATACGCCTAATGATTGTCCTCTATGATACTAAGTGTCAAGTGTGTGTCAACATATCTAATATATAGTAATGACTGAAGGAACTACACATGCAATAAATAAACAGAATGAAATAATTATACAGAAATATACTAAGTATGTAAAATACTGTAAACAACTTGGCAAGGTATCTTGCCTGGGGTCCTGCTGCTGGTATGAATTAGAGTCCAAGTCACAGTCCAAATAGCCTATGTATTACAAATTCATCACGTCAAAAGATAATTTATTTTAATTTATTTAATTCTGTAATAATTACTCTAAAATCCTATTTTAATCTTATTATTCTGATTTTTAGGTTAATGCCTAGATTTTGTCAGAAGGAATTAAATTTTATCGACTCGAGACTCATGGCACGCAAATCGAGGCGATCTGTTGACCGAAAAGTCAACTGACACAAACTTGACTTTCATGCATGAATTCCTGTAGATTTCAGCGTCAAAAACATGCTAGAATTTATGGCTCGTCCGAATTCAAATTCGTTTGGAAATTATGGCACATACAAGTTTCGTATCGTGCACCGATGGTTAAATTTTACCCTAGAAGTTCTACAGAATTAAAAATATATAAATACTTCGAAATAATTTTGGAAAAAACATATGTCAATGATCTCGATATTAGCTTTCCGAAACTTTAAACGGTTCGTGATTCTGATTCCTGGTTCTCCCGGAATCACGAAAACATCGAAACACGTCTATTTTCGGACATGTTGTATTCTACAAATTTTCCAGAATTTAATAATAATACTTTCGTAAAACAAATTATATAATCAGAAAGCTAACCTTAATATCTTTCTAACACAAAAAACTAGGTCTCATTTGGAGTCCGGAGCTATGCGCAATGGCTTCTGGAAGATGAAGGAACCCTATATGGCAATTCTCCAAAATTCGGCTGAAGAAAAATCCTAGAAATAAACTTAAACTAATATATATATAGAGGAGAGAGAAAGCAGTCGCGGCTCAGATCTTGACACGTGGCAGCCATCCAACGTTGCCCGCCCCGCAGTCACTGACAGGCGGGCCCGGCACTGTTTGCTGCGGGAGGCTGACAGGTGGGCCCCCTGTTTGCTGACTGGGCAGAAATAATTTCTTTTTGGGTTTTCTTTTTTAGAAAATAGTTTTTAATTCAGTTTTTCATAATTAACTCAAATAAATGCTAAAAATAATCAGAAAATTCCCAAAACTTTATAGAAAATATATTTTATTATTTAGAACCTAAAATAAAAGTTTGGGATATTTTTATTTAAGTTTGAACATAAAATAAATTCTTTAAAGTCATAGAAAATTAGTGTTACTAGTTTTTAATTAACTAAAAATTATGGAAAAATCCCAATAATCTAAAATAGCCTAAAATAATTCTAAATAAATATTTATATAAGTAAATATACTAAAAAAATTTATTTTCTAATTAACTAATAGAATATTCTAAATAAATTCAACATCTATAATAAATATAATAATATAAAATATACATAAAATACCTATTTTGGGTGAGGGAGTTTACAATCTACCCAACTTAAAACAATTTCGTCCTCGAAATTAAAATAAGGCATAATTTGTTAAATCCTTTACATTCGTACATAAGGTACGTCAATCGCAATCTCTTCCAAAAATTTAAATAACAAAATCTATTCAAATCTATCACGATCATTTCAAAATTAAGATAATTATTGTTCAAATCAAAATTCAACCTATTGTAATCTCTTCTCACTTTTCCAACTTATCAATATCCAAATTTAAATTGAATCCATATAATATCTTCAAGATTTAAATAACCCATATCAAATTTTATCTCACGATCTCCAAGTATCATAATCTCCTCTAGAAGTAATTCGAGTCCAATATTATTCCTATTTTTACTTATAATTTTTTTTTCAACTTTTTAAATTCCATTCACATCCTCAATATTTCAAATAGGTAGTCCAATCATCAAAAAAAAATTTTTTTTTTAAATCATCAAATTGAAAAATAATTTAAATGCAGTCCACCAATGTTCAAGTCTGAAATTATATATTTATCCTTCAAATTCAAATTGATGATTTTACCTTCAATACTCAAAAATTTAAATTATGTACTTAAGGTATAAATATTGGGTCCTCAATATCAAGATTTTTAAAATTCATTAATCCTCATCATCTTAGTCATTCTTCTAAAATTCTCAAAATTAAATGGCTTGAACCTCTCCCAATCTAATCTTACTCGATCACAATCTAAAAGAAATTCCTCTCGAGTTGCCAATGCACTGCTACCCAACTTAGAATTTACCCATCTATCACAGAAGGCTATATACTTTAAGAAAAATATTCCTTAATTTATTTACTCATACTATTCAATTATCAAAGTTTTAACACCAAACATATCACCTATGATATACCCTTAATCAATTATAAAAAAGTGTCACTAAGTCATGTGATTAGCCTTATGGGGTATATCTAGTACTATCAGTGTCAACTTATACCAGCACGAGGTTTCGTCTTTTCGAAATAGGGGAAGACGGAGAGCAATAATAAAGAATTCAAGGTGAAGGTGATAAAATACGAGTACGAGGTTCAAAGAGATTAAGGAATTCGAAAAGAGAGTTGTCAGGACAGTTGTGGATTGAAATCCTATTTTTGGTAACTTTCTATTTACATGCGCATATCAGTACAGTTATATAACCGATACGATGTGTCAGACATGTCTAGGGGCAAGTATATCCGTCTACTACCATATATCTCAATCCACGTAAAGTAGTCATGCGAAGAGCGAACCAAGCGCACTAAGGTTAGCTAGACCTTAATACACCGATTCTGATTAGGCAATTGTATCATTGTATGCACCCAATAATACATATGCCATGAGCAAGCTCGATAAAAGAATAAGCTTGCAAAAACTAGGCTATAATAGCAACATAATCAAGGTAGTACAGAAAATATAAGTACGCTGGATTATGATGAAAGAAGGTACAAATTAATTCAAGTTCGCAGAAGCAAAAACACCATAAGCAATAATAATAAAAGACCCTACAATCTCTACAGTTGTCATACTAACTCCCTGTCTAAGTCGTTAGTCGACTAAATTGGGGTATAGCCTCTAAGTTCTACAGTCTGATGAAACATTATTTTCTTATGCTAGCACACAGTTAATGTCATTCAGCTACACTTCAATAATAGGGCAGAAGACTATGTGATACTATGTTGTGAGGTATACTACCCAACTTATAACAATAAACTAGTACTGTAATTATCTTAAGCATACCGTAGAAACTCCTGTTAAGGTCTACGAGAAGGGGTCTTGGTACTTATTAGGGTATCCTCTATACTAGGTTCAAACATTATGGTAAAACTTCTAACTAACTCTAGTAGTGTCTATACTACTCTCAAGTCTTCATAATACATCAAGGGGTAATGGTAAACCAATCTATAGAAAAGAAATTCTAGAGTTCACTAGATATTCTAAACTTAGTGGTGTGTCTATATTCCCGTTGTATTCTTAATAGGTGTGCTACCATAATCATTATCCTAATAAAATGGGTTCCTATATTCTAGCAGGAGGCTATACTCAAAGAACTATTAGGGAAGTACAGGAATCAAGCAGGATACAATTGTTCAAATAGAACAGATAGGAGGAAGATGAATCATAGTCAATTGTGGATGAGATCCTATACTCTAGTCCTAGGTGCAGGCTTGTTCGATACAATAACGTAACCGAGACAATATGCTCTCGACCTGCATGGGCCATCACAAAAACATGTCACGTCCCAGTCCCAAAAATACGTAGGACTAGGACACGTAAACATGCCAGCCGCATAGATATGGCAACTCCAATATATGGAAACCAAATCTACACGTACGCTGTAATATGAATATCAAATCCACAAGTGGTATAAACATATGTCACAAGTCACAGGGTATAATCTAGATCTCATCCATGAAAATCAAATATGAATAAAATAACCAATGTCTATGAAACTAGATCTCAATAAGGAGTATCTAAGGATGATAGTTGGATGGAAACAAATCCACTACCAACTCAAATGGGAAAGTAAATACAATATAAGTACAACACCATCAAACAATATAAGTACCAGCTATCAATCACGGCTCGAGAGAAGACGTCCACGAAGCATCTATAGCCATCCAAATCTGCGCTCCTGCAAATACTCAAGAACAGGTACACCTGGCAGCGGACCAGGTCATCAGAGGAACGTAACAAGATACAGAAAATACGAGCCAACTTGAATACAGTAGACATGCATATAATTTAAAAATAAATAAGTACGCTGTACAAGACAATCTATATGAATGCAAATGAGGACAATTTTTCGACGTATAGGCAAGGGTAGTCTACTCGATCTAAGCCTCACAACTCATGCACTCGTCCATGAACATCATCAGCCTGCATACCTCGGGGGTAGCGACCCTCGGACTCCATCAATCGACATACCTCGGGGGTAGCGACCATCGGACACGACCCACCATAGTGCGTGCTAGTGACTACGGTGTTGCCAGAGTGGTTAAAGCCCATACGCCTAATGATTGTCCTCTATGATACTAAGTGTCAAGTGTGTGTCAACATATCTAATATATAGTAATGACTGAAGGAACTACACATGCAATAAATAAATAGAATGAAATAATTATACAAAAATATACTAAGCATGTAAAATACTATAAACAACTTGGCAAGGTATCTTGCCTGGGGTCCTGCTGCTGGTATGAATCAGAGTCCAAGTCACAGTCCAAATAGCCTATGTATTACAAATTCATCACGTCAAAAGATAATTTATTTTAATTTATTTAATTCTGTAATAATTACTCTAAAATCTTATTTTAATCTTATTATTCTGATTTTTAGGTTAATGCCTAGATTTTGTCCAAAGGAATTGAATTTTATCGACTCGAGACTCATGGCACGCAAATTAAGGCGATCTGTTGACCGAAAAGTCAACTGACACAAACTTGACTTTCATGCATGAATTCCTATAGATTTCAGCGTCAAAAACATGCTAGAATTTACGGCTCGTCCGAATTCAAATTCGTTTGGAAATTATGGCACATACAAGTTTCGTATCGTGCACCGATGGTTAAATTTTACCCTAGAAGTTCTACAGAATTAAAAATATATAAATACTTCGAAATAAATTCTGGGAAAAACATATGTCAATGATCTCGACATTAGCTTTCCGAAACTTTAAACGGTTCGTGATTCTGATTCCTGGTTCTCCCGGAATCACGAAAACATCGAAACACGTCTATTTTCGGACATGCTGTATTCTACGAATTTTCCAGAATTTAATAATAATACTTTCGTAAAACAAATTATATAATCAGAAAGCTAACCTTAATATCTTTCTAACACAAAAAACTAGGCCTCATTTGGAGTCCGGAGCTATGCGCAATGGCTTCTGGAAGATGAAGGAACCCTATATGGTAATTCTCCAAAATTCGGCTGAAGAAAAACCCTAGAAATAAACTTAAACTAATATATATATAGAGGAGAGAGAAAGCAGTCGCGGCTCAGATCTTGACACGTGGCAGCCATCCAACGTTGCCCGCCCCGCAGTCACTGACAGGCGGGCCCGGCACTGTTTGCTGCGGGAGGCTGACAGGTGGGCCCCCTGTTTGCTGACTGGGCAGAAATAATTTCTTTTTGGGTTTTCTTTTTCAGAAAATAGTTTTTAATTCAGTTTTTCATAATTAACTCAAAATAAATGCTAAAAATAATCAAAAAATTCCCAAAACTTTATAAAAAATATATTTTATTATTTAGAACCTAAAATAAAAGTTTGGAATATTTTTATTTAAGTTTGAACATAAAATAAATTCTTTAAAGTCCTAGAAAATTAGTGTTACTAGTTTTTAATTAACTAAAAATTATAGAAAAATCCCAATAATCTAAAATAGCCTAAAATAATTCTAAATAAATATTTATATAAGTAAATATACTAAAAAAATTTATTTTCTAATTAACTAAGAGAATATTCTAAATAAATTCAACATCTATAATAAATATAATAATATAAAATATACATAAAATACCTATTTTGGGTGAGGGAGTTTACACAAGGCTAACTTAGTAGCAAATGCGTTAAGCCAGAAAAAAGCAGCTTATTTCTTGACAACACAGAGGAAATTACTGGAGGACTTGCAAGAGCTTGGCATAGAAGTGATATTACCCGGAGCAGATAGGATATTAGCCAACTTGCAAGTACAATCATCACTAGTAGAGAGGATCAAGGTAGCTTTGCCTACAAATGCCAGATTCAAGAGATTGAAAGAGGACAGAGGCCGAAGAGCAGACGGGATTGTGCATTCATGATGACGGGACATTACAATGTGGTGATCGTCTATATGTTCCCAATGGAGAGATTCGACAGGAGCTGATAGCAGAATCTCATAGTTTGATATATTCTATTCATCCTGGAGGTACCAAGATGTATCGTGACTTACAACAGCACTTTTGGTGGCATGGGATAAAAAGAGAGATAGCTCGCTTTGTAGCCAAATGCCTAGTATGTCAACAGGTAAAGGCGAAGCATCAGAGAATAGCAGGGCTACTACAACCACTTCCAATTTCTGAGTGGGAGTGGGAGCACATCACTATGGACTTTGTCACAGGTTTTTCAAAGAGTCCAAGTGGGATAGATGCAGTATGGGTAATAGTGGATCGACTCACCAAGTCAGCCCATTTCTTGCCTTTTAGAGTTGGCCAGTCTACAGAAGGTTTGGCTGACTTATATATGAGGCAGATCGTGAGGTTGCACGATATTCCGGTCAACATTATGTTCGACAAGGATTCGTGTTTTATATCTCACTTTTGGAGAAGCATACAAGAGAGTCTTTGGACTCATATGAAGTTCAATACATCTTATCACCCACTGACAGATGGACAGTCCGAACATACTATTCAGACACTGGAGGATATGTTGAGGGATTGTATGTTAGACTTTGGAGGATCATGGGAGGACCACCTACATCTTGTGGAGTTCTCTTACAATAATAGCTATCAAGCGAGCATCCAGATGGCTCCGTTTGAAGCATTATATGGAAGAAAGTGTTGGTCTCCTGTGTGTTGGAGTGATGTAGGAGAACGTCAGATTCTGGGACCAGAGTTGGTAGTCAACACCGTAGAGAGAGTAAAGAAGATACAAGGGCACTTATGAGCAGCACAAGACAGACAGAAGCAGTGGGAAGACCTTCATCATCGTCCCTTGGAGTTCAAAGAAGGCGATCATGTCTTCTTGAGGATGTAACCTACTAGAGGCACTATTCGATTCGGAGGGCGTGGCAAGTTGAGCCCAAGGTATATTGGACCCTTTGACGTGCTAGAGAGAGTGGGAGAAGTGGCGTATCGACTTGCACTACCACCTTCACTCGAGGGAGTACATGATGTATTCCACGTGTCGCAACTAAGACGATATGTGGCAGATAACAGTCATGTTCTCAACCATTCTGGGATCATCATCGGGCCGAGCTTGTCATACCAAGAGCAACCCGTAGGAATCCTTGATCTTCGATAGAAAACGTTGAGGAACCAGTCTATTCCCTTGGTCCGCGTGGCATGGAAGCATGGTGCGCCAGGAGAATCCACTTGGGAGCGCGAGGACGACATGCGCAAATATTTTCCATATCTGTTCGTAGACCAAGGTATGAATTTACTTTGTTCAATTCTACCTTATACCATCCATGATTTATTTTCTACCGTGGTGTAGTTTTAATTTTGAGGACAAAATTTTTATAAGTTGGATAGAATGTAAAATCCCTAATTTTAAAACATATTATAAGTATTTAATTAATTATTTAATTTAATTATAGTATTTTTTTAATAAATTAGAAAATATAAATTTATTAAATTTAATTACTAGGTAGATATTCATCTAGAAATTTATGGGCAAAACAATAATTTTTATTTTAATTTATTTTAGGAAGTCTTGTAGAAGGCTGAGAGATTTTAGGATGTGCGTTTTCTAGATTTTATTACCATATATATATATATATATATATATATATATATATATATATATATATATATAAGTAAGGGTATAAATAAAAGAAAAAGAAAAAGAAAACCTTAAGCTAAGACTAACTAAGCCTATTCTCCTAAAGCCTAATTCCCTGTGCTAAACCCTAACCCACAGCAGCCTATTTCTAAATCTTACACCTAATCCCCTTAAGCCCAAAGCCTTAAACAACTTCCTAGCTAAACCCCCCCAAGCCCTATGACAACCGCCAGCGGCCAAAGACCCGCGACTCGCCGCCCCCTCTATATATATGTGTATATAATAACTTATAAACCTAAACCCTAACCCTAACCCTAAATCTATACTCCACGACCCAGCGCCGCCGCCAAACTCCATCGCCCGGAGCACCGTGCCGCAAACCCGCCGGGGAACCACAGCGCCGCCGCATCCGCGACCGCGTAACCGCGAGAATTCCGCAACAGATTTGATTGCGACGTGTCCAACTTTTCGTGCAGTTTTTCGTTCCATCTCTCGATCGAATTCCAATCCATCTTCACCGGTATGTTCATAACCTATCCCTCTTCCAACTCTGTATATTAGATTCCATCGAACATCGTTAAACCCTAGGTAGAAATTGAGGCCAAGTTGAGGAAAAATCACGACTTTGGAACTGCAGAAACAGTTGCGATGATCCATGTTTAGAGACCAATATCTTCCACCACATACATCCAAACTTAATTTTTCTTTTTGCTATATGAAGACCATATAACCGAGATTACTTTCTTTTAATTAGATTAATTTATTTGGTGTTATATGCAGAATTAAATAGGGTTAAAAATCAGGAAAAATGTGTTTCTAAAACTTCCAAAATTATGATACGGAGCATGCCCCACCAAACGGGACCTCCCTGTGGTGTACCAATTGTACCAAAAAGCGCATATGGTATACCCTAATGTGTGAGCTTTCGCAGAAACTGATTTCGACGTGTATGCGAGTCAAAATCAACCCGTATTCGTAAAAAGTTTCCACATCATGACTTTTGTAAAATACCGCACCATTTAGTGTACGCTCGTCGGAATGCGACGAAACTTACGCCATTGGTTCGTGGTATCGTGCTGGTCCTGTGACCCAAGTTTCACGTAATTCCGGGATAGTTGACCAAGCCACCTATTTGCGGGCCCCACGGTTGACTTTTTGGGCAAATTTGTGTTCGGCTCACCGGAATCCAAAATTGGACATACCGTTGAGTTCGTATTGATGTTTAGAATTTGTTTGACCTATAATTTGTCCTATTTAGAGACATTTACTTCTGGTACGCATTTCGGTGCAAAGTGGGCCACATGTGGATCCCACTTTGATCCAAAATTACTGTTTTGCCCCTGTGTTTAAATTGGACGAAAGGGTAGTGTTTTCTAGCTATCTCGCTGATTCCGGGAATATTGGTGATGTTTATTTCAGCATCCGGAGACGTTTATTTGGAGGCCTTAGTTTCTGATCCTGTGTACTTGACATCGGGACGCTTACACTTTATAGATTGCTTGCCAGGCAAGTATACCTTGCCATTGTACTATCTATATTCCATTTGATGCATGCATTTTATTTCTGTCTTTTAGTTCATATATTTTAACTGCTATATAAACTGCGCGTCCAAGAATAACTTGGGTACAACGACGGTGGCGTCGTATTTTATTTTTACTATATATATGCATGTTGACCTAGTTTATGAGACCACCCCATTATCATGAGGCATTTTATGTTTCATTTTTTATGACACAGTTATTACACGAGTGTGAGTCTTATATAGGACACGGACTTGCGTACTCGGCTGGCCACCGGTACGTATAGGTTGTGCAATGGATAAGGATAATTGTCGATATAAATTTTGCATGCTAGAAGACCTGTCAGTTATTTAGAGGTATCATCGTGTCATGGATATGACATGCTTAGAGCATGGGGTGGGAAGAACAACAAGTAAGGTGTTTGGGCTCCTTTGTACTTTCCTTTTTGTAACCCATACGCTCCGTCGGAGATGCGCGGTCATGATGAACCCTATATTACCTGGCGGCCTCTGGCGTTCAAAAGACGACATGCTTTGTAGGCCCCTGAATCTCCAAGAAAATCATGCCAATCCCATTTTTGTCCAGATAGCCCACTTGTTGGAAAGTTGTTCTCAAACTGCATTCACATAGATGGTTAGGGGACCCATTGGATGTTTATTTTTTAGTACTTTATTGGCATATTTATATGTATCTTGTTATGTCCCTCTATGGACCTGGTTCCTTTCCAGATATAGATGGACAGGATTATCCACAGAAGTACGGACCCGGACCTGACGCTTCATACCAGACTAAGGAGGTCTTATTTTCAGAGTACCTTTGATTCATTGTAGCTGATGGATATTCTAGTTGCTATTTTTTTATTAACATTTATCTTATATTAGAGTTTGATCTCTTCTCTCATTTAGTAGTTTTCGCATAGTCGATTTGCAGTAGATTTGTTTCCACCCGACTATCATACTTTGAGACTTCATATTTGATATTCAGTTATTTATTCATATTTCTTTATTTGTGCTGTGGATGAGATATAGATTGAATGTGACTTGTTGACAGTATATTACCACTTATGGATTTGATATTCATAATACAGCGTACGTGTGTGTATGATTTCCATATATTGGAGTTCGTATACATACGGCTGGCGTGTTACGTATTCCTAGTCCTACGTATTTTGGGACTGGGGCGTGACACGATTGTGACGATGCTTGTCGCCAACAACCATTCTACATCAACGGCCGCAACGACAGTGCCAGTTGTAGCCGAGATCGTTGGACTGCAAGGCTCTCAGAAACCTCTACCCTCAGACGAAAGGGTCCCATCCTGTAAATATCAGAGTTTAAGAAGATGTCATGCTACCTTTAAAGGGATCGAGGACCCTCCGTGGCGTTGGTTTGGCTGGATAGTTAGAGGACCACTTCGAAGTGCTTCGCATGGATGAAACACAGAGAGTTGCTTGCGCTCAGCTTCAGCTCCGTTTAAACGCACATGATTGGTGGAATGTGCACAAACAAGCTATATTGAGTGAAGATGACAAGACAACTATCTCTTGGTCTGTGTTCCAAAAAGCCTTCAAAGAAGAGTACCTCCCACCCGTCATCCGTCATGAGAAGGAAGACAAATTTACACATCTGCGACAAGGGAATATGACAGTGCGGCAGTACACCGCAGAATTCAACAGACTTATAAAATTTGCTAAGTCTCATCTTTGTGACGCCGAAAGTCGAGCAAGAAGGTTTGAGATAGGACTGCGACCTTCTATTCGTGTCCATGTCGTCGTCCCCCGGTACCGTACAATGAGTCTCTAAACCACGCCCTCTTCGTAGAGCCGCAGTACCCCCCAGTTCGCACCGGTACTGTGCCAAATTTCAATTATAAGTGCCCTAGCAACACAGGAGGTAACAACGCATCAAAGCGTCCCAACAACGGCGGTAATCAGGATGCAAACCCAGGGAGAGGTAGTAAGCTCGTCTGCGACCGATGTAATCGTGTCGGACACATCGCTCAAAACTATCGAGTATTTAATGGAGCATGCTTTAAATGCGGTCGCCAGGGGCATATAGAAGTAAAATGTCGGGAGGGAGGACCAAACCAACAGCGGCTACAAAATCATACGCCTCAAGATCAGGGATAAGCACCTCGAGCGAACCAGACGACACCGCAGAATGCTCAAGGCCGGGTCTATGCTTTGACTCGGGAAAAGGCATTTGTATCAAACACGACGGTGTCAGGTATATTATTTTTCAATAATATACATGCTCGATTATTGTTTGATTCTGGTGCCACACGGTTTTATTGCAGCTAATTTTATCGCCGAGAACATATTTCCTATAACACCGCTAAGCCTAAACCTTAGCGTCCGTACTCCATCGGACGTGGATTTGTCGGCTCACTCAGTTTGTCATGAAGGTAACATTTGCATCGGAGGAAGAAAATTATCACATGATGCGATAGTCTTAGACATCAGGAACTACGACATCATTATGGGGATGGATTGGCTCGGCGCTTGCTCGGCTATCATTGATTGTGCAGTAAAGAAAGTCATTTTTCGTCTACCTGGCAAGATCGAGTTCTGTTATGCATGCAGTCCACCGTCAAGAGCGCCGAGTGCCTGCATGGTGATCTCTGCAATGTCTGCTCGACGGATGATACATTCCGGCTGTGATGGGTACTTGGCGTCCGTTCGAGACACACAGCAAGATTGCAGAAATGTTGAGTCTACTTTCGTTGTGGCAGAATTCCCTGATGTGTTTCCCGATGAATTATCCGTCATGCCGCCCGACAGAGAGAGAGAGTTCATTATTGATACATTTCCAGAAACTCGACCAACTTTCAAAGCTCCGTATCGAATGGTCCCGGCAGAACTAAAAGAGTTAAAAGGTTCAGTTGCAAGAATTGCTAGATCATGGGTATATTCGTCCGAGCGTGTCTTCGTAGGGTGCGCCTGTATGTTTGTAAAGAAAAAGGATGGCTCGATGTGGCTCTGCATCGACTATCGTGAATTGAATAAAGCCATTATTCGAAACAAGTACCCCTTCCCAGGATCGATGATCTCTTTGATGAACTACAAGGTGCAACGGTATTATCAAAAATTAATCTTCGCTCAGGTTACCATCAGCTCAAGATTAGGCCGAACGACGTGCAAAAATTAGCCTTTCGCGCTCGCTACGGCCACTATAAGTTTTTGGTAATGCCATTCGAATTAACCAATGTCCCTGCTGCCTTTATGGACTTAAAGAATCGTGTGTTCCGGCCATATCTTGACAAGTTTGTAGTAGTGTTCATTGGTGATATCTTGGTGTACTTGAAGAACAGGGAGGAATATGCAGAGCACATACGGATCATACTAAAGAGTCTTCGGGACAACAAGCTATACGCAAAACTGAGTAAGTGTGAATTCTGGCTGAGCAGTGTATCTTTCCTCGGGCACATCATTTCTTTGGGAGGTATTTCAGTCGATCCAAAGAAATTTGAAGCCATCGTCGAGTGAAAGCGGCCTGCATCCATCGGTGAGATTCGAAGCTTCCTCGGGCTAGCGGGCTACTACAGGCGCTTCGTAAAGGACTTTTCCAAGTTAACATCACCTCTGACTCGCCTCACATAGAAGGGAGTCGTATTCGAGTGGCCCGTCGACTGCGAAGCCTCGTTTAAGGAGTTAAAGCAACGCCTCACCTATGCTCCACTACTTGCACTACCAGACAAGACCTCGGGATTCCAAATATTCAGCGACGCGTTAGGACAGGTCTTGGGGTATGTACTTATGCAGCAGGATAGGGTGATAGCCTGTGCATCCAAACAACTGAAAAAGCAAGAGAAAAATTATCCTACTCATGGCCTAGAACTAGCGGCAATTGTGTTTACGCTAAAATTATGGCGACACTACCTCTTTGGAGTGGCTTGCCGAATTTATACTGATCACACAAGCTTGAAGTATTTATTCACCCAAACGGACCTTAACCTACGATAGCGACGTTAGCTAGAATTAATTAAATACTATGACCTGACGATCGACTACACACCTGGCAAGGAAAATATTATAGTGGATGCGTTGAGTCAAGTGTTTGTGGGATCCCTGTCCATTGATCGCAGGTTACAAAGGGACTTAAGAGGAAATTGGCGTTGAACTCCAAATTCGATATCGCGACGCATGAGTTTCTCAGATATGATTCGTACCCAACCTGTCAGAGAGGGTCACATCTACTCAGAGGGACGATCCATTCCTATGGAAAATGCGCAAGCAGATTCTAGCGGAGAAGGCGAAGGACTTTGCAGTAGATTAGAATGTAGTATTGCGAGTTAAGGGAAGGCTATGCGTACCCAGTGACACAGAACTTAGGAGATCCTTGCGAAAGCTCACTATGCAGCCTATACGATCTATCCTGGGAGCACAAAGATGTATAGAGATCTTCGTACTATTTTCTGGTTGTACGACATGAAGAAGGATGTGGCACTCTTCGTGACGCAATGCATAACCTGTCAGAGGGTAAAAGTAGAACATCAGAGATCGGGCAGAGAAATGCAGAATCTTGCTATCCTGGAATGGAAGTGGGAGCACATAAGCATGTACTTCATTATTGACTTGCCAAAGACGCAACGGGAGAACGATGCAATCTGGGTCATCGTCGACGTGTTAAACAAGTCAGCGCACTTCATTGCCATTAAAGTTACTTGGAGCATCGATCACCTCGTCCAGACCTACCTTGATGAGATAATTTGGCTGCACGGAGTACCAGTTTCTATAGTGTCTGATCGGGATGGACGATTCCTATCAAGTTTCTGGGAAAACCTTCAGTCAGCGACGGGGACCAAGTTGAAGTTCAGCTCAGCCTACCATCCTCAAACCGATGGCCAAACAGAGTGGGTGAATCAGGTACAAGAAGACATGTTGCGTTTCTGCACAATCGATTCGAAGTCAAGTTGGGACGTCCACCTAATGTTGGTCGAATTTGCATATAACAACAGTTATCAGTCCAGCATCTAAATGGCTCCGTACGAGGCTCTATATGGGCAGAAGTGTAGGTTACCGATCTGCTGGGATGAAGTTGGGGATCGTCAAATCCTTGGGCCGAAACTAGTTGAACAAATAGTCCAAAAGGCTCGATTGATCTGAGAGCGACTAAAAGTAGCAAAAAGCTGGCAAAAGAGCTATGCCGACATTCGTCGTCGACCCCTTGAGTTCTTTGAAGGTGACCATGTATTTTTAAAGGTCTCGCCCATGATAGGAGTCATGTGATTCAGAGTAAAAGGGAAGTTAAGTCTGAGATTCGTTGGCCCGTTCGAAGTCCTCAAACGAGTCACTTCAGTTGCCTATCAAATTGCATTGTCACCAGCCCTGTCAGAAGTGCATAATATTTTTCATGTATCACAGCTTAGAAAGTACATACATGACCCGAACCACATGGTAGATTTCGGTCAGCTGGATCTGCAGGCAGACTTGTCGTACTCCAAAGAACCCGTTCAGATCATAGATCGTAAAGAGAAGCAGTTACGGAATCGTGCAGTCTCCTTTGTGCGCGTTCTTTGGCGGAACCACTCGGTCGAGGAATCGACCTGGAAACTCGAATCAAAGATGCAGGAAAAGTTTTCCTCATTATTACTTAGGGGTAGGTTCTATTCCTAAGTTTCGACGACAAATTTTTTGTTAGTTGGTTAAGATATAGTGCCACGTTCCCCCTATTCGGGGAGCGCGGCTAAGAAATACTTGGTATCGTTCGATCGGGACAGATTGAAGCAAGATTATTTCCTCGTTATGGATTAGTTTTTTCAGAATCAGGTCCCACAATCAATGGATTATGTCTCAAGGAAGGACTCGATGGCAGAGTCGAGAGGGGCCTTTCCGTTGCGCTAGTTTCTTTGCCCATTTTCGAATGCTGCTTGGTTACTTTCTTGTCGGTTTTGTGACTTACGTTTTTCTTGAACGGTTTCGATGGATTTTATTGTATTCGTTCTTTGGATTTCGTATTTCATATCGAACCCTTGGATATCGAAGCAAGAGATATTGATCATCTGTTGGTGCATGCAGGTGATCGTGTAGGCGACGCACAAACAGAGTCTTGAAGATCTCCCTTTTCTCTCTTTTTTGATTCACCAACTTGTGAGTGGCTTTACTTTGATTAGCACCCTTCTTCCAAGTCTTCATTCCTAATAAATTGACTCGGTTGTGCATTCCGATCAACGATACCAAAAGAATAAATTGAGTCAAGATAAAAGAAGTAGACTTGAAACACTTATAATGCTTGTCATACAAAATATCACACGATCATATTATTGCGTGCTTGTCCGCTATACATGTAGCTATTTTGTGTTCAGTTGTAGTTAGAACTTATTTATCTATAACTGTTCAATAGATAGTCCAAATTGGAAATGTGATCGTTGAGCAAGTTAGCCTAGACTATGGAAAATGCATAAAGTTTATTTACTTATATTACTTTAAAGTGCTTCAATTGATAACTTAGTTTGTAGACGAGGCATGATCTTGGACAATTTGTGCACAAGAGATGTTGTTCTACGAACGGTCGTCGGGGCACATGGACTGCTTCGACCCGGGTAGAACAATTTGCTAGTGTAGTCCTAGCATTGGATGGGTCCCTGCGTCCGCCAAGGGCTAGCTACCCGAAGCGGAATGACAGCTGACCCATTTCTCATTCGACTAAGTTATGCGTTATGTATATTGTGCAGACTAACTATGTCTTCGTGGCAGGGAAGGTCATGGTAAGTTTTGTACAGGTGGTTCAGACGGTTCAGGTAAAGTCACCGAACGGTGGCACATTTTGTTATGTCATTCCCTTCTATCATATATAAAGAATTAAACTAGGAAAAGATAGAAAGATTACATAATAATAATGTTGCATGTTCACATCAATACGATATCAATTTTGGGATGTTGGGTTAGCTCGCCCTCACCGTTACTTTTTGAAGTACTGACCCTCGTTGCAACAGGTTCCCCGAGCCGAGGCAACACGGTGAGGAGCTGAAGCTTATCCCAACCCTCCACTGATCCGGCACGTTCGTGTTTTATGACTTTTGGAGCTCAAGTACATAATCACAAGGAGCCCACACATATCTTTTGAAGCTCCTAGGCGATAGTGCTAACTTGTACCCAAGGTGGTTTACGCATTTTGAAATATTAGTAAGGATGTAATGTATGGATCGACTATCTTATTTTGCATCCAAGTTGTAAGTCCGTGCGACATTCTTATTACTTTTGGGTCAAGAGTTTGTAATCAGATGTTCATTATCAATAAAGAGAACTTTTCTATATCTCAATGCATGATATCTTATTTGCATACTCTGTTGCATTTGTTCTATAGTATATCATTATGCCTAGGCCTTATGCACACGCGCCTTACGCATGCACGGCATCACGCTCGGAGGACGATTATCGATTTAGCAAAAATTGGGGAGTGACATCAAGGCCATGACTAATGAAATTGATCTTGTCTTACCATTGACAACGAATCTTAATGAGGCGATGACTTAACGTCAGCAGCTCTATGTAATGACGTACCTCGCATCACTTCATCCTTATGAAGATTTTACATGGTCTCAAATTATTGTTGGGGTCGAGGTTCTATCTCTAATGGAAGCCTACTTTCATGTCATATGAACAACGAAAGTAGTTGAGCCTGATAGTAGTGATGCACATGCTAATCGATCTACCTTAGGTGCTGTTCGTAATAGATTATGTGGGGGTTGCGGTGATAGACGCGGTGGTTGGAATGCTGGTCGTGATGGTGGTCGAGGCAATTGCGGACATAATGGAGGACGACGACGGATATGCTTTACCTGTAGGACAACAAGGACATTTTCAGTGGCAGTGTGTCAAAGCTCATACCGAAAATATTGTATCGAATGCTCATGATGATGAACAACACTCCTTGCAGATGACTGTAGCGACCTATACTGAATTTGCTGAATTTTAAGCTCAACAATATAGAGGAGCCTCTACATCTATATCTACTATCAGATACTCAGCAACGGGTGTGGTAAGACCAAAACACTAAGTGATCATCTTGGGCGCGTTTGATCACATGACATGTGATGCCGGTATGTTGCATAATTATGAATCTGTAGGTTGTGTAAAAGATATTACTGTTGCGAATGACAGTTCTTTGAAAGTGCTCGTCTTTCTTCCACCCTGACACTCACTTCAGTTTTACATACACTTGGCAACCCATTCAGTTTATTATCCATTAGTCAAATAACTCGAGACTTACATTGCTCGATAACATTTTTTCTAAATAGTTGTGTTTTTCAGAACCTGAAGACGAAAAAGACTATTGGTAGGGCATGTGGCTTGAGGCTTATACCTGGTTGAGTTGAATTCATCTGTTATGCCAGTGTGTGCCGTGTGCCACGATCCCTTTGAGTTGCATCGTCGACTTGGTAATCCGTCTATCCAAGTTCTCCAGAAATTATAGCCATCGCTAGATCTTCGAGTTTCTCTTAATTGTGAGTCGTATAGTCTAGCTAAACATTATCGTGTATCTTATCTTATGAATTTGGATAAATCTGTTTCTTCTTCGTTTGAATTAGTCTACTATGTTATATAGGTTAAATGTCATGTTGAATTAGTGATGAGATTCAAATATTTTATTTTCTTTGTCGATAATTACTCACGAGTCACCTATGTCTACTTAATGAAGAACCGTTCCGAATTATTTGATATCTGGTGTACTTTTTTTCGAAAATAAAAACCCAATTTGGGGTTTCCATTGTCTTCGGAGTGACAATGGTCATGAGTATGTGTCTCTAACGTTCTCTTCCTATCTTGCTAAACATGGAATTATTCACCAAACTTCATATCCATATACACCACAACAAAATGGTGTGGCAGAATGTAAGAATCATTATCTGTTGGAAATAACTCGAGCAGTTATGTTTCAAGCCAGTATACCCATAAAATTTTGGTCAGATACTATACTGACGGCTTATTATCTGATTAATCGTATTTCGTCTTGTGTCTTCAATAGAGCCACTCATTTTTCTCAGTTATATCCTAATCAAATGCTTTTTTCTCTATCTCTCAAAATTTTAGGATGCTTGTATTACGTTTCGGATGCTCAACCTATCCTATATAAATTAGATCCAAAGGCACTCAAGTATATTTTTCTTGGGTATCCTTAGGACCAAAAGGGTATCTTTATTTTCTCGCAACTTTGAGGAGGTACAATATGTCTCAGGATGTTACCTTTGTCAAAACTGAGTTTCGCCCACCTCCTCTAATGAACGATTTTGCTCCAAAAGTTTACCCATATGAGAAAGTTTCTCTTGTATCTAATTCAAACACAATAGCCCCCCGTAAGGGTACCCTCCCCTACCGAGCTAGTCTTACCGTCTAATGGTCCCTAAACACCGGCTCGGTTAGAACCGGCATCACAAGTCTCATCATCCATCGGTCCCCAAATACCAGCTCTGTTAGAACAAGCATCACCAATGGTGTCCACAAACATAAAGCCGACATCGTCATCAGAATCCTCCTCCAGCTCCACTGATTCATCACCATCTGATATACCAGCTTACCCCCGTCGTACATGCTACGACCATCATTTGTATGTTGAAAACTACAAAGGTCTCGCGATTTACACTTAGTCCTTAGTGGCTACTATTGATGGGATTCAGATCCCCAGTTATGCAGAGGAATGACTCAAACATTCTGGTTAGCGCATCGTTATAAAAGAGTGCTTCAGGAGAACCATACATGGGACTTGGTGGATTTCCCTACTGGGAAGAAGGCGGTAGGTTGCAAATGGATATTCACAATCAAAGTAAACCGGATGACAGTCTAGATCGTCTGAAAGCTTATCTTGTGGCAAAAGGGTATTCTCGGATAGGGGTGCAAAAGAACTATAGCGGGAAAACGAGCATCGATCCGAAGGTTTGCCGACTTCAACACAATATTTGATTTGAAAGCTTGTAGACTTCAATAACTTACAGGACTAATTTTTTATCTTCATATAACAATTTGAAGATTACACTTGTAACTCTATAACACTATCTCAATATTATTTGGTAAGTGATAGCTCTTTTATGTGGAGATGTTTGTCTTCTCAACGATAAAAAATTAAGGCTCCAAGAAGTAGAAGAAGTTTGAAACAATGAATGCACTTGGGTTTAAATAGCAAATAAAAACAACCCAAATTTTGTTGTGCGGGCGATATACTGCTCTGCATAGCAATGGCAATAAATGACTAGTTTTATAGTCGTTGGATTGCATTTAATTAGCTGAATCAAGCTAACCGATATATCGTCGGTATACTGCGGTATATTGTGGTATACCGTCGATATACTACAATACGTCGCTGGTATGCCATTTTTGTCAAGCAAAACTTGTTGTGACAATAAGTGGTATACCGTCAATATACTATGGTATACGTCGGTATATCGATCTGATATCCCATATTCAAACTATAGGTTTTTGGCTGATTTTTTATTTTAGCTATCATTTGTCTTTCTTTATTGAGTTATAAATAAACCTAAGGACTCAAAACAGATAGGTTGGATTCTTCCTTTGTTTGATTGCTATTTTTTTTCTTGATGACAGTTGTCCAATGCTAAGTAGATTTAAAAATATGTATACCTTTCGGGGGATGGGGGTGTTGCCCTCTCGACCCTCGTCCGCTGATCAGGTACGGGAACCCCCAAGTGCGTGGTCTTGAAGATGTCGTAGGTGGTTCAAAAAAATCTTGTAAGTAAGTAGTGTCATTGGCCAACCATGATTTCTTTATTGTATATGTCCATGATTGATCTTACTTATTATTTTTCTGTAAATAAATGTTAGGCAAACAAAGAAATACACATAGTAGATAGTATGATATCATGAGTAGATATTAGGACTATGTTTAGTATAAGTATAAAAACTATAGTGATTGTATGATCATTAGTGATATCATAATACTAAACTTGATTAATTAAGCACAATAAAAAACATAATTAATATATTGGGCTAACATTACCTATATGATTAAGCATTACTAAATACAACAACTTAGCATGGGGACCAACAACTATGTATCCGTTGTCTTATATAGCACAAAAATTTAAAACAACAGACGAATCATATATAACATGTGGAGCAAAACAACAAAAGCAGACAATTACACGCATTCATGTGTGGGATTACCTACTGAATCTTTTCTTTTGGTATTATCAGAAAAATCTTCTATTCAAGGAAATTACCTAACAAATCTAGTTCTATCACTACCTCATATATTGATAAATCCACTGTTAGAAGGAATCCAACCTATCCTCTCCATAAGCTATTCCCTCTCTCATCTTTTAGCAGGATTTCCAGTTCTTTTATGAAACCAAAACTATCTCCATTCAATTGAAGAAATTTTCAACTTACAAAAAATTCTTTGATACTAAGAGAGTGTGCAGATCTTGCCAACTATTTGGAAAAGAAACTAATTTGAGGTATATTTTATCCTCTTTGTCATATTAACCGATTAGTTTTTATGTTGATTATTCCATATATTTAAAGGCATAGTTTTAAGTGTTTAAAAACATTCCAAATGTTGAATATTCCATATGTTTGTTAGATGACATCTAATAATTTTTGGGTAAAAAGTATTATTGCTGATCTCATATTCAATATAACTTGTTTATGTTGGAGTTTGCATTGGAAAAAAATTGTAATGTTAGATGTTTAGTCATGGATGATGAATCGTTCGTTCACAATTTCACAAATAAGATGAACATTTTTAGAAGTTTAAAGAGGATCTATATATGGTTGAGAATATAGTCGCATAGAAATATTAGATTACTATATGACTATGTTTCATGTGTATAATAGGACTATTTGCAACCTAAGACTATCAAATAAATCATTTTTCTTCCTTTTGTAATATGGACTTAATGTTATAGTTACCATTAATGGAAGATGGAAGATTTATTAAAAAGGTTAATTGGGCGATAATATTCAACTTGTTAAGATTAATTATAGTTAGGATTAGATATTAATTAGATTTAGGATTAGACTCTTCTCCTATATGGATACATATTTCTTCTCCTACTCCTATACGGACATAGATCCGTTCTCCCACTATATATATTCATAGTTGTAAGACTTTTTACATCATCCACTAATAAAATTATTATTTCTTCTCCTTGATTTGTTTCATGGTATTAGAGCCTAGAGTTTTTCAATCCTAAGACTCACTACAGACGGCTAGTGGGTCAACTAGTGTATCTCTGTTTCACCAGGCCAGATATTTCTCATGCAGTTAGTATTGTTAGTCAGTTCATTTCCGCGATTTCAGTTTGTATTGGGCAAACTTATGTTGTTTGACCCACTATGAGTTTGAAGGGGGGTATTAAGATTAATTATAGTTAGGATTATATATTAATTAGATTTCGTATTAGATTCTTCTCCTATATGGATATATATTTCTTCTCCTACTCCTATACGGACATGGATCCGTTCTTCCACTGTATATATTCATAATTGTAAGATTTTTTTACATCATCCATTAATAAAATTATTATTTTTCTCCTGGATTTATTTCACAACTTTTACATAATGTGTTTATTGAATTTTTAAGTTGATATGTTCTCTTCTTTCTTTTTTTGTTTGATAGGAATATCCATATTCTAAATTTAAATCCTAGTTTTCTAAAAATAACTTACTATATTTGTGCGATATAATGGAAAGTCCATTTTTGTTCACCTACCAAAACTAGGGTGTATGTCCACTCTTCCACTCAAATGTTACCATGTGTCATTTTTATGCAACCTAAAACCACTTTGAAAGTGGTTTTATAAACATCGAAAGTAGTTTTGACCTCTAATTAACACATGGTAACACTTGAGTAGATGTGTGAACATACACCCTAATTTTGGTAGGTGACAAAATAGACTCATAATGGAAAAGTAATTATCCATATCTCTACATTTTATTTCGATTTGATGTTCTGAACTATATATTAAAATAAGACTTATGATTTTTTTTACTATTTTTAAATGTGTACAAATTAGTAACCTTGGTTATGGCTTTTAATTGGATAAATTTTTGATAGGAGTTGATAATGCTTTTTCCATAAAGACTTGCCATTGAGGGCTAATAGATGTTCAACAAGATAAATGGGACAATGAGATCATTTAATTTCTAATGAATATTGTTAGCCTACCTAATTATAGTTAGTTAGTTATCATAGATTGTGAATATCTCTTAGTTGTTAGCCTACCTAATTATAGTTAGGTAGTTATTATAGATTGATTGTGAATATCTCTTAGCATATTTATTGTTAGCAAAGTCTAACTAAACTCTTGTATATATATCTCTGTTGTTAATATGAAGATCACGGGTTTTAATCTTCTTTATGGTATCAGAGCTTCTCGACTCCTAACCTTCTCAAACGCTTCCGCCGTCCTCTTCTCATTCCTTCCTTTCATGGCGTCTCCAACAACAAATTGTGCTGCCATGATGGAATCCACCAACAACAAATTCCACCCAGCACTTGCCGTCTCCAACATCAAGAACTCCATCCCAATTCGTCTTGAATCAGAAAAAGGCCCCTACGCCTCTTGGGCTGAATTATTCCAAATTTATTGTCGTGCCTATAACGTCTACGAGCACATCATCCCGTCACAACCATTATCGGAGAAAGAAAAAGATCCTGCCTTTGATAAGGATCTCTGGACCCGTCTCGATGCCATCGTCCTAACTTGGATGTACGGCACGATCTCCTCTGAATTACTCATCACCATCTTGAAGCCTAATTCCACCGCCAAGGCACAGTGGGATCGACTTGCGAGCATTTTTTTGGATAACAAACACGTGCGTGCATCGACTCTCGAAACCAGGTTTGCCAACACCTTTCTTGATGATTTTTCCGATGTCTCCTCTTACTGTCAGGAACTCAAAGACTTATCAGATCAACTTACAAATATTGATGCTCCGGTTGACAACCATCGGTTAGTTCTTCGCCTTATAAATGGATTAAATGAGAATTATGACACAATAGCTTCTACTATTTCTCAAATGGATCCTTTGTCGGAATTTTATGCCGCTCGGTCTCATTTGCTCTTGGAAGAGACGCGCAAATCCCGCCAGACGGAGGTTACCGCTCGCGTACCATCACAGCAGGCTCTTGTCGCCCAGCCCTCCAATGACGCAGCCCTCCCTCCAACCTCCGGGCCCGGAATGAACTCAAATCGACATCAACAAAACAAAGGTTCGGCCAATTCATCAACCCGAAATCAGACCTCATATCGTCGTAAAGGAAAAGGTCAAGGTCGTGGAGGATCGAATCATAATGGAGGATCGTCTAACGGGGGCGGGTCGCGCAACCATCTGCCACCTCCTTTTTGGCCGCCAAATCAGCATCAATGCCAGCAGTACTATCCACCTTGGGCTGCTCTGTAGAATCAGACTTGGACTCCACCTCCACCGTGTCCTTATCCCACTAGCGGGTGGTCACGCCCTCCACAACCATCCAGGCAGTCCGGAATCTTGGGTCATCGTCCACCACAAGCTTACACCACACAGTTTCAACCAACGAATTTGGAACAGGCTTTTCAAACGATGGCTTTAAACCCCCCAGATAATAATTGGGACATGGACACGGGTGCCACTTCTCATATGACAAGCGATGGAGGTAATCTTACGGCTTATTTTAATTTGAGCAAAAATAAAAATATTATTGTCGGTAGTGGTCAGGAAATCCCAATTCATGGTTATGGACAGAAATCCCTTCCTACGCCATTCCCACCCCTTCGTTTAACAAATGTACTTCATGCCCCGAAACTTATTAAAAATCTTATTTCTGTTCGTCGTTTCACGACTGATAATAATGTGACCATTGAATTTGATCCTTGTGGATTTTCTGTGAAGGACATTCAGACTGGGAGGCAAATCATGAGGTGTAATAGCACTGGCGACCTCTACCCCATCACCAACACCAACACACGCCAACAAACCGCCTCGCCATCCACATGTGCTGCTTTGTCGCCTACTCTTTGGCACAATCGATTATGACACCCAGGAGTTTTTATTTTACATTCCCTTAAGAATAAGAGGGTTATTGATTGTAAGCCCATCTCCCATTCTAATACTTGTCAATCTTGTGTTTTTGGAAAACATGTGAAACTACCTTTTTATTCTTCTAATGCTTGTACTTTGTCATCTTTTGATATAGTGGATAGTGATGTGTGGACATCCCCTGTGTTAAGCTCTGCAGGACATAAGTATTATGTGTTCTTTTTTGATAACTATAGTGATTTTTTGTGGACTTTTCCTATTGGCAAAAATCACAAATTTTTCCTCTTTTTTCGGCCTTTAGTACATTTATACAAACCCAATTTCACAAACCCTTAAAAACATTCCAATGTGACAATGGGACATAATTTTCTAATAACGCCTTCAAATCTTTTTGTCAACAAAATGGTCTTGAATTCCGTTTCTCTTGTCCCTATACTTCTTCCCAAAATGGAAAAGCCGAACGCAAAATCTGCACTATTAATAACATTATGCGAACTCTTCTTGTCCACTCTTCAGTCCCATCCGCTCTCTGGCATCACGCCTTGCAAATGGCCACATATCTTCTCAATATAATTCCTCACAAAAATCTTTAGAACCATTCTTCCACGGATATCCTCTACTCTAGAGCCCCTTCCTACGATCACCTTCGAGTTTTTGGCTGTCTTTGTTTTCCATTATTTCCCTCCCAAACAATTAAAAAACTCCAAGCTCGTTCCACTCCTTGCGTTTTCTTAGGATATCCACCAAATCATAGAGGATACAAGTGTTATGATATTTCTTCCCAACGAATTATCATCTCTCGACACGTCCATTTTGACGAAACTCGTTTCCCATTCGCTAAGACCAATCCTTCCACAAATTCGTCATACCCATTTTTGGATAATTCCTTGCATCCAAATATTTAACCCCATTTCGAATTTCCACGCCCATTGCCCCTGTCTTTGGGCCGCAACCACCTACTGAGCCCACCCAGCCGCCTCCGGCATCTTCCATTGGCCCGCTCCCAATGGCCCAAACTTCTCCCCTCCAAAATACCTCTGGCCCGTCCACTCCCAAGCAGTCTGCTACGACCAGCCATCCATCCCTACCACTAAATCCCACTCGTACTATTATCACGCGGAGTATGCATGGGATTTATTGTCCCAAACGCCAATTCAATCTTTCTTCCTCAATCACACCATCACCTCTTCCCCGCAACCCAAAAGCTGCCTTGTCCGACCTAAATTGGAAATCCGCCATGAACGACGAATTTAATGCTCTTCTTAAAAATAATACGAGGGATTTAGTTCCACGCCCATCTAATGTGAATATCATTCGTTCTATGTGGATTTTTTGTCACAAAAAGAATTCTGACGGTTCTTTTGAGCGGCATAAAGCCCGACTTATAGGTGATGGCAGGTCTCAGCAGGTTGGCGTGGATTGTGACAAAACATTTAGCCCCGTGGTAAAGCCCGCTACTATTCGTACTGTTCTCAGCATCGCCTTGTGTCATTCTTGGCTGATTCACCAATTGGATGTCACAAATGCGTTTCTGCATGGCCACCTTAATAAAACAGTATACATGCATCAACCACTGGGTTTTTGGGATTCTACACACCCTGACTACGTATGTCTATTGAAGAAGTCGCTTTACTGTCTCAAACAAGCACCCTGTGCCTGGTATCAGCGGTTTGCCGAGTTTGTCGCTACCATTGGTTTTGTTCATAGCAAATCGGATCACTCCCTGTTCATTTACAAACAAGGACCCGACCTAGCCTTTCTTCTACTTTATGTTGATGACATCATCTTGACGACATCATCCACAGCCTTACGTTCGTCTATTATGTCTCTTCTGGCTTCAGAATTTGCTATGAAGGATTTGGGACCTCTTAGCTATTTTTTGGGAATTGCAGTTACACGAAATTCTTTCGGACTTTTTCTGAGTCAATCAAAATACGCGGAGGAGATTCTCGACAGGGCAGGAATGATGACATACAATTCTTCTAATACACCTGTTGACACAAAAACCAAACTCACTCATGATTCAGATCCCCCTTCGACGATCCGACTCATTATCGTAGTTTAGCAGGTGCATTACAATATCTCACATTCACCCGGCCGGATATATCTTATGCAGTTCAATAGGTATGCTTACACATGCACAATCCTAAAGTCGTGCATATGCACGCTTTAAAGCGGGTGCTTCGGTATATTAAAGGCACACTTGACCTTGGCTTGCAACTCTATAAATCATCAGTTTCAAGTCTCATTTCATACACCGATGCAGATTGGGGTGGCTGCCCTGACACTCGACGCTCGATATCTGGTTATTGTATTTTTTTTGGCAAAAACTTACTATCTTGGTCCTCCAAACGTCAACCTACTCTCTCTCGTTCCAGCGCCGAAGCCGAGTACCGAGGAGTCGCCAATGTCGTTTCTGAATCATGTTAGTTACGTAATTTGCTTCTTGAGCTTCATTTCCCGATTCAGAAGGCTACCATCGTTTATTGCGACAATGTTAGTGCCATCTATCTCTCAGGCAATCCAGTTCAACATCAACGCACTAAACATATCGAAATGGATATACATTTTGTCCGCGAGAAAGTTGCTCAAGGCCATGTTCGAGTACTCCATGTTCCATTTCGGTACCAAATTGCTGATATTTTTACCAAAGGGCTTCCACATATACTCTTTGATGATTTTCGAGACAGTCTCAACGTACGGAAATCTTCCGCTACGACTGCGGGGGAGTGTTAGCCTACCTAATTATAGTTAGTTAGTTATCATAGATTATGAATATCTCTTAGTTGTTAGCCTACCTAATTATAGTTAGGTAGTTATTATAGATTGATTGTGAATATCTCTTAGCATATTTATTGTTAGCAAAGTCTAACTAAACTCTTGTATATATATCTCTGTTGTTAATATGAAGAGCACGGGTTTTAATCTCCTTTAAATATGATCTAGTATTTTATTACTATGATTAACAAATTTAAAGCCAATGGTAATCTCTAGCAACGGGAACATGCCATTAATCATGGATGTAACATGTAAGTAATCCTAGATTTCTATTATACAACCAAGAGAAAAAATAGATTATCTCCAATCCCAATGCTCCTCTATTATATGATAACAACTATTAATATGATACGATAACTTGTCATAATGTATGAATTACATATTTATTATATTACATGGTTAGTACACCAACCATCCAAACAAAGTTGGATTTGGGGTATACTTCAACAATATACTCACTTGTTGTCATAAAGTTAAAATTTACTCTTAGAAATGTATTTATTGAATAAAATATCAATTGTGACTATTCTTTATTAACTATAAAAGTTTAAATCTAACTGCTTTTCTTGTATTATAAATTCTTATAAAATCTAATTGTAAACCCCCTCAATTAAATTCTATAGATAGTCAGGTATGGATTAGAAATTTTGGTTTAGCAACAGATGTTTGAGGTTTAGAGTAGAGTTGCATGTGTCTGTTATTTATTAATTTAACTCTTGGCGCGCCCTACCATTGTTGATTTATTCGAAGCCTAATATCAGCCCATAAATTCCATCGGATTATTGTACTTCTGACTTGACTCGCCAATTTAGGCACTAGACTTTTCCGTCACACAAAAATCAAATCCGTTGTGCCTTAAATTAATCGCACAACTTCCCGTATCCTAAATCCCATATTTAATTCCGTGTCGGACACCTGTGTCGTTGCCCTCAATTTTGAGGTACCAACTTAACCCATTGAGCCGGACCAACTAAAGGGTCCAAGACTGACTCCAAGCCCCCACCATTTTTGACCTTTGTGTCATTTCTAAATTTTGACCCCAAGTGCCCCCATTTAATTTAAAAGCGTGGGACACTTTAATTCTTTTAAATCGGGGATACCAATTTTATCTAATCCTATTTTAAGCACCAATTAATCAATGCCCATTTAATTAAGCCCATGCCAAACATACAACACCCCCTCACCATGTAAATCACCAAACACCATTTTCCTACAATTTTTGCATCATTTTATGTGTTCGTACAATTTCCCGAATTTAAGGGGCTTAGTTGCAATTTATTGAATTAGGTGTCCTCACCTCATTGGCCAAGACCAAATGGAGAGGTTACCATTCTTTGACCGTAGTCAACACCATCCCCCTTCCTTTGCATGTAGAAACCCAATCCTCCATGATCAATCCTAGCCCTCCATTTGAATTGGAGTATCCCCACCACACACTCACATCACCAACCCCTATAAAGTGTCTCTTCCTACACTCTTTCCCAAGCATGCCCTAATACCAACACATGGAGAAGCCCACCCCCACTCTCTCTCCTCCCTCCATACACTCATAGCCATATGCAAGTTTTCTTTTTCTTCTTCTTCCTTTCTTCTTCTTCTTTTCTTCTTCTTCTTCCTCCTCAACTTCTCTTCAATACAATACCCTAACTCCGGCCAAGCACTATTCCTCCCCGGGCCGAGATCCCCCGCACCTCCACCGACTACCCCCGGCACTACCCCAGCTCCACTCCCCGGCCACCTTCCCGCAGATTCGATTGCTGCATCGACGACTCTGGCTTGCCCATCCCGAGCCTCACTCCGACCGAGCAAGGCAGCCACCACGACCACTGTACTTCCAGCCACCGTGCCACGGCCAGCCTGCACCACCCCACTTTATTAGATCCGGCCGGCCACCCTAACTCCGGCCTCCTCGTACAGCCGTCCAGCCATCCTTCGACTTTACGGAGCTGCTGCTTTCCCCTGATCGGCCACTCCTCCTTAACCAACTGCTCTCCTCACCACCGGTGTTTCCGCGAGCAACCAACGTACCCCCCAACTCGCCATTGCCGGAGCTTCCCTCGACCCGACTTCAGACGCCACCACCCTCGTCTTCAACAACACTCCGGCGAGCCCCGACCTCTCCATCCACGACCCACCACCCTCGACTTCCACGAGCACCTCCAGCTTCATTACCACCACCACCTCCAGCTTCCATACTCCCCTCGACTGCCGTTCTCCGGCGTGCCAGCGGCTCAACCCACCTCCACTCCGACTTCCTACCACCACACGCCATTGCCCCCATCACCACACCCGGCTACCACCACCTTCAGCCGAGTACCCCCCTGACCACCACGACTTCGACTTCGGCGGGCCTCCCTCACCTCGCTATCGACCCCACCGGCCAGCATCGTCACCTCGCCAAGGTGAACCACTCTCCCCTCTCTATAAATTTTGTATAGTGAGTTTTGTCCAGTGTTAATGTTTTGTGTAATGCATTATTATTGGGTTGTTAGTTTTAGGGAGTAATTCCACGCATGGTTGTGATTATAACATAAATAGGGTTTATATGTGTATTCGTTTTAGGTTTAATTACTTTTTGAATGTATGAAATTGTTGGTTAAATACAGGATTGATACTTAGGGCTTTTATATGCTGGATGTGAATGTTTTAGATTTAGTTGAGGCGTACATATGCTATGTTGAGTTTAAGGTTTGAAGGCATTGAGATTTAGGGTTTATTACATTGTTTTATATACATATTAATTAGTATTGATGAGCAAGTGATTTATGGTGTGTGATATTATTATGTCGTTCATAAGATTGAGGATTTGATTACTAATAACGGAATCGATTGAGGAATACACATAAGTATTTGTGAGAGAGTGTTTAAATACTGAACAAATGTCTGCGGAGGTTTAACTAGATAATAATTATTCATTTGAGAGTGGTAAAATAACAATAAGTTAATTGAGAAGTAGTTTATATGGTGAAATAGTAATGAAGGTTATAAAGGACGGCCTAATATTTAATGAGTAATTATTTTGAGGAACACATAATTAAACGTGATGCTAATGTCTATAAAGGCCAGAGGAGACTGAGGATTGGATCAGAGTTTGATTAACTGAATATCGTAATTGAGGTTGGGTTTGATGATATTATACAGGGGATTAGTTTGAGTAGATGTAACGTACTCCGAGTCAACCTGGATCAACCCTCTAGCGTCTTGTCCCTGTGAGTCGTAGCTGAGATTGAGCTTATGTATAGATGTGTGTCACATCACTATTTGACGTAAAATAGATTATTAATTTTTGGTTTGTATCTCATCTCTAGGTACTATGGGACCTGAGGAATTGGAGGTGGAACCGAATCCCCGTCAGCAGCCGCACGCAGGCAAGTGTACTTTGCCACCCTGTATTTCAGATTACAGATATTTGTTGTTCTTTATGTACATTGTGTACGTATTTATGTTGATGTTCGATACTTCGCGTCTGGATCACAACCGGGTGCTGACGTTCGTCGTAACGTCTTAGAATAATTGATAGATGCTTCGTAGCACCTCGATGTACGTACCTGAGTATATCGACACCCTAGGACACACTCATACACTGTGATCGTGCCAGATTCTTGTATCCTGATACTTACATCATGACCAGAGACTGGGATGACCTTAGGGTCGCGTCTGTTGAGTTATTTCCGTGTGTCGAGACTGCTAGATAGAGGTTCAGGTTCAGCGCACCATCATTGACCGCTTGGGAAGGGTAAGACAGTTACTAGATGTTTGGGCCCCTCTGCACGCGCTTATATATGTATATGTAGTGTTCATGTATTCTAGAGTAGTGTATCATCCGTGTGACTCTGTGCTCGGAGCTAAGGTACGCCCCGTGTGTCTCTGTGTTCGGAGCTACGATTTTATTTTAGATAGCCCACGCGTCGAACATTGTCTTCAAACTATGTCACACTTGTTTGGTTATGATAGAGTACCCTGTCGTTGCACTTGTACTTTCTGTTTACTTGGCATGCTATATTTTTATACCTTGTTACGTCCCTCTGAGGACCTGGTTCCCTGCCAGTTTTGCAGCATAGACGATTACATAGAATTTGGAGTTGTTGATGGAGCTGCATGTCTTGCGGGCACTGTACCAGGTACTCATATTATTTCTACTAGCATTATGTTACTTATTTCATATTGATTATTCATCGGCTGTTGTAGCCTAGTTTTTGTAGACTCATCTCTTCTCGAGTCTATTCGAGTTTGTGTGTTATTAGACGGCCGACTTTAGCACATATAGCTCTTTCTTGTATACTGATGTACATTGTGGATTGAGACATATAGGTTTACATTTATGGGATATCTAGATAGTGCCCTTTATATTATACAGCTTATACGTATTCGAGTCAGACCTGAGTCTGGTCGAATACGTAGCTGGCGTGTCACGTATTCCTGGTCCTACGTATTTTGGGACTGGGGCATGACATATTTTTGTGGTGGCCCATATAGGTCAGAATTAAATCGTCTTGGTCACCTGAGTGTGCCAAGCGAGCCTGCAAATTAGGAATAGATATCATGATTGTTGAATAGGATCTCAATCCATAATCGATTTTTAAAACTCACTTTGTATGTGATTATCGCCCTTGGACTTCCAATTTGTATTCGTTCAATTTCCGTCAATATCGGTATCATTATTTCTCATCCCCTATTATTCGAAAGACGGACGCTTGTGCCTGATGATTCCCTCCAGAAGAAGATCGTAGTTCAGATGACAGAAGGCAGATTTCGTGTACTAATCTTTGAGAAGATTGTTACCCTGAGTAGGATAGATTGATAGGTTCTTTTGGATTCTAGAACTAGTATGGAAGGGTAGCAAGAGAATTGGAACCAATAGTACCCTATTCGTACTTGGGATAGCAGTGATCGTGGAAGTACTGGGAGCTGGAAGGATTGTTGATCATGACCTAGAATAATTTATGGAAGTGCATAGCCCGATGCTAGGAATTAGTTGTTGTAAATGATAGCGATACCAGGAATGATATTATGGACTAGAGAAGATAAGATTTCAGGCTCTCACTTGGAAGATAATGATCTGATTCCAGGAATCCTAGTATGTGCTTGAGTGATACCATTGTTATACTATGTGACTTGGAGAGATAAATAATGAAAAGAAGAAATTTGAGGAATAAAATTTTAGGAAAAACCTTGAGGAGAAGAGAAATTATACTTTAGACAGGGAAGAATTTTTCTTTTAGAGGATTAGTATGGTAAATAGAAAAGAAGAATTTATTTTGAGGTTAAGTCTGGACGATGACACCGTCCTAGCACGAGTTGATTGAGCCAATACCACGCGACACTAGATTGTCGACGTAGTTGCATTATATTTTTAGGCCACCAGGTTACCTTGAGTTGAGTTTCTTTTGGGAGCCAGGAGTATGTGCCCATCTACCTTAGGGGCACACAATGCAAAAGGTGAACCAGTGTACCCTCACATTATATCAGAGTTTGAGGATGTGTTTCTAGAGGATCTCCCAAGACTGCCACCTGACAGAGAGATTGAGTTCACTATAGAGTTGACTCCAGGAGCCGAGCCAGTTACTTCCCCCGTTTACATACTAGCACCGTAGGAGTTGGTTCAGTTGAAGGTCCAAGTAGATGATCTCTTAGATAAGGGTTTCATACGGGCTAGTATTTTTCCATGGGAAGCAACCATCTTATTAGTGCCGAAGAAGGGTGAGACAGTATACTTGTGTATCGATTACAGGACATTAAATGTCGTAGCGATAAAGAGCAAGTACCCATTAACGTGCATCGCTGATTTTTAAATCAGCTAAGTGGCGCATATGTATTCTCGAAGATCGATCTCAGATCAAGCTATCATCATATCAAGGTACGGAGAGAGGACTTTCCGAAGACGGCTTTTCGGACGAAGTATGGACACTATGAATTTCTAGTCATGTCGTTTGGTTTAACCAACACGCCAGCAGTATTTATGTCATGACCCAATTCCGTAGAATCGTTGAGGCATCCCCCGAATCGTGACCACCGTGCGGGCCTGGGGTTGCGCCCGCACAAGGCTTTAATGATTTGCATAGCAAGCACATATTCAGAGTACGCAGATAAATTGAAACACAGATTTGAAACATGGAAAAGTTCTCTTTATTGATAATGAATATCTATTACAAACTCCTGAACGAGTCAGCTAATATGCCGCACGGGCTTACAAAAGTGTTGACTCAAAATGAGATAGCAGTCATGTACATTATATCCCTTTACTAAACTTCAAAAGATATAGACCTCCAGGCTGGAGGATAGCTTTGCCACGGAGCTGCATTTGTGTATGAAGAGTTGCAAGCTCTTGTCTTCAAAATGCTTCAAGGGGCGTGGTGAAGATGCGCCAACAGCTGGACTGGATCGGGAAGACGACTTCGGCTCCTCGCTCGGTTCGCCTTAGTGCAAAAAACCTGTTTCAACGAGGGTCAGAATGTCGAAACATACTGGTGAAGGCGAGCTAACCGAACTATACCAATCAACACGTTGTTTTAATGAAGGATGCATATTTTGTGGATTTCTATCTTGCCTTAGTTTATTTACAAGCAACAGTATATATGTATGATACTGAAATAAACTTGCCACCGTTCGGTAGATTTTACCTGACCGTCCGAATTACCTGCACAATACTTACCATGCATTCCCTTCCACGAAGACACAAGTTAGTTTGCAACAGGTTTAAATATACACGATGATCACTGGCGTGGTGCCATAACGGACATAGTCAAGGACAGGGATAGTATGCAACGAGAACACGACAAGCACACGACAAGCACACGATGCGTTGCAAGCCATCCCCTCCAGCACACGATGACTACACACGAGTTCCGCCCGGACCGGAATGGTGCCAGTGCCCCAGCGACCGTCCGCAGAACTTACCCTTGTGCACAAGTTGTCCATGATCGAATAATACGTTTTCTTAACAATCAGTTTACGCCTTCGAGGCAACACGATATACAAGATATATTAATAATTGTTAAACATTCATGCACTTCAGGCAACATGAGTACGAGACATGTACTTGCACAAGACAAGCAACAATTCATGATTTATTTCCAAACAAACAAGCGTGCAGTTTAGTATCCGTTCATGAAGTTATTGACAAGCATAATGAACCAAGTCTATTCTCTTTTATCTTGGTTTCTTTTATTATTACTTGGTATCGTTTGATCGGGGCAAAGGAGAATGCAAGATTTAGGGTGTGAAGTTGGAAGCAGGGCTAGCTAATCGGGTTGGTAGCCACTCACTTAGATTATTGGAAGGGAGAAGGAAAGAGGCGCTTCACGACTCCGCTCGCAAGCCGCCTACTGCTCGTTCACCTGCATTACGAACAGCTCGATCAATACCTCTTCCACTTTTTCAATTCTCGGAATTGAAGTACAGTTCAATGAACGAAAACAATAAAAACTATCGAAACCGTTCAAGGAAAATAAGCAAATCCCAAAACCAACACAAAGCACGAAAGTAACAAGCGACATTAAAAACCGAGGCAATAAAAGATAGCAGCGGAGAGGTCCCTCCTGACTCTGCCGCTAAGTCGATCCCGGGGGCACGGTCCACTAAATATGGAAATCGATTCCGAAGAAACAAATCCATAACGAGGACGAGTTCTTAATTCAATCTATCCCGATCGAACGATACCGTCTTGTGTTTCTTAGCCGTGCTCTCCACATCGGGAGAACGGGACGCTACATCCTACCCAACTAATTGGAAGTTTCATCCCGAAACTTAGAATAGAACCTACCGTTAAGGATTATTTTGTTGGGGACGACGACCATGAAGGTTCGGACAGGAGCTAATAGCATGGCCTGGATTGCCACAAGCGAGGCATAACCTAAGTCTTTTGCGGCAATACTTCTTAATGTACCCTTTTCTTTTATAGAAGTGACAAGGTTTGATCAAATCCCCGTCCTGCTGACCAGTATTATTCGGGCGCTTTGTAGCGGTATTTCCTCCTTCGTTGCTTTGGCGTATGTGACTGGATATATGCATAGCGCCGGCAGCAACATTACTACCAGAAAAAGTTAAATTAGCGACGTCTAAAAACGTCGCTAAATAACCAAAAATCGTCGCTAATTAGGTTTAGCGACGTAATTAGCGACGTTTTAAAGCAGTCGGAAAGAACCAAGTCGCTAAAACAAAATACGTCGCTAAACGTCGCTATGTCGATATTTTTTAGCGACTTTAATGTGTCGCTAAATTTAGCGACGTTTTACGACGCCAAGTCACTAAATAGCGACGTTTAGTAAAGTCGCTAAACGTCGCTGATTAGCGATGTCTATCGCGACGTTACACCGACGTCTTTAATGACCTGGCTATACTGCCATGTCAGCAATTGGCGACGTTTAGCGATGTCCTTAGCGACGTTATTAGCGACTTTTTACAGCATCGCTAATTAGCGACGTATTTAGCGACATAACTGAACGTCGCTAAACGTCGCTAATTTTAAAAAAAAATAAAAAAAATAGTGTCCAGAAGCAAACATTGGTGATTCCCTGCAGTTTTACATCATCTTTATCATACACACCAACATGATTCAATCTAGTTAACTATATAATCCAATTAAATTAAAGACCACAAGAAGTATCAATCCAATTAAATGTGGATAACTATATAATCCAATTAAATTAACTAAAAAATTAAAAACCACAAGAAGCATCATACATCATGTCTATTGTTGAAGTATCAATAATTCATAAATAATAATAAAAATAACTATACTACTACGGATCTACAGGAGGCTGACCACCGGCGCGCTTGAAGGATAAGAACTCCTCATACTCGTCCCGTGGAATCGACATCGATGTCGATGGAGAAGGCAGTGACGTCGGTGGAGGCCGTGCCCGCTCCAAGTCTGCGAGTCGCTGGTTGTAAGAATCCAGGGTAGATAACAGCCTCGTACTGCTATTACCCATTGAATCCTGCATCCTCGTCAGCTTCTCGCCCATCGATAGCTGTGACGCCTGCAGCTCCATGATGTTGCGATCATTGGAGGCTCTAATATCATTTGTCAATTCCTGTAGCTCCGTCATGCTGCGGTCGAGCATATCCAATCGTGCGATGAGCATCGGATCGACCGGGACTGGTCCTCCATACTTCGCAGCAAGTCGTCACGGAGAGACGCAATCTGACGGTCAACGGCCTCCTGGACGGCCTTTTGGACTATGGCCGACGACTGCGAGGGCTGCGACTGCGAGGGGTGTGTGGAATGCGCAGCTGTCGGAGAGGCCCTAGATGACTGCGTCGCAACCAGGGCGCCATAGGAGCCCGTACCGTAGTACGTACCCCTCTGGAGACCACCAGCTGCGGTCACCCACAGGTCGTCCACCGACGGAGATGGACCGGGCTGCGACGAAGCACCAGCCTCTCCAGGTGTAGGTGCACTAGCAGTCGTCCGCTCACGAAGCCTAAGATACTCGGCCTAGAAAAGGTTTGGAAACTCAATAATTGCCTAAGTTATATTAAAATAAACACAAAGTAAAGTAATACTTACATAGGTCTGTGAGGCCCTCTCATCAATGAGATTTCCGTCCTTGCGATGGGTGGCCAAGAAGACGGTCACCATGTTTGCATCCTCACCCCTCTGTACCTGTTAAAAATATATTATTTATTACTAAACTTAAATATTTTTTCCAAGTACCATTTTATGGTACTTATATTAAAATAATATATTTTAAAAGAAAAAACATACCAAACGACAGAAATGTTCCATCATCGGAATCGAGCCACCACACCACTTGGCAGCATTCTGCCTAGCCGCCTTGGCCTTCTTAGACCTTTCCTTGTACCCCTTAGCAGGCTCTTCGATAGCACTTGGTAAATCTTTTACCTCTTTCCATATCGTGCATCTGGGCCACCTTGGCGGTGGATTGGCCTTCTCCATAACTCTCGCACGAAAAGCATTCTGATTCCTCCGGTACGGATGATCCTTCGGCAAAAATTATCGATGACAATCGAAGAAGCACGGTTTGCCTCCGTGTTTCAAACGGAAAGCCTGAGAACGGTCCATGCAATACGGACATGAGAGACGACCATGGGTGCTCCATCCCGATAATATTCCATAGGCCGGAAAGTCGTTGATGGTCCACATAAGTGCTGCCCTCATCTGAAAATTTTGCTTTCTAGAAACATCGTACGTGTTGGCACCGACTTCCCACAGCTGATTCAACTCATCTATCAAAGGCTGTAAATACACATCGATGTTCCTCTTCGGATTGTTCGGACCCGGGATAATAACGGTTAGGAACATATACGGAGTTTTCATGCACATCCAAGACGGTAGATTGTACGGAGTGACGATCACAGGCCAACACGAATACTGGGAGCCCGAAAGTCCGAATGGGGTAAAACCGTCAGAGCAGAGTCCCAATCTGACATTACGCGCTTCCTCGGCAAAATATGGATACTCTCGATCAAAGTGCTTCCATGCTTCTCCATCGGATGGATGATCCAATACTCCTTCGATCTATTTTCGCCTGTGCCAACTCATGTTTTCTGCAGTCTCCTTAACCATAAACAACCGCTGCAACCGCGACGTCAAAGGCAAGTAGTGCATCGAATCGGTAGGCTTCCTTGCACCGACAGACTTTTCTCTAACAGTGGCCTTGTAGCGATCAGCACCACAGAATCTGCACGCATCTTCATCCTTGTCGTCTTTGTAGTACAACATGCACCCGTTGCGACATGCAGCAATTTTTTCGTATCCCATCCAAAGCGATCTCACCATCCTCTTAGATCGATAGAAGTCTTTAGGCAACTTTGCACCCTCGGGCAAGATCTCTATAATCAAATCGAGCAGTCGATTATAGCATTCTTGCGACATGTTAAAATCGGACTTGATGCTCAATAATCTTGTAACCACCTCCAACGGTGAATGATCCTCACAACCAGGATATAGTGGAGTCCTTGCATTCTCAAGCAACTCCATAAACTTTGCAGTATCGGCATTCGGTGCCTCCTCAGCTGCATCATAATTGTCCGGATTGAAACTAGGTTCCGCCGCATCATAATTGTCAGGATTGAAACTAGGCCCCGCCGCATCATAAACCATGTTCACCAACCCATCGTCGTAAGCATCGTGGTCTTGGACATCCATATACGGCTCCATATAGGGCTTCGACTCTGATGCTAGAGATACAAGTCCTCCGTGCGCGGTCCACTGATAGTAATTCGGCGTAAAGCCCTTCGAGTATAAATGATATGTAACTTCCACTTCTGGATGATATTTTCTGTTGCGACATCTCACACACGGACACTTAATTTTGGTACCGTCCATGTACTGAGGGAACGCCTTGGCGAACTGCAGGAACTGCTGTACACCCTCAATGAATTCATCCCGCACACCGCACATGTCATCAGGATGACGGTTGTACATCCACGAACGATGACGCAGATAGTAATTCATATCCATTTCTAGAAACTTCTGTAAAATTGACAGTATGTATCATATAAATTATTACATGCAAAATTAACTGTACTATAAAAATCATAACTGATATAATATATATTTTCATTTATCAAAACTGCAGCTGCCCCCAACCCCATAGTACTATGAACTGCACTATAAGTGTGCAGTCAATACACTACAAATAGTGTGTCATACTATAGAACTGCAGCTGCCCCCAACCACACTCCTAGGTCAGTGTTCGTTATGGGAAAAGCAGTCATGGCATTGCACTAAGGCACCTGGTGCTTGAACAATTTTTGCATTAAAAGTTTCCCAAGTACACGGACTATTGCTCTATGAAATGGATAACCCCATGCATTGTGGATGTACTCACTCATAATTACCGGCAGATTACTGCACTCCCTTTAGTAAAAAAACCTAACCCCCTAAACTGGCACACTGATACACACATACACTCTTAAGAATTCTGTAATCAAAACTCACCTGGTACCAACAATACCTATTAAGTATTCTAAATTCTATACTTCATATAAACACTCCATCTATACTCATATAAACACTCCATCTATACTCCCAGATCTGGGATACACCTATATGAATGCTCAACCTTCACACCTATTACTTATTCTCTTCAACACATATATTCACTCAAACACCTGACACTTGCCCTCATGTCCTTCAAATCATACGAGTTCAAACCCCATCTCAAACACATCCACATCCTGCCTTACACTAGTTGCTGACTGGCTCAGTAAGTTGCTGCACAAGGATGCAGTGTTTATACTATATTAGGACCCCCTCACACCTGCCTGCAGAAGCTAACAACCAACTACAATGCACCTAAACCTTAATGCACACTATGTTCAGCTGTGCAGTGCCTCCCCAAGTTGCCTGTTGCACACTGGGCTGATGTGCCTCAAGTCTCCCCCTGCTCACTGCTAGTAAGCAGTGCTCACTGCTGCTGTTACCTCTCTCGTCGACTTGGGCCAGTCGGCCCTAACCCTAACCCTAACCCTAACCCCATGTCAAAAAACCTAACCCTAACCCTAACCCTAGGTCCTGATCAGTGTCTGTGTCAGTGTGTGTGTGTGTCGTATCTGTGTCTGTGTCAGTGTCTGTGTGTGTGTCGTGTTTGTGTCAATGTCACATGTGTCCTGTGAGAGAGAGAGAGATAGAGAGTAGGGTTTACCGGAGTAGTCGCGGTGGAGAGCCGGTCGACGGAGCGGGGGGGGAATATTTTCGAAATTTTAGCAGATGGGGAAAAATGAAACCGAGCCCTAATTAACCAAATTTTAGCGACGTTTAGAGACGTCCAAGAAAAACGTCGCTAAATTAAATTTTAGCGACGTCAAGGACGTCGCTAAACACGTTGCTAAATATTTTTAATATAAAGGTCGCTATATACGTCGCTAAACATCGCTAAATTAGACATATTAGCGATGTTTAGCGACCTTAATTGAACTTATAGCGACTTATCTTTTAAAATCTTAATAAAAGTCGCTAAACGTCGCTAAATGTCGCCATTTAGCGACGTCTAGCGACATTTTTATAAGGAGTCGCTAATTTATATATTATTAGCGACGTTTCTTTTGACGTCGCTAAAATACGTCGCTAATACCGCTTTTTCTAGTAGTGCATGAGGATAGTGTGGTTCAAGAGATAGGGCATGATTCATGACTTCACGCATTGTACGATACTGATGAACGACTACGTGCCCATGAATGGCAGGGCGCAACCCGCCTTCAAACCTTCTAGCTCGACTCGCTGCATCAGGTAAATAGGCCTTAGCAAATTTGGAGAGTCGGTTGAATTCGGCGAAATATTGCTTAACTATCATACTGCCCTGCCGCAGCTGCACGAACTCGTTCTTCCTTTGACGTTGTACTGGAGGGGGTATAAACTCCTCTTCAAACGCGGCACAAAAAGTCGTCCACGAAATCGCCTCCTCTCCGTGATCAAATTGAAGAGATCGTCGATGTACGTTCCACCAATCGTGCGCGTTGAGGCAGAGCTGTAGTTGCACGCAGGTGACGCGCTTCTCTTCGGGGACCTCTAGCAGAGCGAAGTGATCTTCAAGTTCGGCCAACCAATCTAGAGCTACGATTGGGTCCTCAGTCCCGTTGAATGGGGTATTGTAGACTTTCTTGAAGTGGCCAAAGTCGAAGGTAGTCACGTCCCTCGGCCTTGGAATTTGCGGCGTCTCTACTTCAAGCGCGGGCTGTTCCACCGGAGTCGACGCTCTTGCCGCGGAATGGTTGGAAGCCAAAGTCTGAACGATCTGTTGCAGGACATCCACCTGCTTTTGTTGGACTGAGAATCGTGCTTCTATATTGTCATAAAACTTGAGCTGACTCTCTTCCGCCCGTTTCTCGGCCCGTTCATAGCGAGCCTCGTCCCTTTGTTGGTTTGCCTCCAACATTTGCAACATTTGCTGAATGGGATCGATGCTTGGCACGGCTCGCTGGCTCTCTAAACTTCCCAAAGTGCCCGAACTACTTCCTTGGCCTTGCATTTCGTCCGGTTCTTGCGCTGCAGATTACGCTGGAGCCATTCCTCCAAAAGAAGGTAAATTACATTAGGATCATAATGTATTATGGACTTATTGCATGAACGTATCTCATTTTGGCCTAGCGAGTTCAAGAGTTCGCACAGGAATTTTGATCGTTAAATAAACTTTTCTAGCATGAAGTCTAAGGAACTTTGAATCTGTGCTCTGATACCACTATGTCATAACCCAATTCCGTAGAATCGTTGAGGCGTCCCCCGAATCGTGACCACCGTGCAGGCCTGGGGTTGCGCCCGCACAAGGCTTTAATGATTTGCATAGCAAGCACATATTCAGAGTACGGAGATAAATTGAAACACAGATTTGAAACATGGAAAAGTTCTCTTTATTGATAATGAACATCTATTACAAACTCCTGAACGAGTCAGCTAATATGCCGCACGGGCTTACAAAAGTGTTGACTCAAAATGAGATAGCAGTCCTGTACATTATATCCCTTTACTAAACTTCAAAAGATATAGACCTCCAGGCTGGAGGATAGCTTTGCCACGGAGCTGCATTTGTGTATGAAGAGTTGCAAGCTCCTGTCTTCAAAATGCTTCAAGGGGCACGGTGAAGATGCGCCAACAGCTGGACTGGATCGGGAAGACGACTTCGGCTCCTCGCTCGGTTCGCCTTAGTGCGGAGAACCTATTTCAACGAGGGTCAGCATGTCGAAACATACTGGTGAAGGCGAGCTAACCGAACTATACCAATCAACACGTTGTTTTAATAAAGCATGCATATTTTGTGGGTTTCTATCTTGCCTTAGTTCATTTACAAGCAACAGTATATATGTATGATACTGAAATGAACTTGCCACCGTTCGGTGGATTTTACCTGACCGTCCGAATTACCTGCACAATACTTACCATGCCTTCCCTGCCACGAAGACACAAGTTAGTTTGCAACAGGTTTAAATATACACGATGATCACTGGCGTGGTGCCATAATGGACATAGTCAAGGACAGGGATAGTATGCAACGAGAACACGACAAGTATACGACAAGCACACGATGCGTTGCAAGCCATCCCCTCCATTACACTATGACTACACACGAGTTTCGCCCGGACCGGAACGGTGCTAGTGCCCCAGCGACCGTCCGCAGAACTTACCCTTGTGCACAAGTTGTCCATGATCGAACAATACATTTTCTTAACAATCAGTTTACGCCTTCGAGGCAACACGATGTACAAGACATATTAATAATTGTTAAACATTCATGCACTTAGGTAACACGAGTACGAGACATGTACTTGCACAAGACAAGCAATAATTCATGATTTATTTCCAAACGAACAAGCATGCAGTTTAGTATCCGTTCATGAAGTTATTGACAAGCATAATAAACCAAGTCTATTCTCTTTTATCTTGGTTTCTTTTATTATTACTTGGTATCGTTTGATCGGGGCAAAGGAGAATGCAAGATTTAGGGTGTGAAGTTGGAAGCAGGGCTAGCTAATCGGGTTGGTAGCCACTCACTTAGATTGTTGGAAGGGAGAAGGAAAGAGGCACTTCACGACTCCGCTCGCAAGCCGCCTACTGCTCGTTCACCTGCATTACGAACAGCTCGATCAATACCTCTTCCACTTTTCTAATTCTCGGAATTGAAGTGCAGTTCAATGAACGAAAATAATAAAAACCATCGAAACCGTTCAAGGAAAACAAGCAAATCCCAAAACCAACTCAAAGCACGAAAGCAACAAGCGACATCAAAAACCGAGGCAATAAAAGATAGCAGCGGAGAGGTCCCTCCTGACTCTGCCGCTAAGTCGATCCCGGGGGAACGGTCCACTGAATATGGGAATCGATTCCGAAGAAACAAATCCATAACGAGGATGAGTTCTTAATTCAATCTATCCCGATCGAACGATACTGTCTTGTGTTTCTTAGCCGCGCTCTCCACACCGGGAGAACAGGGCGCTACAATTTATGAACTTGATAAAAAATGTTTCCCACCAGTACTTAGATAAGTTCATTGTGGTGTTCATCGACGTCTTGGCATATTCCGAGAACCAGGAGAAGCATGAGAGACATCTCAGGATTGTGTTGGAGACACTGAGAAATGAGAGGCTGTATGCCAAGCTCAGCAAATATGAGTTATGTTTAAATAGAATAGATAGTCTACACATCAGGACAGGTGAGAGTTCATGTGAAGAACTACCTGACGCATGATCTAGAGCTAGCTGCAGTGATATTTGCACTAAAGCTATGGAGACACTACCTTTATAGTGAGCGTGTTGAGATTTGCACAGATCATAAAAGCCTGAAGTATGTCTACACGTAGAAGAAGCTCAACATGAGGCAGAGGTGCTAGCTAGAGTTGATGACAGATTATGACATTGAGTTGTAGTACCACCCTGGCAAGGCGAATATAGTAGCAGATTCCTTAAGCAGGAAGCCCATGGCATACTTTTTGACGACTCGGCGAAAATTGCTAGAGGATCTCCAGGATCTTGGGATAGAGATTGCATTGCCAGACATGGATGGACAGATGGCCAGTCTCAAGGTTTAGTCTACACTGATTGAGAGGATCAGGGCAGCCCTGCCTACAGATGTAAGATTTTGACGTCTATGAGAGAGGACAGAGGCCGTCATGCAGACGGGACTTAGGATTCATGAAGACGGAACGTTGAGGTATGGAGATCGCCTATATGTTTCGAGTGGCGAGCTACGCCAAGAGTTGATGACCGAGGCACATAGCTCGATTTATTCCATCCATCTCGGGGGTACGAAGACGTACCGAGACTTGAGGCAGCATTTCTGGTGGCATGGGATGAAGAGAGATTGCAAGATTCGTGGCAAGATATTTAGTTTGTCAGCAAGTCAAGGCTGAACATCAGTAGACCGCAGGACTATTGCAGTCGCTTTCCATTTCCGAGTGGAAGTGGAAACACATTACCATGGACTTCGTCACAGGATTCCCGCGGAGCTCTAGCGGGAAGGATGCAGTTTGGGTTGCCGTAGACAGACTCACCAAGTCTGCACGTTTCTTGCCCTTCAGAGTTGGGCAGTCCACGAAGATATTAGCTGACATGTATATGAGACAGATAGTACGACTACATGGAGTGCCTGTTAGCATTGTATCGGATCATGATTCCAGATTCACGTCATATTTTTGGCGGAGTATGCAGGAGAGTCTAGGAACTCGTCTCAAGTTCAGCACTGCATATCATCCACAGACTGATGGCCAGTCAGAGCGCAGGATACAGATATTAGAGGATATGTTGAGAGCGTGCATGATTGATTTTGGAGGATCTTGGGAGGACCACCTACACTTGGTAGAATTCTCCTACAATAACAGCTACCAGGCTAGTATACAGATGGCACCTTATGAGGCACTGTATGGTAGAAAGTGTAGGTCACCAGTTTGTTGGAGTGACATGGGAGAGCGTCAGATACTTGGTCCAGAGTTGGTGACACAGACAGTGGAGAAGGTCAAGCAGATTCAGAGCCACCTGCGTGCAGCACAGGACAGACAGAAACATTGGGCAGATGCGCACCGCAGGCCATTGGAGTTCAAGGAGGGTGACCATGTGTTTTTGAGGATATCGCCTACTCGTGGTACCATCAGATTCGAAGGCAGAGGCAAGCTGAGTCCGAGGTACATCGGGCCTTTTGACATCTTGGAACGAGTTGGCGAAGTGGCTTACCGTCTTGCATTGCCTCCATCATTAGAGGGAGTGCATGACGTATTTCACGTATCGCAGCTGAGGAGATATGTCGCAGACCCTAGCCACATGCTTGATCATTCGGAGATTACAGTCGGGTCCAGTCTATCTTACGTAGAGCAGCCAGTTGAGATCCTCGATCGCTGCGATAAGACTTTGAGAGGGCAGACTATTCGACTGGACAGAGTTGCATGGAAGCATCATTCGCCAGGAGAGTCTACTTGGGAGCACGAGGATTATATTCGACAGTGGTTTCCGTATTTATTTGAGGAGCAATGTACGAATTTACGTACGACATTTGATTACTAGTTGTTTTTAAATTCTCTTAGCTATTATCGTGCTTTACTTTTAATTTCGGGGACGAAATTTTTCTAAGTTGGGAAGAATGTAAACCCCCTCAATTAAATTCTATAGATAGTCAGGTATGGATTGGAAATTTTGGTTTAGCAGCAGATGTTTGAGGTTTAGAGTAGAGTTGCATGTGTCTGTTATTTATTAATTTAACCCTTGGCATGCCATACCATTGTTGATTTATTCGGAGCCCAATATCAGCCTATAAATTCCATCGGATTATTGTACTTCTGACTTGACTCGCCAATTTAGGCAATAAACTTTTCCGTCACACAAAAATCAAATCCGTTGTGCCTTAAATTAATCGCACAACTTTCCGTATCCTAAATCCCATATTTAATTCCGTGTAGGACACCTGTGTCGTTACCCTCAATTTTGAGATACAAACTTAACCCGTTGAGTCGGACAAACTAAAGGGTCCAAGACTGACTCCAAGCCCCCACAATTTTTGACCTTTGTGTCATTTCCAAATTTTGACCCCAAGTGCCCCCATTTAATTTAAAAGCACGGGAAACTTTAATTCTTTTAAATCGGGCATACCAATTTTGTCTAATCCTATTTTAAGCCCCAATTAATCTCAATGCCCATTTAATTAAGCCCATGACAAACACACAACACCCCCTCACCATGCAAATCACCAAACACCATATTTTCTATAATTTTTGCATCATTTCATGTGTTCGTGCAATTTCCCGAATTTAAGGGGCTTAGTTGCAATTTATTGAATTATGTGTCCTTACCTCATTGGCCAAGACCAAATGGAGAGGTTACCATTCTTTGACCATAGTCAACACCCTCCCCCTTTCTTTGCATGTAGAAATCCAATCCTCCATGATCAATCCTAGCCCTCCATTTGAATTGGAGCATCCCCACCACCCACTCACATCACCAACCCCTATAAAGTGTCTCTTCTTACACTCTTTCCCAAGCAGGCCCTAATCCTAACACATGGAGAACCCCACCCCCTCTGTCTCTCCTCCCTCCATACACTCACAGCCATATGCAAGTTTTCTTTTCTTTTTTTCCTTTCTTCTTCTTTTTTTCTTCTTCTTCCTCCTCAACTGCTCTTCAATACAACACCCTAACTCCGGCCAAGCACTATTCCTCCCCGGGCCGAGATCCCCCGCACCTCCACCGACTACCCCCGGCACTGCCCCAGCTCCACTCCCCGGCCACCTCCCCGCGGATTCAATTGCTGCATCGATGACTCCGGCCTCCCCATCCCGAGCCTCACTCTGGCCGAGCAAGGCAGCCACCACGACCACTGTACTTCCAGCCACCGTGCCACGGCCAGCCTGTACCACCCCACTTCATTAGATCCGGCCGGCCACCCTAACTTCGGCCTCCTCGTCCAGCCGACCAGCTATCCTTCGACTTCACGGAGCTGCTGCTTCCCCCCGACCGGCCACTCCTCCTTATCCAACTGCTCTCCTCACCACTGGCGTTGCCGCGAGCAACCAACGCACCCCCAACTCGCCATTGCCGGAGCTTCCCTCGACATGACTTCAGACGCCACCACCCTCGTCTTCAACAACACTCCGACGAGCCCCGGCCTCTCCATCCATGACCCACCACCCTCGACTGCCATGAGCACCGCCAGCTTCATTACCACCACCACCTCCAGCTTCCATACTCCCCTCGACTGCCGTTCTCCGGCGTGCCAACGGCTCAACCCACCTCCACTCCGACTTCCCACCACCACACGCCATTGCCCCCATCACCACACCCGGCTACCACCACCTTCAGTCGAGTACCCCCCTGACCACCACGACTTCGACTCCGGCGGGCCTCCCTCACCTCGCTGTCGACCCCACCGGCCAGCATCGTCACCTTGCCAAGGTGAACCACTCCCCCCTCTCTATAAATTTTGTATAGTGAGTTTTGTCCAGTGTTAATGTTTTGTGTAATGCATTGTTATTGGGTTGTTAGTTTTAGGGAGTAATTCCACGCATGGTTGTGGTTATAACATAAATAGGGTTTATATGTGTATTCGTTTTAGGGTTGATTACTTTTCGAATGTATGAAATTGTTGGTTAAATACAGGATTGATACTTAGGGCTTTTATATGTTGGATGTGAATGTTTTAGATTTAGTTGAGGCGTACATATGCTATGTTGAGTTTAAGGTTTGAAGGCATTGAGATTTAGGGTTTATTATATTATTTTATATACATATTAATTAGTATTGATGAGCAAGTGATTTATGGTGAGATGGTGTGTGATATCATTATGTCGTTCATAAGATTGAGGATTTGATTATTAATAATAGAATCGATTGAGGAAAACACATATGTATTTGTGAGAGAGTGTTTGAATACTGAACAAATGTCTGCGAAGGTTTAACTAGATAATAATTATTCTTTTGAGAGTGGTAAAATAATAATAAGTTAATTGAGGAGTAGTTTATATGGTAAAATGGTAACAAAGGTTATAAAGGAAGGCCTCATATTTAATGAGTAATTATTTTGAGGAAGACATAATTAAACGTGATGCTAATATCTATAAAAGCCAGAGGAGACTGAGGATTGGATCAGAGTTTGATTAACTGAATATCGTAATTGAGGTTGGGTTTGATGATATTGTACAGGGGATTAGTTTGAGTAGATGTAACGTACTCCAAGTCAACCTGGATCAACCCTCTAGCGTCTTGTCCCTATGAGTCATAGCTGAGATTGAGCTTATGTATAGATGTGTGTCTCATCACTGTTTGACGTAAAATAGATTATTAATTTTTGGTTTGTATCTCATCTCTAGGTACTACGGGACCTGAGGACTTGGACGTAGAACAGGATCCCCGTCAGCAGCCGCACGCAGGCAAGTGTACCTTACCATCCTGTATTTCATATTACAGATATTACAGATATTTGTTGTTCTTTATGTATATTGTGCACGTATTTATGTTGACGTTCGATACTTCGCGTCCGGATCACAACCGGGTGCTGACATTCGTCGTAACGTCTAAGAATAATTGATAGATGCTTCGTAGCACCTCGATGTACGTACCTGAGTATATAGACACCCCAGGACACACTCATACACTGTGATCGTGCCAGATTCATGTATCCTGATACTGACATCATGACCCGAGACTGGGACGACCTTAGGGTCACGTCTGTTGAGTTATTTTCGTGTGTCGAGACTGCTAGATAGAGGTTCAGGTTCAACGCACCATCGTTGACCGCTTGGAAAGGGGAAGACAGTTACTAGACGTTTGGGCTCCTCTGCACGCACTTATATATGTATATATAGTGTTCCTGTATTCTAGAGTAGTGTATCACCCGTGTGACTCTGTGCTTGGAGCTATGGTACGCCCCGTGTGTCTCTGTGTTCGGAGCTTCGGTTTTATTTTAGATATCCCACGCGTCGAACATTATCTTCAAACTGTGTCACACTTGTTTGGTTATGATAGAGTACCCTGTCGTTGCACTTGTACTTTCTGTTTACTTGGCATGTTATATTTTTGTACCTTATTACGTCCCTCTGAGGACCTGGTTCCCTGCCAGTTTTGCAGCATATACGATTACGGAGCATTTGGAGTTACTGATGGAGCTGCATATCTTGCAGGCACTGTACCAGGTACTTATATCATTTCTACCGGCATTATGTTACTTATTTTATATTGATTATTCATCTGCTGTTGTAGCCTAGTTTTTGTAGACTCATCTCTTCTCGAGTCTATTCGAGTTTGTGTGTTATTGGGCGGCCGACTTTAGCACATATAGATCTTTCTTATATACTGATGTACATTATGGATTGAGACATAGAGGTTTACATTTATAGGATATCTAGATAGTGCCCTTTATATTATACAGCTTATATGTATTCGAGTTAGACCTGAGTCTGGTCGAATGTGTAGATGGCATGTCACGTGTTCCTGGTCCTACGTATTTTGGGACTGGGGCGTGACACTAATCCCTTATGTAGTAAATGTGAGTCTCAAGACGGATCAGATATGGTAGAACGCGGGCCATAATAGAGATGCTAGCGAGACCCGAAGGCCACTCTCTACTGGAACCCAAGTTGTTGTCGAGATCATAGATTCACACAAGAGTTCCTCATCTGATATTTCTCGATTCCAACGAAGCATGAACCAAGAACAGGTTACAAACTGGCTCCGAAGAAAATAAAGATTACAACAAGCAACAAGTAAAACGTTCTTCTCTTTACGTTCGCAGACGCTACAATGAGAAAGAACGAAGCAAAGAAAAAACTGAAGAGAAGCTCCTTGCTAGGGTGGTCAAAACTATCGTTGCTCAAAGCAAGATTCGTCGTACAGACGATATGCCCCAGGAACCAGCAAGTTCACAAATGAACTTCTGGAACGCTCAATGTCACCATCGAGAACACTCGAAAAACACCATGTGAGAGGGAGACTCTGGGCCACATATGATCTGGTGTTCTCGATTTTTCCAACTGTTTTCTCTCTCCTCAAAGGAAATAGGTCCTCTATATATAGAGAGAAAAAAATACCTATGTGGCTAGAGGAAACTCTAGGCTACATACACGCTGACCGACCAGATCTCCCAAATCCCGGTGTCAGAGCCGTCGGCGCCGCAAGTCACGCTGCACTACATGAGGCAGACAACGCCGCCAAACGTCGAAAGCAGCCGCTCGTGCCGCTTGACACGTTGTACTGTAGGAGACAAATATCACCGCCAAACGCCGAAAGCAGGCCATGTTCCCTCCATACCAGACTCTCCATATAGCACCTTGTCTCATGTCGACCAGGCCACAAGGTCTTGACTGCACGAGCACAGGTCGCATGGACACAGGCCGCATGGGCACAGGTCGCATGCTCTCCTGGCCGCATGGGCACTGAGCCGCATACGCACCGAGTCGCATGGGCACCGAGCTAGAAACCGTGTATACAACTCGTGCAAGAAAAGAGCGTCATACGACGATGCTGACATGCTAAGTGTAAAGTGTGCCAATAAAGTGCCACTTTACGTCCTTAAGCACGAGCCCCAGTCCGAGTCCGAGTCGCTAAGCCCCTGCGGGGCTTAGCTCCTAAGGAAAACTTCCCAAAGGTGGTGACAAAACAATGATTGTCATAATGAACTTCACACTTAATCATCTAGGAAAAGTCAACCTACATGGGCCTCCACACCATGTGCATATACCAATACAAAACATAGCTATATATTGAGATATATACATTAATGGTTTTCTAATGTGGGACTAGAACTCCCAAAGCCAAGTGGAAACACCAATAATCTCCCACATATATCACAATATATGGTTGAGCATTCCTCACAGTGACTGTCATCATGCATTAGGATAGATGTCACCGACGACTTGAATCTTTTCGCATGGGTCAAACGATACAAGAATGGACTTGGCCTTGAATTTTGTATCATAGCTGCTATTCTTTTCACTCATATAATAACCTCAGTTGTGCCATCCGGTCGCACGTTAAAGGCCTTGTGCTGACCTGGTCTTAGTGTATGTATCTTGGGCGTCTACAAGCTTTCCCTCAAGAGACGTCATATATCTCTATCCATATACTTAGGTGAGTTCTTCTACTATAGAGAGTTTATTATCCGGCATGAAGCCTTGCGCTTCGATGCGGTGCTATACTGCATAACATGGCTATCCAAGGCCGAGGATCCCCTTTTTGAGGTGTTATACCACTGTAACATGAGGATACATGCCTCTTAGTAGTGTCGTTACTACACACAACATGGAGTCTTATGCTCCTCTACAATGCTACGCTGCTATGACATGGCTTAAAGCCGAGGTTCACTCCCTCATGTGGTGTCACCCACTGTAGCATGAGGTCGCATGCCTCTTAGTAGTGTTGTACTACTTCCCAGTAGAAGCCTTGCACTTCCGTGCGGTGCTATGCCACTGTGACATGGCTCAAAGCCGAGGTTCACTCCCTCATGTGGTGCCACCCACTATAGCATGAGGTCACAGGACAGGACTAGACTGGAAATCAAGCAATCATGGCCAATCATGCCCTATGAGCTAACTAGGGTTATCACGGTCCTAGTTACTAACAAATGAAGTTTGAGATTCATTATAGCCACATACCCTACAGACTATCCGGGTTATCCATACGAATGGGTACATAATATAGGTTTATCAGGTATAATTACTTTTTTGTCTTTTCTGGTAGTGCAACACTCTTTGGTGTGCTGGAAGTGTGCCTCTCACGACGGAGAGCTCCAAATCCATCAAGTGTCGCTGGGATACCGGAATTGCATTTAACCAGGAAATCTCTCTAGGTACTTTCTAGATTATTATTCTAGTTATTAACCTGGACAATTATCTAGAATTTTTGACTGTGGTGCTCGAGATTTTGCCTTAGATATGATACAAGACATGACAGTAGCTTGACGAGCACAATCAAAATCAATCACAAAAATATATGACATGCAATACATGTGCTACTAATAGCCTTGATCAGGATAGTTTAGGATTTCTCAAGTTATTAGTTTGCTACGTCGAGCTACTATCAGGAGTATCGGGATCAGGAGTATCAGGGTTATCAGTTATATATCAAGATTCAGGAGTTCAATTATAGGGTACAACCACTTAGCTCATGTCAGGAAATCAAGATCCATATCAAGAATGTTATGATCATGAAATAACCAGAGTTAACTAAAATAACTGGATAAAAGAGAACCAGAGAAACATCAAGTGCTAAGCATTACTAAAAATAATAATGGCATACAGGCGCATAAATAAATAATTTATGATTGGAGCATAATCAGGAAGAAAATAAATTATCTGCTCATAATGTGCAAAAGCTACTATTGGCACACAAATGACCAAAAATAGCATTGGCGCACAAATGGCCAAAAATAGCATTGGCGCACAAATGATACTAAGTGCACTTCTAGAACCTTGGCGCACAATTATAGAAGTGTGCGAGCCAGGGACTTGGCACACACCAAGTATGCCAGCAGAAAGGTTTGGCGCACAATGATGAATGTACACAAGCTATGAACTTGGCGCACTTTCACCAAGTATGCCAATATAGAGGTCTACTAAAAGATAAAACATAAATCTCAAAGCGTGGCACAGCAGTCGAGATACGATATTTGAGAACACGACAGTCGAGACGATGCCAAAGTCAAGGCTCGCCTATCAAGAATACTCAGAGAAAGGAATTAGTGCGCCAACAAAGGCTTGGCGTACTTTCTCTTGATTGACGAGGTTGAACGCTTAAATGTGCGCCGCTGAAGATTTCTCTCAAAAGTGCGCCCAAGTTTTGAAAGCCTTGGCGCACTTTTGCAAGGGTTTGATTAGATGATATTCGTACAAAACGTAAGCATGAGGAGTAAAGTGCGCCCAGAGTACTCAACATATCTTGACATATTTTTTTTTCAAGGATTTGAATATTGTGCTGAATGCAAGTATTTTTATGAGAATTTAAATGTTGTGCTGAACGCAAGCATTTTTATGAGGGTCTCATGCATACTTTTTGAAGAATTGCTCATTCTTCTTCGGCCAGCACACTTTGTGCTCTAACTTTGTTGTTCTTAACTTTCTCGTTCAAGATTAAATATAAGAGCAACAGAATATCAAGATTTCAAAAGAGTTTACAACTCAGTTCTAAGCTACTAAAGATATGCAGATAACTAAGCTCGCAAATAAATATAAACTTAGGTTTATCAAGAAGCTCCAAACTTATGGGTTCACTCGGTTGGCAAGATGTACTTGCCTACGTTCAAGTTCTAGCCTAATAGCAACACTACCAAGTCATCCACAGCCAAGGCCAAGCTCGTCTGCTACTCACGGTTGGGGAAGAAGTGAAAAAGGAAAGAGAAATAAAAGGAAAAGAAAAGTGAAGGGAAGAGAAAGGTTGAGTATATATAGGAAAAGCTCGGATCGTAGGACATTGGATCATAATCCATCTCCCTCACCTGGGTTCATCACATCCACACACAAGAAAAATAAAGGACCAACGGCCCAAAGCATGCAACTAAGAAAAATTTACAAAAATAACCTAAATAATGCATGAATGATATAAAGCATAAAGTAAGCAATTAAACAATAAGCAAGCTATACACGTATAATACGCATATCTTGGGTACATATACTAGAACGGTGAGACGAGTCTCACAACAAGTGTCTTGGAAATAGGACAAAAGAAAAAAATGCAAACAATTTGGAGGCTCTGGTCAAGAGAACTACAAAAAGTTTAAAAAAAATGCCACATATGAAGATGGGGCATAAAGCTACAGATTATCGTAGTTGCAACTACAACAAAAATAACAACAAGAAGAAGAACAAGGGACGTCCTCACCAGGCTCATATGATTGAAGATGAGCTTTTGACTAAAGGTGTTGAAGACCTGGTTCTGGCAGCTGTTGTCTCTGAAGTGAATATGGTAGGAAGCAACCCAAGGGAGTGATGGGTTGACACTGGGGCTACTCGTCACATCTCTGCTGAAAATGCGATGTTCAATATACCTACCAAAGTGTCAACCAAGGCGAACAACTCTTCATGGAAAATTCTTCATCATCAAAGGTTGAAGGACAAGGGACGATCATTCTGAAAATAACTCAGGAAAAAATTTAAAGCTTAACAATGTTCTGCACGTTCCTAATATTTGGAAGAATCTAATTTCTGGATCTATGTTAAGCAAGCATGGGTTTATGTTGATATTTGAATCTGACAAATTTGTACTCACTTAGAGTAATATTTATGTGGGGAGGGGATACATCAAGGAGGGCCTCTTCAAAATAAATGTAATAATTGTTATGCCTAATAAGATGATTAATTCTTCTTATATTGTTGAGTCATCTCATATATGGCATGGTAGATTAGGTCATGTTAATTATGATTCAATCAGGAAACTAATGAACATAGACTTAATTCACAGCTCTGCTATAGATTCAAATCATAAGTGTAAAATATGTGCAGAAGCGAAATTAACCCGTACTTCCTTGAAAATCCGGTTGAAAGAGATAAATGACCGTTAGAATTAATCCATACAGATGTATACGATCTAAAAGCATATAAACTAGAAATGGAAAGAAGTACTTTATTACATTCATCGATGATAGTACTTGATATTGTTATGTCTATCTTATGAAATCAAAAGATGAGGCAATATATGTTTAAGCAATATAAAACTTAAGTATAAAACCAACTTAATCGAAATATAAGTTCTTAAAAGTGATAGAGGTGGTTAATATAAAGCACCTTTTGCGGGATTCTGTGCAGAACATGGTATTATCCACCAAACCATTGCACCATATTCACCACAATCTATTAGTATTGCTGAACAAAAAAAATTGAACAATTAAAGAAATGATGAATTCTTTATTGTTAAGTTTAGGCTTACCAGATAACTTATGGGAAAAAGCTGTACTTACAGCCAATTACCTTTTAAATAAGATGTCCCACAAGAAAATTGATAAGACCCCATATGAATTATGGAAAGGAAGGAAACCCTCCTATAAATATCTTAAAATGTGGGAATGTCTTACAAAAGTGGCAATTCATTTGCCTAAAAAGGTCAAGATAGGTCTAAGACCTTCGATGGCATATTTACAGGATATGCTGAAAACAGTTCTGCTTATCGATTTTTCGTATATAAGTCAGACTTTCCAGAGATACATAATAATACAATTATTGAATCTAGGAATGCATTCTTCTTTGAGAATATATTTCCTTGTAAGAAGATACATGAAAGAGAAACACTAAACAGAAACCATGATGATAATGGTCGAAAGGATTCAGATAATGAATTTGCATATAAGAAAGATAAACCTAGACGCAGTAAGATGTCTAGAACAGAGAAGTCCTTTGGACCATAATTTCTAACTTTTATGTTAGAAAATGAGTCTCAAACCTTCAAAGAAGCAATGTCTATATAAGAGGCACCACTTTGGAAAGAAGCTATCAATAGTGAATTAGAGTCCATCATGCAAAATTATACATGGAAACTAGTTGATTTTCCTCCTGGATGTAAGCCATTATAAAGCAAGATTGGTTGTCAAAGGATATAATAAAAAACAAGGAATTAATAATTTTGACACATATTCACCAATAACAAGGATAACATTAGTTCAGCCACTCTCTTTGTGCTCAGGACCGCGCGAAGGGGGACTAAACTTCCACTCCCTCTGGTATGAACCAGAGCTGGTTCAAATCTCTTTCTTCCACCAGACGTCAAGCTCGAGTTACCAGACTTCTATGGCAAGATGAATCCTACCATCTTCCGTCAATGGTTAATGGCGATGGATGATTATCTTGACTGTTAACAAATCTTTAACCAAATCCAAACTTTCGCAACATGTTTAAAAGGAAGCACAACATTGCACAATTTTGAAATACATAAAATGGACGTAAAGACTGCCTTTCTAAATGGTGACTTAGAAGAAAAAATATACATGAATCAACCAGAAGAATTCATAGTAGCAGTTAAAGAAAAAAATGTGTGTAAACTAGTTAAGTCTCTATATGGACTTAACAAGCACCTAAATAGTGACACCAAAAGTTTGACAATGTAATAATGACAAATGGATTCAAAATTAATGAATGTGACAAATGTGTATATTCTAAAAACACACAAACTGGATATGTCATTATATGCCTATATGTGGATGATATGCTGATAATAGGCAGTAACCATAACATGTTCCAGGACACAAAGAAGATCTTAATCAAAAAAATTGATATGAAAGATCTAGGAGTTGCAAAAGTTATATTAGGAATTAAGATTTCTAAAATGCCAAATAGGCTAATATTATCTCAATCTCATTACATTGAGAAGATCTTAAAGATATATAATCAAAACGATAATAGCATTGCAAAAACTCAAGTATTATCTCAATCTCATTACATTGAGAAGAATTCTAAAAAAATCCAAGGTTGTGTTTGGTTTGGTCGAAATTGAGAGAAAACGATTGAAAGCAGAAGCGTTTCATGTAGAAATGGGATCGCATTTTCATAGGATCAAGCTTCACTTTGTTTTGATTTCCCTCACTTTTTTAGCAATCAAACACATTCTAAGTAAAAAAAAAACTCATAATTTTCCACATTAGTCTCCTTTGCGCAACGAAGAAAAATTGAAGGATACTTGGCTAGCAGGGGATATTGATTTACCTTAGACCATGTTTGATTCACGGAATCATGACATTGGGAAAGAAAAATTATTACTTTACTATGTTTGGATGCATGAAGGAAAAGGGGGAGGAAAGGAAAGTGTTTCCCAAAGAAGCAAAAAAAAAAAAAAGAGAAGAAAATGGTTCCCCTGACCCATCCAAGGATTCATTTTCCCATATAAGGATTCAATTTTCCTCTCAATTTTCTTGACATTTCCAAACACCGGAAAGAAAATTTGATAGGAATAACAATTTTTCAAAGAAAAAAAGAGAGTAAGGAATTGATTTCCTTTCCTTTCTTTTCCGCGAACCAAATGAGGCATATATGTGTGCCCATCTTTATTTTTTATCTCCCATGATAAACCAAATTCATAGCTTTGTTAAATATTTTTTAACAATAGAATCTTGTATATTCAAAGAGTTATAAGATTTAATATTAAGGACTAAAATCAACATAACCATTACACGATTTTGATCACAAAGCAAGCCTAATAACTGACTTTAGTATAGAGCTTAGACCAAGACAACCAATCCTAGAAACCTCTGAAATGAATGAAGCAAAGGCAGAGCTTGAAGACTCGGTCAGCTCCATGTAATTTCTTTCTCAAGATTAATTGAAACAAAGAATTCAGGTCAAATAAGAAGATAACTTTCGTTTTATTAGAATGCATAAGGAAGATGAAGATGGAGAAAAATTCTACCCTAATTTGAAGAAAAAGTGAATTATGAAATCAGATAAGTTTTGCTTATTTTTGGTTGACCAAAAACTATTTATATAAGCCTCCAAATGAGGCTCAAATTGGTCCAAATTAAAATCAACTTAAAATTACTCGATTTCACTTCACTAAGTTTTTGCTTGATTTTAAAATACTAAGGCTATGTTTTATTGGACATTTTTTTCAGTGAAAAGTATTTTCATTAAAAAATTTCAACCAATTGTAGTGTTTGATAGACTTATATTTTCATGGAATTATTTTCCAAAAACTATCATTTTCCATATTTTCTTCTAAAATAGTGAGAAAAAAATGGCACAACTAATAAAAAAAAATATTATTTTTCATAAAAAATAATTATTTTTGGTGAAAATAATAACAATCAAACACCCAAATTAATTTTTCATAAGAAAAATTTTAAAATTTCATTAAATTTTTTTCTAGTAAAATAATTTTGTAATTTTTTCTTGTTTACATATTTTTTACTTTGTAGTCAAATGCAATCCAATTTCAATTTCAAAAGATTTCGGCCATTGATAAATCCATAAGTCAAGATTACGGTTTGACCACCAGATTTTATATCCATTTTAGAATAATAAAATTTGACTGTATCCGATTACAATTGATTTCACAATCTAAAGAAATCACGATGAAATCACGCTAACTGCAGCTCTATAAATTTTTGTTTAAATCTTTTTAATTCACTTTGATTTTGAAATTAGACTCCACTAATGAGACCATCGACCCTCATCCAAAAAAAAAAAAAAAATCTAGTAGCCAAATTTGGAAAGCCAACGGTCTAAAAAACGAGCAGAGAGAGAGAGAGAGAGAGAGAGAGAGAAGAGCACAATATATAGGGAAGAAAGAAGAGCAGCAGTCCAAGGTTTTTTTTTTTTTTTTCTTCCTCTCTCATTCTGCTTCTTGATTTTTCTCTCCTCCTTCTCTTTCTTTCTCTCTCTCCATGAAATTTCGTGAGTTCTTTTTATAGGGAAGAAAGAAGAGCAGCAGAGCTCTCTCTCTTTCTCTTTCTCTTTCTCTTTCTCTCTCCTTCTACTTCTTGATTTTTCTCTTCTCCTTCTCTCTCTTTCTTTGCAATTTCGTGAGTTCTTTTTGGAATTTGTTGAGAAGTGTTAATAATTTAGAATAGAGATCTCGGAAGAATTTTGCAGAAAGAATTATTTGTAAATCTGAGTAGAATTATGCAGTACTAACTAATTCTTGTCAGTTTTTAATGTTTTGCTCTCGTTGAGATCAGAGAATTGAAGAAGTTCAGTTTTTAAACTTTTCTGCGGGGGTTTTTTTTTTCTGTTCTCGTTTCACTATGTTAATTTCTCGGCACTCCCTGTTTTTCTGCAGTGTTATTTTCTCAACGAATCAGGGCTTGAGAGGTCTTTGCTGAATTTGAGGTATGTATACTATATACTACACTTTATCAGACATTTATGAGTTTATCTTGGTCTAATTTGTACGAAACAAACTACAAGTTGTGTGAATTTGTAATCTAAATGACCGGGATAAGAAATCTTTATCAAACATTTGTGATTTTATCCAGTCCAAAATTTGGTAACAAGTTTCCTTTTATCTAAAAGTTCATTTCTTAATCATGTTATCTAGGTTAGTTTGGTTGAAGTATGAATTTATATATAATCTAAAGAAAAATTAGAAACCAACTAAGTTGACTACTTAATTAATGGTTTATACTTGCTAGTCTTATCTAAGCTCGATAATTACATTACAGAGAGGTACTACTGCTGAAACTACCAACATAAGAAGATAACTCATTTATTTCCTTCCAATTCGATCCTTTAAATATCTATGATAGCTCATAAATATTATAAATTTGATAGAATCATGTAGCTTGCAGTGATATTTTGTAAGAGATTTCAATCTTTGATGATGTTTTGAAGTAAGATTTATTCTAAAATCATGAGCTTAAAATGTTTAGTTAACTACTTCCAGTTCTTTGGAGCTAGAAATGGATGAGTTTGTTTTGCAAGATATGATGGTTACCGCTGTCATTCAAGTAATGATAACCTGCACAGGAAAGGGAATTAGAATGGTTTATGACGTATCTGTAGGATTCATGAGTTGTTTTTTCTACTTTTATAATCAATAGATTCTCTTAAATAGCTTCCAATTCGCTATTCTTATTTCACTTTTGCTCGATGCTGCCATCTCTATTTCAGTAAATTAAATTTTGCATAGTTTGTGACTCCTGGGGTAGCCCTATTATTAACCTAATTATTATCTTTTAGAAATTCTGAAACCTGATTCTTGTTGTTTGATGTTCTTTTGTAGTCCAAACCCCAATTTTCTTCTTTGAGAAGAGGGTGTCACATGTACACATGGATGGAGGTCCTCCCTTCAGCTTTCCAACCACTCAAAACAACCTAAGGTTAGTTTGATTCCACCATCCGAGAAGTGGGTTTTAAGGGTGATTATAAAGTTCTGATAGATGTACTACAACTAAGCGAGAAAAACTCCAATGCTACAATCAGATGTGGCGATAGATATCTTAGATTGCATTTTGTAAACTATTGAAAAAGTATAATATGCGACCTATTTTAGTGTCATTAACATGTCAAAATGATACCCCTCAATTGATTACGCATCTTATTTAAACTATCACCTTTACACATTAGACGGTTGATCTTCTTTTTACTAGGTACTGGAAAAGTTGTCATGAAGTAGAAGTGTATTGGCGACGATAACTATCGGTGACAGTTAATGGATAATCAATGATTCTCATGACAAATAATGATTTTAATCTTGAGCGAATTCAACTATGTTACAATGGATCGGTGCTTTTGCTCAGCTGCACTTTATAATCTTAGAGTGTACCCTTCAGTAAAAAAACTAAATGTTTTTTCTTTTTCCTGGAAAAGCTTGAGAACAATTTCAATGATATTTACTCTTTGCAGGTTCCTCATCATTCCAATACATCATCTAGCCAGCAACATATCGGTCCTCCTAATTTTAGTAGGTACATCCCATTGAGTTCGGTTTTTAAATTGTAAAATGTCATCACTTTTCTATTTATTAAGTTGGAGACCCACTCAGTACCAAGATTGCTACCAAATTTTAGGAGAACAATGGCATATGGGAAATGACTTAGAGAACTTTTTGTTTTGATGAATTGTATGTGAGTTTACTTGTTTTTACCTGAAAGTAAATTAGTTATAATTTCTTCAAATATAAGCCATGAGCCTAAAACCTTAGCAGGAGCAAGTTTGTTAAAAAAGAAATGCCTGAGCCAAGGACACCAAATATTGGTCTGGACCACATTATTTATTTTATACAAATGCTTTTGACTAGTTAGTTTCTTGATGCCTCCTATTTCTGTAATAATATTTCCAAGTCGCTTACAGAGTTGGAGAAATAGGAGGTGGCGAGAAGCTGACTGGTCATGCGTTTGAGAGTTTTATGGATCAGTTCAGGGGCTTTGGCATCATTATGGGCGAAAATCCTGGTGATATTGTACATGGATGTTTTAAGGGAACAGTTCAATGTAATTCGGGAAGTTAGATAACTTGGATGACTTTTGCAAGGATATGCTATTGGGAATTAAAGAGTCTGATATGATCTGTTGGACATGCATGCCCTGATAGAACGAGTCTAGCACCAGAGTTGAGATTACAGTGATTTTACATTCAAATTCACTGCATCTTAATATCAACTTTTAAGTTTTAGATTCAGTTGTTACTTGGGGGTTTTAACTTTCAAGTTTATCAGACATCTTGACTGTCTATTTTGTTAGTTTGTGAGAAGGATTCTTTGATAAAATCATACAAAGGTTCGATTTTGTTAGTTTGCTATGATATCTATTGAAAATAATATGCTAGAAAAACTTGATTATGATAGTTTAATTGATGATTTTGCTTGTAAAAATACTATATATTTTTTAAATTTTATGTGGAAAAAAGTCCATTTTTCAGATTTTGACCTAGGCTCCAAAAACCATAGGACTGGCCCTGCCACAAACACAAGCATGCTGTCCGGGCGCGCACACGATATAAAATGCATGAAAATATGACATGCACCTATTTATGTATTATATACCAAAATGCTATTTATGTTTCGCTTTGTATTATCTACATTGCTAAGAACTAAGCTCTCAGGCTGAAGAGTGTGATCTCTCATTTTCGAGGCATCAGAGGTTGGAAGATTCTATATAATACATTTACATTGAACTGTTCCCTTAAAACATCCATGTACAATATCACCAGAATTTTCGCCCATAATGATGCCAAAGCCCCTGAACTGATCCATAAAACTCTCAAACGCATGACCAGTCAGCTTCTCGCCACCTCCTATTTCTCCAACTCTGTGAGCGACTTGGAAAGATTGTTACAGAAATACTGGTGTACTGCTGCTGCCAACCCTCCATTAACCCCACCATCACCACACACACACACCCGTTCCTGAAATCCGTCCCAAGGTCGATCATTATGTTTTCTTTATATAGTTCATGGTAAGAAACAGAGTGCAACAATGTATATTGTCCATGTTGTCGGTTCGGTGCAACAATGTCGAGCTTTTGGTATATTGGTATTCCTGCTGCCAACCCTCCTCCATTAACCCCACCATCATCACACACACACACCCCCGTTCCCTGAAATCCGTCCCAAGGTCGATCATTATGTTTTCTTAATATAGTTCATGGTAAGAAACAGAGTCCAACAGTGTATATTGTCCATGTTGTCGGTTTGGTGCAACAATGTCGAGCTTTTGGTATTTGGGGTTTAGATATATGCTTCTTTCCTAGGAACCACGGATCCTAAAAAATGATGTATTCGTGTTCTACTGGACAGGATACACTAGGGCACAAAAATAGGTGATGTGTCCGTGTCTCGTCATGTTTGTTGATTGTTGGTTTTTTTTCCCGCTAGTTAGTCCTCACAAGTCATTCCCAATATAACCTATGACAAATGCAATTTCTTGTTGTAACTAAACGAAAATCGTTCTGCATTGTAGTATAATATTGAAGTTTATTCTAATCACTACAATAAAATATACTATTATAACGCTTTTAAATTTTTATTTATAACACTTTATCATAAAACATTACAAGATTGCAAAATGGTGTATAATGACTGTCTAAGGCCTATTATAACGTTTCTACCAATAAATGTTATATATGATAGGAACTATTATAACGCTTACTTTTGAAAGCGTTGTATGGGGAAACTAACATTTCCCCCAGATTCGACTTTGTCCGCTCCTTCTTCTAAAAACTTCCCCTACTACTACTCTCTATCATCACCACCATTGTCCTTCAGATTCTTCACCACCCTCCATCTCCTTAGCTCCTCTCCCTCTCCCCTGCCACTGAGCACCACCTCAAGCGAAGGAACTAATCGAAGTCCAACAGAACCACATCGTCGGCAATGGGGATCGAATCGCTGGGAAGGAGGTTCAAGAAGGTATTGATTCCCCTCTCTCTATGTCCAGATCGGTCGTCTAGAGTTTTGTGAAATTATTTTCTTAGTTTTGTGATCTTATTTTTTCCGTTGGGAAAGCCATTGAAGGAACTCCCAGGAAGGCCCTCAAGCCATGAATGAAGGGGTCCAAGAAGGTATTGATTTCCCTCTCTCTATGTCCAGATCGGTCGTAAAAATAAGAGAAATGTACTGATTCCATGAGGATGAAATCGTTGGGAAGGAGGTCCAGGAAGGTACTGATTCCCTCTCTCTATGTCCAGATCGGTCGTCTAGGCTTTTGTGATATTATTTTCTTAGTTTCATGTTCTTATTTTTCTCGTTGGGAAAGACATTGAAGGAACTCCCAGGAAGGCCCTCAAGCCATGAATGAAGGGGATGAACGCATGGATGTTCGTGCACAAAGAGGAGATCCCAGAGGCGCTGAGGAAAAATTAAGAGAAATGTATTGATTCCATGAGGATCAAATCGTTAGGAAGGAGGTCCAGGAAGGTACTGATTCCCTCTCTCTATGTCCAGATCGGTCGTCTAGGGTTTTGTGATATTATTTTCTTAGTTTCGTGTTCTTATTTTTCTCGTTGGGAAAGACATTGAAGGAACTCCCAGGAAGGCCCTCAAGCTATGAATGAAGGGGATGAACGCATGGATGTTCGTGCACACAGAGGAGATCCCGGAGGGGCTGAAGCCGTACTTGGCCTTCCAGAAGGAGAATAAGCTGTACCCGGCCGCCAATGACTTCACTGGTGCCGTGTTCGAGGGGAATTTCTTTGGGCCGGAGGACTTCAAGGCGCCAATATCCACTTGTGAGTTTTAATCTCTTTCTTTGATGTATAGATTAGTGTTGAATTTTTCACTAGGCGATGAGTTGTTTATTGTTTGTCAAGACCCATCACCAACCGTTTGTCTAAATGTCCCTATCAAGAAAAGCACGAGCACGAGCACTTTAAACAAACTGTTTTGCTGACGAAGTTAGACCAGCTGAAATTAGGTTATGTTTCTTTGAGAAGCTAGACTTGCATCTCTGGAACTGTGTGTTATCATATGATACAAACTGTTCTGCTCATGAAGTTAGACCAGCTGAAATTAGGTTCTTATTCTTTGAGAAGCTAGGCTTGCATCTCTGGAACTGTGTTATCATATGACACAAACTGTTCTGCTCATGAAGAGAATGGTGAGAAATCTTCGTTGGTATTATGTGTACTTAAGTAAAAAGATAAACTAATATCTATTACTTTTCGTTAGTCAATTTTACCAAGCTAGATTGAGGTCACTACATAAAATGGTGAAGGAAAAGGGGTTTGGAAATTTATTCAAAGTTTCTTTCAGCCGATCACCTAACACTCATCGTCTCGTCTCTCTCTGGTAATCCCATTCTTTCTCAATTCCGTGTTCTTGAGCTCAATTTCTAGGTCTCTGTTCATTTTGCTTCCTATTATGTTCAAATATGGTTATTTCTTCCACGATCTTCAACTTGGTAATGCACCCTTCTGTTAACATTATGTTCTTGATTGTTAATAATGGAAGAATCTAGGTGAATTATCACTATAAATTAGGTCCGTGTTCATTTTCTTCTTTGATTATAATTGTAGCTCTATGGTGCTCAAATTCTCTTCTTATTTCCATGATCATCAACTTGGTAATGTACCATTCTGAACCATTATGTTTCTTGATTGCTATTAATGGATGAATCTTGTTGAATTATCACTATAAAGTTAGGCTACAATAGAGATTACTATGTTAATCTTTTTTTATTTGGTTTTAGTTGGTGGTCGATGGCTTGGTTCAAATTTGGTTTCGTTCTTTCTTGAAGACCATTCTGTGCTTCTTTCTTTATGATGTTATTTGGAGTATCCAATAGGTCGTAGCATATGTAAATTGCAATATTTGGAATGTGGATAATAGGAAACTATAAATAGAGTCAAAATCCCATATACCTTTTTATTTTCCTTTTCACTAGAAAGAAAAACATTGACTACCCGATACGTGCAAAAGATGGGATGGCTACTAAGCTTCCCTGATACATGTGTGTGCGCGCGCGTGTGCACACTCAAGGGGGACTTGAACATCTTGATGCTCTGATACCATTCCAGCCAAAAGAACGAGTTGTTAGGCCTTGTGCCCACAATATATATGAAGCCTAACATACCCCCACCTGATTGAAACATACGCCACATTTGTTCTTATGTTCATGAGATGAGCTATTCCTATTCACATCTCCTTACATTAGTAAGTTAATTTTGGCACATAAAGTTTTACGTGTAGTGCTGAGATTTTCTAGACTTGAGGCATGCTTAATGATTATGTTTAATATGGAGTTAGTAATTTTTGTGGGCATTAGGTTACTGTAGACATGTAAGGCACTCAATCCACAAAAACAATACTTAAGAAACAGTATAGTATGTATTAAGTTCCCTTATAAGATCTTGCATTTTGTTTATATCTCTAAAGTTTTGATGAGCGGGTCAGGTCACAGAAAAGATGACAAACTTCAAAATTGATGACAATAGTTCGAACGGTATTGATGATGCAAATTAGATTCTGATTTTTTGGTTAAAGGATTTGTATTTTTTTTTTTGGTATTCTCAATTTCCTAACTCACTATTGTTGCTAATGTGATATTTGTGGCATATAGTTCTTTTGATGGATGTTTGTGCTTCAGGAATAGATCACAAGATTGTGGAAGCTGCAATCTGGTAAGGTCTCTCTGGGAATTTACTAATTATACTTCATGGTGTACTTAATAGCAGATGTATTGTGCAGTACTCCTAAAGACATACAAAAGTGAAAGAACTAAATTGCAGGCTTATAGACGCTTATTGGTCAGAATATTTTCTTACTAGGTGTTATGAGGTTGATAAGGTGGAATAGATGTGAAGTTTGATGTTAAACCCTAGCAGAAACTTGAGTCTCTTAGTTGCTCATGTGAGGTTGGGCCAGTAAATGCTCTGCTATACCTGGGGACATAACTAACGAGCTTGATCAGATGGTTGTTTTCATGATCAAGTCGAATTAGTAAACCTCTTAGCAAAAGCAATAATCGATTGTAAACAATTGAGTCTCTAAAGTTTGTTTATATCTCTAAAGTTTTGATGAGCGGGTCAGGTCACAAAAAAGAAGACAAACTTCAAAATTGATGACAATAGTTCGAACGGTATTGATGATGCAAATTAGATTCTGGTTTTTTGGTTAAAGGATTTGTAATTTTTTTTTTGGTATTCTCAATTTCCTAACTCACTGTTGTTGCTAATGTGATATTTGTGGCATATAGTTATTTTGATGGATGTTTGTGCTTCAAGAATAGATCACAAGATTGTGGAAGCTGCATTCTGGTAAGGTCTCTCTGGGAATTTACTAATTATCACTTCATGGTGTACTTAATAGCAAATGTATTGTGCAGTACTCCTAAAGACATACAAAAGTGAAAGAACTAAATTGCAGGCTTATAGACGCTTATTGGTCAGAATATTTTCTTACTAGGTGTTATGAGGTTGATAAGGTGGAATAGACGTGAAGTTTGATGTTAAACCCTAGCAGAAACTTGAGTCTCTTAGTTGCTCATGTGAGGTTGGGCCAGTTAATGCTCTGCTATACCTGGGGACATAACTAACGAGCTTGATCAGATGGTTGTTTTCATGATCAAAGTCGAATTAGTAAACCTCTTAGCAAAAGCAATAATCAATTGTAAATAATTGAGTCTCTTAGTTGCTCATGCGAGGTTGGGCCAGTAAATGCTCTGCTATACCTGGGGACATAACTAACGAGCTTGATCAGATGGTTGTTTTCAAGATCAACCTTAGTTCGAACAGTATTGATGATGCAAATTAGATTCTAGTTTTGGTTAAAGGATTTGTATCTTTTTTTTGGTATTCTCAATTTTCTAACTCACTGCTGTTGCTAATGTGATATTTGTGGCATATAGTTCTTTTGATGGATGTCTGTGCTTCAGGAATAGATCACAAGATTGTGGAAGCTGCATTCGGGTAAGGTCTCTCTGGGAATTTACTAATTATAACTTCATGGTGTACTTAATAGCAAATGTATTGTGCAGTACCGTAACCTTCATTTAATATTAAATTAGGAAATCAAATCCAATTTGGATTCCTCTTTATAAGAAGAGAAATCCAAAGTGAAAGAACTAAATTGCAGGCTTATAGACGCTTATTGGTCAGAATATTTTTTTACTAGGTGTTATGAGGTTGATAAGGTGGGATAGATCTGAAGTTTGATGTTAAACCCTGTGAAGTTTGATGTTAAACCCTAGCAGGAAATTGAGTCTCTTAGTTGCTCATGTGAGGTTGGGCCAGTTAATGATCTGCTATACCTGGGGACATAACTAACGAGCTTGATCAGATGGTTGTTTTCATGATCAAAGTCGAATTAGTAAACCTCTTAGCAAAAGCAATAATCGATTGTAAACAATTGAGTCTCTTAGTTGCTCATGCGAGGTTGGGCCAGTAAATGCTTTGCTATACTTGGGGACATAACTAACGAGCTTGATCAGAAGGTTGTTTTCAAGATCAAAGTCGAATTAGTAAACCTCTTAGCAAAACCAATAATCGATTGTAAACCATTATGATTTGTAGACTCACATTTCTAGTCTCACGCTTATTGTAGTTGATAGACCTGAGGACAAGACTAGCCAGCTTAATTTGGATATAATTCTTTCCTGGGTGAAAATTATCTACCCCGTAGTTATAACTTGTCATGGTCTTCTATTATTAAGAAATCTGAGTTAGAAGAGTCCACCCCTTAGTTGATACTGTCTGTTGGTCGTATTTGATAATTTAATTTACTTCTGAAATGTTAGAGGCTATGACTGTTCATAAGCGAATATCTTTTTGTTAGTTTTCTTGGGAACAGATGCCACTAGGTGTTTGGTCAATGTATCACCATGACATGATGTGTTCCCATCAGTATTGGATCATTGTTAGAGTTATTTTATTTTATTATTTATCATATGAGGGTATAATAGTAATTGTGGGTGTATTGCATATTTATATAAATAGACATGAGATGCAACCTAGGGTTTTAGGCCCTTGCAATCTCCTTTCTCATATTCTCTCTTCTCCTTCTCCTCTCCATCTCCAAACTTCACTTGGTATCAGAGCATATATTTGTAAGTACTGTACATCTCATCCCTGACAGGGCCGATAGAACTACTTTTCATGATTCGCCGTTCGTCTCATCCCTGACAGGGCCGATCGAACTACTTTTCATGTAAGTACTGTACATCTCATCACTTGGTATCAGAGCATAAAAATTTTTTGGGCTGTTTTTCGTCTACTTTTCATGATTCGCCGTTCGTCGTTCGCTGTTCGTGGTCGTTCGTGGTTCGTTTATGAGATCTAGGGTTTCTACAGATCTCCGTTGGTTATTCGTCGTCGGTTGAGGTTCGTTGTGAGATCTAGGGTTTCAAAGATCTCGTCTTTCTGTTGCATCTGCAAGTATGGTGGGGATCGAATCTTCTAGCGATGTTAATAGTGGTGGTGGTAGCGGAGGTGGTTCTCCTTTTACTGTTATTCATAATGATGAATTGGGAAAGTCGATTACAGCGGTGAAACTGAATGGTGCGAACTATCTTGCCTGGTCCAAGTCTATCAAAGTGGTGTTAAGGGCGAAGAAGAAGTTGAAGTTTTTGACCGAAGAACCCCTGCCTGAAACGTCCGCTGAGTATGAAGATTGGATGAGTGCAGATGCATATGTTATGTCATGGTTGTGGCATAGTATGGAACCACATATCGCTGCTAATGTTCAGTGGTGTGAATCAAGCAAACAGATTTGGGCATCTCTGGAAGAATCTTATTCGCAGAAGCGAAATGTTGCCCGTATCTATGAGTTGTACGAGTTATTGTTCAATACAAAGCAAAATGGGAAGCCTGTGAATGAATATCTGGCTTCAAAGAAGGCTTTGTGGGAGGAACTGCTTCAATATCATCCTGTTACTACTGATTTGAAGGAAGCTCGGAGACAGAAGGAAGAGTTTCATGTTTCACTCATCCTTGCCGGCTTGGATCCTGCGCTCGAACCTTATAAAGCTCAAATCCTTGCTGGAGAGCAGTTACCTACGGTGGCAGATACTTTCTCCCGTCTCAATCGTTCCTTGCTGGAGAGCAGTTACCTACGGTGGCAGATACTTTCTCCCGTCTCAATCGTTCCTTTCTGGGACAGAGTTCTGTGGTGCCGAGTACTGACTCTTCTGTCCTAGTTTCTAGTGCTGTTGGTCGTGGTGGTGGACGTGGTATTGGACGTGGCGGTAGAGATGGTGGTCGTAGTTTTGGTCGAGGAGGAGGCCGTGGTGGTAGAGACAATGGTCGTGGTGGTGGTCGCGGTGGTGGTGGTGGCCGCGGTGGTGGTGGTGGTGGCCGTGGTCAACCACGAAAGTGTAACTATTGTGGAATGCTCGGTCATGTAGAAGACTATTGTTGGGACAAATGGGGCAAACCAGAATATGCACATCAAGTGCATGATGAAAATATGCAGTCCCAGGACACCACTTCTGCTCCCAGAGATGATACTTCGGGTTTCAATCAGACTTCAACGTCCGATACCTCATCTCCATTTCAACAGATCCTCCAGAAGTTGAACGCGCTTGCTAGTACCACCTCCCAACCTACTGCAACCATGGCACATATAGGTAATCCTGTTTTTGTGGCAACCCAGTCACCATCCACCTCTTAGGTCATCGACTCAGGAGCGAGCTCTCACATGTCTGGTATAACATCTATCTTTCATAATCGTAGTTCCATGAAACATAATATTATCTTGGCTGATGGGTCTACTCGTCCTGTGCTTGGGAAAGGTGTCATTCACCCTACTCAATCACTATCATTATTTGATTCATTATATGTGCCTAATTTTCCATTTAATTTGTTATCTGTGAGCCAGTTAACCAAATCTCTTCAATGTTCTGTGACATTTTCTCCCAATTCGTGTATTTTTCAGGACCTCAGGACGAAGAAGACGATTGGTTCGGGGCATGAAAAAGATGGACTGTACTACTTGGATCTACCTGGAAAGGCCTTCACTTCTGTTTCTACTTCTCCGTTGCAGTGGCATTATCGTTTGGGACATCCGTCTTTGGCTAAGTTGCGTCAAGTTGTTCCTAGTTTGAGTCATGTATCTAGTCTTGAATGTGAGGCTTGTCAGTTAGGCAAGCATCACCGTAGTTCCTTTCCTCGTCGTAGTGAGAGTCGTCAATTAGAGTCTTTTGATCTTGTTCATTCTGATATTTGGGGTCCGTCTAGAGTCAAAAGTCCGAAAGGATTTCAGTATTTTGTTATTTTTATTGATGACTATTCCAGAATGACTTGGTGTTATTTAATGAAAGAAAGATCTGAGTTTCCAAATGTGTTATCTGCCTTTTATAATGAAGTCTATGTTCAGTTTAATAAACGTATCAAAATTCTGCGTTCTGATAATGCTTTGGAGTATACTCAATCTTCTGTGAACAGTTTCTGTGTTGATCGTGGTATGATTCATCAAACCAGTTGTGTCCACACCTCTCAACAAAATGGTATAGCCGAACGCAAACATCGACACATTTTAGATGTGGCTCGAACTCTCATGTTCAATATGCATGTCCCCAAACAGTATTGGGCAGATGCCGTTCTTACTGCATGTTATCTTATTAATCGCATGCCATCATCTGTATTAAATAACAAAGTTCCATTTACTATATTACATACAGATGTCGCACCCTTTTCCTTATCTCCTCGAGTGTTTGGCTGTGTCGCTTTTATTCATAACTTGGAACCTAATCGAGATAAGTTGGCTCCTAGATCTCTGAAGTGTGTCTTTCTTGGTTATCCCCGTACTCAAAAAGGTTATCGTTGTTACAATCCACAGTCACGCAAATATTATGTCAGTGCGGATGTTACATTCTTTGAGTCTACCCCCTTCTTTCCTTCAGGAGACCGTGATATTCCTTTTACAACAGATTTGATATCTTCCATACCACTTCTGGTCATTCCTGAATCAATTTCTGTCTCCATTCCCCATTTACAGGTTTATCAGAGATCCAAGGACAGGCCAGTGGTTCTGCAGAATTCAGTCTTCAACCAATCATCTTCCGTGCCTGAGGTTTCTGCTCCCATCATCACAGATCCAGATGATCTTCCTATTGCTCTCAGAAAAAGACAACGCCTTTGTACCACAAAGAATAAGCATCCCATTTCTAACTATGTTTCATTACACCGTGCTTCATCATTTTTCATGCATTTGCTGTTTCATTGTCTTCTACTTTTATTCCCAAAACTTACAAGCAGGCTGTCATCTTCTGCTTGGAAAAGTGCAATGGATGAGGAGATGTATGCTTTACATCAAAACCAGACTTGGGAGCTTACATCACTTCCTGTTGGAAAACAAACAGTGGGTTGTAGATGGGTGTACACTGTTAAATATCACCCTGATGGTTCTGTTGAGCGCCTCAAGGCACGGTTGGTTGCCAAAGGGTATACTCAGACATATGGCGTGGATTATATGGAGACTTTCTCTCCAGTGGCTCGGCTGAATTCAGTTCGGATTCTTATTTCTGTAGCGGTTAATCACCAATGGCCTATATATCAGCTGGACATAAAGAATGCTTTCTTGCATGGTGACTTACAGGAGGAGGTTTATATGGATCAACCACCGGGATATGTTGTAACAGGAAATAAAAGACTCGTATGTCGATTGAAGAAAGCATTATATGGACTGAAACAGTCACCTCGTGCTTGGTTTGACAAGTTTAGTTCAGTTCTCATTCAGTATGGCTTTCGGCGTACCACATCAGATCATTCAGTATTTTGCCATTCTTCCTCAGCAGGTATTATCGTGTTGATTGTTTATGTTGATGATATCATTATATCTGGGAGTGATCATGCTGGAATTGTGGACTTGAAGGCCTACCTTAGTCGTCAGTTTCATACTAAGGATTTGGGTCTTCTTCGATATTTTCTTGGAATCGAGGTTGCTCGATCTAAGAAAGGTGTGTATCTGTCACAATGCAAGTATGTTCTAGACTTGCTCTCCGAGACTGGGATGTTAGAGTGTCGGCCAGTTGAGACTCCTATGGATTATCATGACAAGCTTGATGCTGACAGGGGAGAGTTATTTGAGGATGTTGGATATTATAGACGTTTGGTTGGCAAACTTATATATCTTACTGTTACTCGACCAGACATCACATATGCAGTTGGAGTAGTTAGTCAGTTTATGCATGCCCCTCGGCAACCACATTGGGAGGCTATCTCTCGCATTCTTCGATACTTGAAGGGTGCACCTGGAAAGGGTTTGTTGTACAAACCTTCCCAGTTGCTTACGGTGACTGGATTCAGTGATGCTGATTGGGCAGGCAGTCGCAGTGATAGGAGGTCTACTTCTGGCTATTGTACGTTTGTGGGTGGCAATCTTGTCACGTGGCGTAGTAAGAAGCAGAATGTTGTGGCTCGTTCTAGTGCAGAGGCCGAGTACCGTGCGATGGCTCATACAGCTTCTGAGATGATGTGGGTGCAGTCTCTTCTTCATGAAATGGGAATCATGATTCCTATTCCGATGGAGATGTTGTTTCATGAGCGCACGAAGCATATCGAGGTGGATTGTCATTTTGTTCGTGATTTGTTGCTGAAGAAACAGATTGTCACTCCTTATGTTCGGTCAGAGGATCAATTAGGTGATATCCTCACCAAACCACTTGCTCGTGGTCCATTTTCTGATTTATGTAGCAAGCTGGGCATGTCTGATCTCTATGCTCCTGCTTGAGGGAGGGTGTTAGAGTTATTTTATTTTATTATTTATCATATGAGGGTATAATAGTAATTGTGGGTGTATTGCATATTTATATAAATAGACATGAGATGCAACCTAGGGTTTTAGGCCCTTGCAATCTCCTTTCTCATATTCTCTCTTCTCCTTCTCCTTTCCATCTCCAAACTTCACTATCATGATGAGAGATATTCACTGATCTTTTTCTTTTTAAACAAAGAGTTTGCTTTCACCATTCTTTTTAAACAAAGAGATTGCTTTCACCATTTTGCAGTCCAAATATAATCCATGAGATTAAATCCTTTACATATTTAGGAATGGCCTGAAGAGCAACATGCTAGGCATCTTGAACATATCTAGGGAGTATGGGCAGGTGGGAAGCTGGTCTTTCTATTTTGGAAAATATCTAGGGAGTATGGGCAGTCTAATAAGGTTTATATAAATAGTTAATTATTTTATCCTTTCATTAAATATATCGTATATCAATTGGACTTCTTTCCCATTAAGCAAACTATGAAAAATTTGGGGGCACTATATATATTTGTCTCGGTACCCATGGTTCCACAATTCTTGAGATGTTGGTATAAGTTCTGTAGGCCAAGAATGGTTTTTATGCTCTGCACATTAGCCAAACAAGGAGACGTAGGTATAAGTTTGCCATAAGAACAATATTTTGTTTCCTTTTGCAGTTTTGTAAATTCTCTTCTTCTAATGCATGTTTTTCTTTCTTTCTAGTATCGGAGTACTATTTCTCTATTAGTTTTCTTCAATTCCCTTAGAATAAGGTGAAGTTCTCTTTAGTATTCAATTCAAAATTTCTCTCTATTCTAGATCTGCAGCACGAATTCATAACTCTTTCTGCATACAATATTTTCAAATTCACTGATCAAGTAGCTATATCGACCATATATTGTAAAGGAGCTGCTAATGGATCAGCAGCATATGAATAAGGTGAAGTTCTCTTTAGTATTCAATTCAAAATTTCTCTCTATTCTAGATCAGCAGCACGAATTCATAACTCTTTCTGCATACAATATTTTCAAATTCACTGATCAAGTAGCTATATCGACCATATATTGTGTAAAGGAGCTGCTAATGGATCTTCCAGATCTCACGATGACTGTCGACCCGACAAACACGACGGCGTTGCACACTGTTGCAACGCAAGGCCATATCTAGGTGGTGAATCTCCTGTTGGAAGCTGATGTGAGCTTGGCACTCATTGCAAATTGCAATGGTAAGGACAAGCGTTGAGATAGTGGATGAGATAATCAACTGCAAACCTACTGTAGCTACCTTGGTAGATACAAAGGGCAATACTGCATTGCATATAGTAGCAAGGAAGGCTCGCCCTCAGGTACATCTTTCAGTTTTACCTATAGAATAGATTGTAATGTCTAGTTTTCATTCTTGTTGTGTACTCTGTAGATATCTTTTTGCATATCAATCACCTATGGAAAAGATACTAGCTTAGTTATATCATAAAGAGCAACTGCTGCCCATACTACATTGTCACAATTAGAAGCCATATGCTGTATTTGTGACTTAATTAATTGCTCTTGCAGGTGTAACTACATGCCAATAGAGATATCCTCTGTATATCCGATACAATTTAATATATGATGACAAAAATTGGCTAATCCATTTTGAATATGATGACAAAAATTGGCTAATCCATTTTGTTTGAATAAAAGTTTTTATTTAGGGGGTAACTACTTATCGATGGCTACTATGTCCAATTCACTCCCAACTTCAACCATCTCAAGCATTGATATCCGATACAATTTTTTAAGAGAAAACCAATACATTAGTAAATTTTACATATATTTTCATTTTTGTTCTCTCAAATTTATCTATACCAATACTAGATCAATAGGATTCCGATTAAATCCAAAGAATCATTGTACATATTCGAAGAGTGGTTTATCAAACACCTGATGTTTTCTAGTTACACCTGATATTTTCTAGTTACACCTTCACTCTTAAAGGTGAGGCATCTATTATGTACTACCTAGATGATGTAAATCATTAATTTTTGTTGTTAGGCTCTTTTAAATGTTCACTATCATGGGTTTCTTCAGTAACGATGAATTACATACAATGTTCTCCAAGTTCTATATGAATACTTAATTATGTATCTATTTGCCTGCAATATTATGGTATTATAAAGAATATACCAAACCATAAGGAATGCATTGGCATGAGATTCTGTCTGTATGGTAATTGATGATTACAACCGATCAGCTTTCAAAGTCATGAATTCGAGAACCAAACCATTCCTGATCTCAGGTCATGACTATGCCATATTCTTGACCACTTGGTCTTGGATACTTTCTCCTAAGGAATTCTAGTAAACATATGCTTGCTGAGTATCTCTCTGATGATCACCTAAGATCTATTTGATTGAACTCCCACTTTTTTTCCTGGATTAATTTTAGCAGTTGCTTCAAGGCAGTTTGTGTTATGTCTCGAATAAGAATCGAAGGATTACTTGCAGCATTTCCCAAGTTGGTTGGAACAGGAAAGCAACATACCTTTGTTGAGATGGAAAATGTGCGTTATTTTTATCAGCCAATATAAGCACTCTACCTTCTAGTTACAACAAACAAATAGAGCAACATTCTTGAAGATTTGGATACACTGTGAGTATTGTTCAGAATTGTATCCTTCTATCGTACTGGGTGACCAACTATAGTTCACAATAGTGTCTATACGTTGTCGAAATGTTTGCTTGCACTTATAATTTGTTAGGATATCATTATTTTCATATTAAACGTAACCCATATTTTATGCATGTGTTCTGATTTTCGAAATGATATGACTTTTTAGCGTACAATTGGTGGTAATTGTTACTTACATTTTCTAGATATCCACTTCTCATGTTGCAACTACAAATTGATTGTATTTTAGGGGACTAGTGAAGCTTCTGTTGCATTATTCTATTGAGTGATGCAAGAGATTACAAATTGTATTTAGTTGCAGCAACAGGAACTTATTCTTCATATTAAAAATCTATAGGTCTTACAAATATTATAAAGGATGTTTTAACTGCTTATGTCTTGTCCTGTTGTTTATGGGATCATATGGTTGTTCACTTCAGGCTATGTCAATTGTAAGAAAGCTCATCAAAGTCTAGAACAACTATATTCCTTTCTTATCATACAACCAAGTCACGCTGATTATGGAGTATATAACATTGCATTATGTTCATTCTCTTTTGAAGTCTGAATTTTTTTGGTAATCTTTTACTTCCAAAAGGTAGCAGATTTTGCATCACTTGAACCTTCTGCGGTCAATGGAAGAACTTTTGACTCACTTTGCATATAAGAGGACTTAAAATGGGACATATAGTGAGTTTGTTTTGCAAGATATGATGGTTACCACTGTCAGTCAAGTAACGATAACCAGCACAGGAAAGGGAATTAGAATGGTTTATGACTTTATCTGTAGGATTCATGAGTTTCTTTTTCTACCTTTATAATCAATAGATTCTCTTAAATAGTAACTAAAGAATTATTGTTGATTTGGCAAGAACATGATTTTAAGTGCTGCTTGGATAATTTAAGAAAATGAACCCAAGTTTTGAAGATAGTTGAAAATGTATATTTAGACATGAGGAACACGACAACAAAATGGAATAATCTAGGAAACATATCATTCCAATAGCTCATCAAAGTTAGAACAACTATATTCCTTTGGTGTATGCAAAAAGTTGCTACTAAGTCATGTTGACTATGGATCATTTTTATCCATTGCACTATGTTCATTCTCTTTTGAGGTATGATTTTTTTTTTTTTTGGTAATCTTTTACTTCCAAAAGGTAGCAGATTTTGCGTCACTTGAACTTTCTCCGGTTGATGGAAGAACTTTTGACCGACTTCCTGCACATAAGAGGACTTAAAATGGGAGGTATAGTTAGTTTGTTTTGCAAGATATGATGGTTACCGCTGTCAGTCTAGTAATGATAACCAGCACAAGAAAGGGAATTAGAATAGTTTACGACTTATCTATAGGATTCATGTGTTTCTTTTTCAATAGATTCTCTTAAATAGTAACTAAAAAATTATTGTTGATTTGGCAACAACACGATTTTAAGTGCTTCTTGGATAATTTAAGCAAATGAACCCAAGTTTTGAAGATAGTTGAAAAATGTATATTTAGACATGAGGAACACGACAACAAAATGGAATAATCTAGGAAGCGTGTCATTCCAAAAATCGGAGCCGTGTCCATCTCATGTTGTGTCGGACGACAAAGACATTCCAAAATACATTATGACACAACATTCTGATTAATTGAATTTGTTTGATACACATTGGTAGTTTCCACCATTGAAACATACTTTGCGAATTGATACCTACTTCTAAGAATGTATAATGTGACAACCTATTAAATTACATCAATCAGATACTGAGATGATAGAGATGCACATTAAATTGGTCTAGAATTTTGCTACATCTACTAAATTTCTATGGGGATGCTACATATATCTCGTGCTATGATACTGATTTTTATATTCTTTATTTTGATAATCTTGTCTATCACTCTTTTACAGAGAGGGGCTTTGAACCATAATAGTGGTTTTTCTCAAAAGCTTTATTCCTTGGCAAGGTCTAATTGTCATTTTTGATGGATTGTTTGCAAACACGTTGACTGATAACTTGGGTTTTGGCCCAGTAGCCCCTTTTGATGGTGTTGTATGCTTCCTTGCATTTGGCTTGGCAATTATCTTATCAATTTGGAGTCAGAATTTTGGATATCCTTCTGACAACAAAGATCTATTTACTCAGTTTAAGGGTGCAACACTAGCCATTGCTTCCGGTAAGTAAGCATTTTGGAGTGAGAATTTTGGATATCATTATTGAGAAAATTGCTTTACTGGGTGATATATAGTCACTATTTGAAGGCTCTATGTATACGTTCGTATTTATGGACTCCTGCTTTACACCCAAATAACGAGGACATTCCTCATGGTTTTATCTTTGTGACCTTAATGTTGTCTTGGATGTTGGGAAGCTCCATTGCATCTCGGCTGATGTCCTATGCTTCGCTTAAAGTTGAAAGTTATATGCAGATTGATTTTACAATCTCTACATTCTCTTTCTCCTGCCCATTCTTACCACTGTAAGTGCCCTTTCTGCTACCATTAAACAACTTTTATATGTGAGCCTGTGACGACTAATAATGTGAAACAGCTCCTAGTTCCACCTTCTTCGGAAAAAAATAGGAGCATCCCTTTCGCAGGGTGCAAGGCTTTTGTGCCTTTGAAGCATGTATGGGAATCTTTTGGCCATCTAGTATGAAAATGAGATCCCATTATGTTGGTATATTAGAATATATTATGGGGTTTTGTGTAAGATAGAGGGTTGTAAGGCAATATATATATATATATATATATATATATATATAGTCAAGAGATTATAATATATAAAAATAGAATTCCAAAATATTCTACATGGGATCAGAGCACAAATCCTAGCCACAACAAACTCTAGCCGCCAAATCTTAGCCGCCACCATCGTTGACGCTTCGCCGTCGCCGCCACCACTGCCGCCTCACCGCTCGCCCGCCGCCGCCACTACACTTTCGCCGCCACTGCGAAATCGAGACTCCTGCGGAGCCCGCAGGAGCCTTCTGCCGCGATTTTCGACGTATCCTCCGGGTCGTTTCTGACGTTGACATCGAAGGCCTAGATCCAAAGGAGGAGAGGCATGATCGGGTTTAGGAGAGGACGAAGATGACGAACGTGAATTGTGGGACGAGTGTGAGGTGATTGGAGAAGAGGAGGGTCAATGGAGATCATCAAGAAATGGGACCCTGCTGAAGTCGCAACGTTGATGAAGCTGATGAAATTGTCGGCTGGTGAGAGCGCGACACGAACACCGACGAAGTTGGAGCTTCCCTCCATCGATCTGAAGCTTGATGGACCGACCACCTACCTGAGTTGGTCACGACGGATGAGGAGAACCCTCGTAGGGAAGAACCTGGAGGATTTTTTATCAGGAGAGAAGACAGAGCCGAATGAGGGCTCGGCAGGACGCGACGAGTGAAAGTTCACTCATATGGAGATATACATTTGGCTCCTCAATTCTTTAGTCCAGTCGATCGCCGCCACAGTGGATGGCCTTGAGATGGTAAACTACGTGTGAGAGAAGTTGAGGAGGACCTACGATGGTGTGGGAAATAACTTGAAGGTTTTCCAGATCAAGGGGGAGATCGACGACACCGTACAGAGAGAGAAGACGGTGCAGGAGTATGTCACAGAGTTGGAGCGTCTGCGGTTGGATTACAATCACTCCTCAGATCGGACGAGCTGCGAGGACCCGAAGTGTAAGGAGAGACAAGTATATCTGCAGGAGAGGACGATGAAGTTTCATAAAGGGTTGGCCGCAGTATTTGCTCAGAGGACAACCCTACTTCTAGCCCAACCGAAGATCCCTACACTTGAGGAGGCTATCTCGGCCATGATCCAGGAGGAGACTCGCATCAAGCTGCAGGCAGGGACATGTGATCCTCCTGAAGTGAAGTCAGCACCGGCGACTGCCAATTCAGGCGGCACAGGACCTAAGGGAGACCCTCGCTAGTACTACAACTACGGAGATGGGCCATCTGAGGTATGCATGCACCAAACCACCCAATGAGGGAGATTCAGGTGGTTGACGCGGATAGTTTGGAGGACGTGGCCGTGGTCGTGGGGGTCGATGGGGTGGTCGAAGAAGTTATCGGACGAACCTGTTGGTAGCAGAAGGCGAGGACTCTTTACCTGTCATCAGCTAGCGTACTACCAGGACTACGCGAATGCAGCTGCAAATGAAAATGTTCGGATTCGCATAAACGAGTATGGCAACTGGAGTAAATTAGCCTCAACCTAGACTTTCATAAAAGAAAGTTTGTAACGTTCCCCGTGCGATCAAGATAGTTCTGTGCTAAGGCGCAGTAAGAGACTGAGTTTGGGAATGCAATAGTTGAACGAATGAATCGTTCGATAAAAATTATTAAGCACTCGTGCAAAACGGAATGAGTAAACGAATAGGAAGTTAAAAGTTTGATTGGTCCAAAGACGCGCTGGAATAGAACGTACCCCAAATGGGCAATTTAGCTCTGTGCTAAGGCACAATAAAGACAGTCAGAAAAACGTAGACAATTTAATACGACGACCTTGGCTGGTAGTAAATTTACTTAGCGAGATTGGACGGTGACTCAGAGAGATATTGATGCAAACGAGATTTGGAAAGTTAGCTGAGATTCGAGCTTTTGGGTTTAGGCGTGACGATGGGTTTCGATAGGCGACATCAAGTAATCGGTCTGATGCGTTGGGTTCGTATGGATAAAATATAACAGTTGGGCAAGTCCACCCAAAGTCTGAGTTTTCTTGTGCCCATTGAGTTATAAGAAGACCCCGTGTTTGAGTAATACAGCCCTGCGCCAGGCGTAGTAGATTTTGAGTCGGGAGTGCAACGATTAAGTTAAGTATAGTTCGATAGCATTGAACGATAGAGTCGTTCGATGAGAATTGGCTAAACATCTGCATAATGCGTGGTACGAAAATAAATGAATGTAGTATTAAAATAGTCCTTGGAAGTTAGACAAGATGTATAGAGTTTGGTTTAGAAGTTGTGCGATAATACGAGTTTCGCCTAGGAAGTCTCGAGGACGAACTTGTTCTGAGTGGTGTATAATGTAACGACCCGCTCCACTCAACCCGAAGGACCGATTCAAACGGCACAAGTGTAGCGAACCGACCCGCCTTGCTCAGCGAGATGGCTCGTTCGATGCAAAGGCACTCAGACTTGGATCTTCAAATGGAGTCAGACTTAGACTTTCAGAGGCGCGCTCGGAGTCTCGCTTGACCGATACGATTCATCGCTAAGGTGGGTGGCCCTAGTGAACCTGTCTCTACTTAGCTAGACACTAAAAAAATGAATGATACATGCTAGTTTTCAGGCGATAATCTTTGCATGCTAATAAAAGAGATGAATGCACATAGCTAAGGGGATAACCCTGCCTTATCATTGTATAAGCTAAGGGGATAACCCTGCCTTATCATTGTATAGAACATGGAGATCTTACTTGCTATTTGCGTAGTCGGTCTTATTGAGTTGAAATGTAGTAGCTTCTTACATATATGGCACAAAAGTAGTTGGAGTTCATACTGATGCATCGTACCGCACGGAACATGACACGGGATAGAGTATAATCATGTTGCATACATAGACGAGGAAGACTATCAAGTAGTCGTTCCGAGTCAGGAGAAGGAAAGAAAGGAAAGTACTCGGGATATGTAGATCACCGATGTAGTCTCTAATCAGGGAGTTGCGTAAAGAAGAAAGATCCAAGTGTAGTCCTTGGCAAAGATCGAACCGAGTTGTATCTCGGCTAGGATTGGAAGTGGGGGAGTAATTACATGGTCACGGATAACTGGTTGCGCACCAAGTAGAGAGTCCTCGACACGATTGCTGAGGCATCTGAATCGTGTCGTCTCGGGAGGACAATGCCAGTGTAGTCCTGGTAGTACGCTAGCTGATGACTAGTAGGCAAGAACGGGACATCCAGCAAGGCTTGCTACCGACCTGGATGGTCGTCGACTCGTTGGATGGTTCGGGAGGCCCAGTAAAGCTAGCAACCAAGCTGGGAAGACAGCCGTCCCATCGCAGGTAATATCCAATATGGCTAACAGAGCTAGTGACCTTCATATAGATAAGTCATGCTTGCATAGCGGCTATCCGCATTCAGAAGAGGAGTAACGTGGAGAAGTACATTTGTACGACATTTTGCATATTTAGAATGGATGCACGGTAACAACATAGTTCAAGTAGAATGGGTCTGAGGCAGAGACACAAACATAACACCTGAATTTTATAGATGTTCTTTGTTATTCAGTAGATCATTATTCATATTGCTGCATATGACAGGGAAGGCCGAATGGTAAGAAATGGTAAGACGAACTCAGTTGTTTATTATTATGACACTCTTGAGCAGACACTGATATTACTTTCATTATATTGTCATGTAACTGATCATAAGGTAAAAGACTAGAAAGACAACAAAATCAGTCGGTGCACATAACTAATGAACGTGCTTGTTTTGTGGCGTGGGTGAGAGGCTTCCCCACTAGTGCATTCAATGTACTGATATCCAACCAGTCTGAATGTAGGATGCAGGGGGAACTCGTACGGATTCGGAGATCGCTTAACGCAATGAGGGGCGGACCGCACTTGGCGTCTTGGAGCGTGGCGCGCGGACCTGGAGCTCATATATATGAGACATAATGTATGGGAACATCATCATCCAGATTGTTTGAATCAGTTCTAAGCCTAAAGGACATGTTCATTGTAGAGAGAGAGAGAGAGAGAGAGCATGAGCAACTTGTAATCTCGGCCTAGCGCCGCTTGTAATCTTTACTTCATATCAATATAGAGCTTTATTTGGATTCAATAGTTGTGTTTATTTTATGTTTTCGCTATGACGACTCTGCGAACTAGTTATCAACGACCGTTTCGGTATTTGCCTCATGCGGGTGCAACTCCAGGCTCGCGCAACATTGCGTCCCGATGGAAACGATCGTCCCGCGGGAGGGCTAGCGCGGTGATTCGCGCCCAGCGGGGACGACCGATTCATGCGGGAGATCGGGGCATGACAAGCAGTGCCTGATCCAACGAGTCGACGACCATCCAGGTCGGTAGCAAGCCTTGTTGGATGTCCCGTTCTTGCCTACTAGTCATCAGCTAGCGTACTACCAGGACTACACTGGCATTATCCTCCTTGGCCGACACGATTCAGATGCCTCAGTAATCGTGTCGAGGACTCTCTACCTGGTGCGCAACCAGTTGTCCGTGACCATGTAATTACTCCCCCATTTTCAATCCTAGCCGAGATACAACTCGGTTCGATCTTTGCCGAGGACTACACTTGGATCTTTCTTCTTTACGCAGCTCCCTGATTAGAGACTGTAAATTCCCTCACCCAAAATTAGGCCTAATATGCTTAGATAGTGAAACTAGGGCTAGTTTGAACCAATTTGAATTATAACACGACATTTATTTAATTATGTAATAATTTATATCGTGTAGCGCACCTTACCGTTGCTTCGATAATTGGAGCACCTTACTAGCCATTGCCTATCTACGAATTTCATAACCTCATCCTAGACATGCCCGCCTACAATTCTGACCCTTGTGCAACTTATAATATTGCCCTCTGGTGCTATATTTTAGCCGCACAATAAAAGTCGTGGACGTTATTTCTTAATTCGAAATAAATTTTTAATTTTGTACCCTTGTGCGTCCCAATTGAAATTAGAAACACAATCTTGACCGTCTTGTGCGAACCGAATTTTATTAATATTCTACACTGTACCCTCTATGCCCTGACACATGTGTCCCATCTAAATTTAACCCCATGTACTCCTAATTAATTCTAGAACATCGTGCGCGTTCGATTTAATTAATTAAATCCAATTTTTGCCTTTGTGCAATTCTCCAATTGTTGGGGGGCTTTTATGCAAAAACACATTGAGGTGTCCCCACCATTGAACAATTCATAAAAAAATTTATTTTTTTCCTTCATAGGAATTTTTTCCATAATTTTCTGGATGTGCAAACGCGCAACATCGTCCTTTTATTTTTAAACCAATCCCTGCATTTTAAATCATGCAATTATAGCCCTTCCAAGCATCCCCATGTGAGCTCAAGGCCCAAGCCCAAGGAATGTTGACCAAGCCCTAATTCCTAGGTCAACCCAAACCAAAATTTTACATGTATATAAACACCTCTTCCTTCCCTTTTCTTTATAATTTATTTTCCTAAGAAAAAACTAACCCAACTCCAATTCAGCCGACCCCCCCCCCTTTTCATTTACTGTTCTTCTTCCTCCTCAAACCCCTCGCCGGAGCTCCGACCCCCGGAGCAACCACTCACCACCGCCATTAACACCCCCTATCCTCCTCGACCTCGACTTCCTCCTAGCCGACTCCTATTCATCACCTCCCCCTAGCTCCTCCGGCCATCCACCGCAGGGACGACTCGCCTGAGAACAACTTCCACTCGATTCCCTGAGTCGCCGGAGAAACACCACCCTGTCCTCCTCTTCTCTGCTGCCGGAGCCTCGACCCGCTCCTCCTCCTCGAGCCAGCAGTCGACCACCCCCGAATCCCACGTCCTCCGGCGAACCACAGCCAATCGTTGCACCACCTCCCCTCTTCGTCTCCACCAGCGTCACCTCGAGCTTCATCTCGTCGACGTCTCCTGTTCAGTCGATCACCACGAGCTCCTCCCTGTGTCAGTGTCAGCCTCCTCTTTCCTCCTTGGCCGGAGCTCCCCTGGCCTAGCTCCTCCCCCGGAACCCGAGCACCTCCAGCCAAGCTTCTCTCCCTCGACCTGAAACTCCTCCCCGAGCCCCCTGCTGCTCACCCCTACCATCAACACCACCATACGCCACCCAGGCCGCCACCACCACAAACTCCCCTACAGCTCCCCCTGGCCGGATCTCCTCTCCCCCTGGCCGGGCTCCGGTCAGCAGGCCGCCATCATCATCATCATATCAACACCACCACCATCAATATAAACACCCCCATCAACATCTCATTAGCACCTCTTCGTCATCATCATCCCATCATCCATGTTATCACCATCCTCTTCGCCACGACTCACTGGAAAAGCCCTGGCCGGACTCCGGCAGTCCACCACTCACCACCACCATTATCATCATCATCTTAATTCATCATCATCTCGTCATCGTCATTATCATCACCCTAATCATCATCGTAGCCATCGACGTCGTAGTCATCGTCCTCACAAACACCATTACCATTATCAACACCATCAATCCATCATCATCGCATCATCGTCCTCGACATCATCATCGCATCGTCGTCATCTCTTCGTCGTCATTTCAACAACTCACCCTCGTCATCACCATTAGAATCATCACAATCACCACCATTACATTCGCTATCATCGTCACCAATACCTTAACCTAATTACCCTCATCCTCCTTCTCATCATCGTCGTAATAATCATCATCATCACCTCATCGTATCAGTAGCCATCAGCCCATCATCATCACTTTCAATCATTAGTATCATCATCACATCATCGTTCACATCTCCATCCTCGCCATCGTCCTCGTCGAACACCATTGCCCTCGTCATCATCATCAGCATCACTTCATCGTCATCTCAGCATAGTCGTCACCATTATCATCATCGTCATCAACCTCACCGTCGTACCCGTGCACGTACTCCGAGGTATGAACCTGTTTATCTGCTCCATTTATGTGTGCTTGTGTGTATGCCAGTAGGATATTAGTATTGCTTATTGACTGATAGCTGATATCGAATCCTGATTCGGTGAACCCAGTGCTGCGTACACGAATTCGTACTCGTACGCGTATAGCATTCAGTTTGATATATCTATATATATATTTAGTATATGCATACTATTCAACTTGGCATACGTATAATTATTGGATGATATATATATATATATATATATATATATATATATATATATATATATATATATATGTGTGTGTGTGTGTGTGTATATTATAATTAATTATATGCTAATAATAATTAGGACTATATATATTCAAACTGTACGACCCTAGGACACCGTGGACTGTCCCGTACTTACCCTGACCATGTTGACCCTAAAGAACTTGTGAATTGCCTGCCTTGCGTACATAACGCACTGCCTTAGACACCTGTCAGCTGACTGTTTGATTGTGTACAACACTTGAAGATATGACCGCGTAATTGACCGTGTTAGATGACTAGTGTTACCCCTAGTATACCCCCTGAGTCCCGTGTAAATATTGTTGTGTGTGCACTAGTGTAATGACTAATGATTTTATTGTATTATATCATATGTACATAGGATATTGGATTTGTTCTGCGCGACTTCTAGAGCAGGTTATTGGTACATTGCAGCCTCCTTGCCAGGCAAGTATACCTTGACATTGTACCGTTATTCATATTCCATATGTTGCATGCATCTTTATTTTCTGTCTTTAATTCATATATTTTAACTATTATATAAAATGCGCGCGACGGTGTCGTCGCGGTATGTTTTTATTTATGTATTTGCATTGACCTTGTTTATGAGACTACCCCATTATCATGTAGCATCTTTAGGTTCATTGGCCGTGACACAGTTGTTACACGAGTTGTGAGTCTCATATAGATCACGGACTGGCGTGCAGGGTGTAACACCCCGTTTCGCTCAAGCGGACTGCCGTTTCAAATGGCAATAGTGCAACTGTCCCGACCCGCCTTGCCTCAAACGAGAAGCAAAAGATATCCAGACTTGTCCCTACAGGAATCCGGCTTAGGCTTTCAAAGGCTCGCATGACGTATCGCTCTACCGAGGTGAATCATCGCTAAGGTGGGTGGCTACGGTGAACTTGTCTTTGCTTAGCCAGCACACATAAAATCTGGAATATTCATGCTAGTCGTTAGGTGATTCACCCCCTGCATGCTAATAAGAATCCAACGCACCTAGCTAAGGAAATAATTTCAACTTGTATTGCTTATGCTAGAACATGGAAATTGAAATACTGCTTATGTTCAGACCCTCGCATGCTAAGTCCCTAACGGTTTCATCTCTTGGCTTACCTTCGGGTCCGAGCAAACGTGTTTACTTATGTTCCTTAGAAACGCATGCTTGTCTGCTTGAATGTTGCCTTGTTTTCATCCAAACCCCGGAAGACTACTAAGTAGTCGTTCCGTGCATGATTGAACCTGCAAGTATCCTGTACCGTTAGGTCACCAAGCAGCCTCGAGCCAGGGGAATGCATCAAGGCAAGTTATTGTACAGAAACAAGATTCAAGTATCCCGTGTACTCGTGTTCCCGTGCACTCATGTTCTCGTGTTCTAGTGCACGCGTGTTCTCGTGTTCTCGTGTATCTCGTGATAATTGAAAGACCCAAAAGAAAGTGCATGTCGCGGACTAGTTCCACGGACGGTCACCGGGGCACTGGGGCCAATCCGGTCCGGATGGAGCTCGTGTGTAGTCTCGTGTTCAGGGAGGATAGCTTGCAACGCATCGTGTTCGTGTGCCTCGTGTACTCTCGTAGCATGCTATCCTTGTCCTCGACTACGTCCAGTAATGACTCTGCCAGCGACTCGTGTTCATATAGATAAGTCATCCTCGCTTAGCGGCTATCCGCGTGCGAGTCATTGCATCACATTAAGAAACAACTGAACACCTGAACGATCATGTTAAAATGACCCTCGTGTTTGCATATGCTATGCCCTGAATGTTTATACTTGCCCGTGCTTGAATTAATAATGGTTGCCTTAATGTTTGCCTTGGACAGGAAAGGAGATGGTAAGTTGGTAAGTCTCGCCATGTTTTCTCTCATGTTGCACGGTGCACCGCCCGACACGTTAGGCTATTCAATATGTGCATGAAACTGATTCTAAGGCAACTAGAAAGACAACTTAATAGTTGGTCCACGGAACTTATATTACGTGTTTGGATTTGTCGAGCGGACGAGTAGCTTCTCCACCAGTGCATTCAATGTACTGATAATCCACCAGTTTGTATGCAGGGTGCGGGAGAACCTCGTTCGGTGCGGATGCCTCCTTCGTACGTGCTAAGGCCAGGAGTTCCCTCTGAAGCCTTGCAACGGTGCGTCCAGAATAGAAGCACATATACAAGACATAATGTTGGAATATAGTCCGAACTCGTCTGAACATCGTCTACACAATCATTCCACAATTGTAGCCACTTGGCACGCTTTTACTGTTTCAGAGAGAGAGGCTTGAGCGACTTGTAATCTCGGCTATACGCCGCCTGTAACACTTGTTCATATCAATAAAATAGCTTGCCTTACTTCAACTTGTGTTTCAGTGCTTCCGCTATATTGTCGACTTAGTGAACCTGTTACCGATCGCCTATGCGTTCATGACTCCGCTGCACTCGGACAATCTGTGCGACTCTGTGGCTTAGAACTCTTACCGCCAGCCAATGAACCATGGCCTTGCACGGGCGTGGCTCACGCTCGTGCGGCATCACGCCCGGATGGGTCAAGCGATCGTTCCGCGGGAGCGCTGGCGAGGGAGATTTCCGCCTGTTACCGACCGATTTGCCTGCGGGAGATCGGGGCGTGTCATGTTGGTATCAGAGCCTGGCTTCTACGCCTTTGGAATTCATTTCGAATATCTCTGTTTCCAAAGCTCGTTCGTGGGTTATGTGCACGCTCTCTCTCAATGCCTCGAGGGGATGTTCCAACAATAAGTCTAAATACTTTCAAAATGCGTTTTGAATGATATGGATTGCTTGTATGCTGTTGTGCTACGAGTGGCCTTTGTGCCAACCTGTGCGAACCCTTGAGAGTATCGCTAGTAGCTTGTCCGATTTTATTAACTCTAAGTTTGGTTGAATGCATCTATTCGAGGGACGCCTTGAACTAGTGCACTATCCAAGACTTAAGAAAAGGTGAAACTCGAGTGCTGAGACTTCGCTATCACTAAGCTGGTTGACGTGTTCACGCTAGAGGGGCCCTTCGAAAGTGCGCACGATCCAGTCTAAGCGATATGCTGATTTCGACGCTTGTGCAAGTGAATATCCAAATGAACAAGTACAACAACTTGTCTAGGATTGCCTCAACCCTAGATTACTGCTTGTCCTCAGTAAGTCTCGAGGACGAGACTTTTTCTGAGTTGGGTAGGATGTAACACCCCGTTCCGCTCAAGCGGACTGCCGTTTCAAACGGCAATAGTGCAACTGTCCCGACCCGCCTTGCCTCAAACGAGAAGCAAAAGATATCCAGACTTGTCCCTACAGGAATCCGGCTTAGGCTTTCAAAGGCTCGCATGACGTATCGCTCTACCAAGGCGAATCATCGCTAAGGTGGGTGGCTACGGTGAACTTGTCTTTGCTTAGCCAGCACACATAAAATCTGGAATATTCATGTTAGTCGCTAGGTGATTCACCCCCTGCATGCTAATAAGAATCCAACGCACCTAGCTAAGGGAATAATTCCAACTTGTATTGCATATGCTAGAACATGGAAATTGAAATACTGCTTATGTTCAGACCCTCGCATGCTAAGTCCCTAACGGTTTCATCTATCGGCTTACCTTCGGGTCCGAGCAAACGTGTTTACTTATGTTCCTTAGAAACGCATGCTTGTCTGCTTGAATGTTGCCTTGTTTTCATCCAAACCCCGGAAGACTACTAAGTAGTCGTTCCGTGCATGATTGAACCTGCAAGTATCCTGGACCGTTAGGTCACGAAGCAGCCCCGAGCCAGGGGAATGCATCAAGGCAAGTTATTGTACAGAAACAAGATTCAAGTATCCCGTGTACTCGTGTACTCGTGTTCCCGTGCACTCGTGTTCTCGTGTTCTAGTGCACGCGTGTTCTCGTGTTCTCGTGTATCTCGTGATAATTGAAAGACCCAAAAGAAAGTGCATATCGCGGACTAGTTCCACGGACGGTCACCGGGACACTGGGGCCGATCCGGTCCGGATGGAGCTCGTGTGTAGTCTCGTGTTCAGGGAGGATAGCTTGCAACGCATCGTGTTCGTGTGCCTCGTGTACTCTCGTAGCATGCTATCCTTGTCCTCGACTACGTCCAGTAATGGCTCTGCTAGCGACTCGTGTTTATATAGATAAGTCATCCTCGCTTAGCGGCTATCTGCGTGCGAATCATTGCATCGCATTAAGAAACAACTGAACACCTGAACGATCATGTTAAAACGACCCTCGTGTTTGCATATGTTATGCCCCTGAATATTTATACTTGCCCGTGCTTGAATTAATAATGGTTGCCTCAATGTTTGCCTTGGACAGGGAAGGAGATGGTAAGTTGGTAAGTCTCGCCGTGTTTCATCTCATGTTGCACGGCGCACCGCCCGACACGTTAGGCTATTCAATATGTGCATGAAACTGATTCTAAGGCAACTAGAAAGACAACTTAATAGTTGGTGCACGGAACTTATATTAAGTGTTTGGATTTGTCGAGCGGGCGAGTAGCTTCCCCACCAGTGCATTCAATATACTGATAATCCACCAGTTTGTATGCAGGGTACGGGAGAACCTCGTTTGGTGCGGATGCCTCCTTCGTACGTGCTAAGGCCAGGAGTTCCCTCTGAAGCCTTGCAACGGTGCGTCCGGAATAGAAGCACATATACAAGACATAATGTTGGAAGATAGCCCGAACTCGTTTGAACATCGCCTATACAATCATTCCACAATTGTAGCCACTTGGCACGCTTTTACTGTTTCAGAGAGAGAGGCTTGAGCGACTTGTAATCTCGGCTATACGCCGCCTGTAACACTTGTTCATATCAATAAAAGATCTTGCCTTACTTCAACTTGTGTTTCAATGCTTCCGCTATATTGTCGACTTAGTGAACCTGTTACCGATCGCCTATGCGTTCATGACTCCGCTACACTCGGACAATCTGTGCGACTCTGTGGCTTAGAACTCTTACCGCCAGCCAATGAACCATGGCCTTGCACGGGCGTGGCTCACGCTCGTGCGGCATCACGCCCGGATGGGTCAAGCGATCATTCCGCGGGAGCGCTGGCAAGGGTGATTCCAGCCTAGCGGGAACGGCCGATTTGCCTGTGGGAGATCGGGGCGTGACACAGGGTTTGGCCTCCTGTACGTGTGGGCCGTGCATTAGGAATAACTGCTGTTAGAAACTTTGCATGCTAGTAGACTTAGCAGTTATTAGAGGTCTATGGATATAGCCTATTGTAGTACGGTGGTCCCATCCTTGTCCTTGTTTGGTTGCAGGATTGGACTAGGGTACTAGGAATAGGCTATGTACCAAATTGTGTCATGGATGTGACATGCTTAGAGCATGGGGTGGAAAGAACAAGTACCGCATTTTTCTATTGTGCGTCCGGATTTTCCGCTGGAGATACGGATGGTGATGACCACTATATATTATATTATTATCATGCGGGCCTCCGGCGTTTCGAAAGACGACGTGCCTTTTTAGGCCCCTGGATCCCCAAAAGGGAATCATGCCAAATCCCAGTTTTCAGCTAGATAGCTCACTTGTGGGAAAAGTTGTTCTTAACTGCATTCACTTAGATGGTTAGGCGACCACATTGGATATTTATTTCAGTACTTTATTGGCATGCATTTTGTGTATCTTGTTACGTCCCTCTGAGGACCTGGTCCCCTGCCAGGTGTATCTGTTCTTGAGTATTTGCAGGAGCGCAGATTTGGATGGTTATATGTTTCGTGAACGTCTTCTCTTCGAGCCCGTGATTGATAGCTGGTATTCTTATATTGTGTTTGTTGTATTGTACTTATATTGTAGTTGCTCTTATATTCCAGTTGGTAGTGGATTTGTTTCCATCTAACTATTATCTCCAGATACTTTGTGTCTAGATCTAGTTCATAGATATTGGTTATTCATTATATTTGATTTTCGTGGATGAGATTTAGATTGTACCCTGTGACTTGTGACATATGTTATACCACTGTGGATTTGATTTTCATATTACAGCATACGTATGGGTTTGGTTTCCATATATTGGAGTTGCCATATCCATGCGGCTGGCATGCTTACGTGTCCTAGTCCTACGTATTTTTGGGACTGAGGCGTGACATGTTTTTAGTGGTGGCCCATGTAGGTCGAGAGCATATTGTCTCGGTTACGTTACTGTAAAACCCCCTTCCCAGAAAATCGTATATGCCCTTTATTTATTAATTATTAATTAAATTGTAGTAATTAGGTTCAAATAGGAGAAATATATTTTTTAATAATTTTTATGTTAGGTGTTCGGACACTTAGATGAGTTATGGGACCATCAGGAATTTTTCGGATTTTATTCCATGTAGGAGACCCTTGAGCAGTTGCTAGCCTAACGATGTGCAATACCCTATCCTATAAATTTTCTTATGAGTATATATATATATATATATATACAAATATATATGTATATATATTTTAATTAAAGAAAGAAAAGAAAGAAAAGAAAAGTTAATAGAATATAATAATAATAATAACTTATAGTAATATACTTATAGTAATATAATATAGTAATGATTCCAATAGAAACTTGCTGACTTCTCAGCAAGATGCTGAGAAGCCCTTCACGTTAGCATCCGTGGAGCCCGCCCAATGACTCTTCAGCAACTTAGGGACCGCCCATACAACCCGCGACCCTTTACTTCACCCGCCTCCAATCCTTCCTCTCTCATCCTATATTACTTAGATATAATATATATATATATATATGTATAATAGCTCTCCAAAACCCTAACCTAAAACTCCAGACTTTCCCTTCCCATCTAGAGCCGTCACCGCAGCCAGAGAAGCCTCCCCAAGCCATCCAACCATCCCGTCGACGTCGACATCGCGGACTGCAGTTCCCACTCGAAGCACCTTCGCTCCGGCGTGATTTTCCGTTGACTCGCTCGACCAAACGCTGTTCCGTTTTCATAGGTATGATCTTCCCTCAACCCTCTCAAATATTTGTTTTATAGTCAACCACGGAAAACGTGTGCCCCTAGGTGAAAAACAGCGCCCAAGTCAGCGCGAGCAGACAGAATTCTGCAATCGCAGAAACTTGCGATGACCACCCATATTGCCGAGTTCGTATCTCCCACCACAGAGATCCGAATTCGGTGATTCTTTTTGATACCTGTAGATTACACGACCTAGTTTATTTTCTGTATAATAACTTTGTGCTATTAGTTGCTGTGGACAAAATTGTAATCGTCACAAAACTGTGCGCACCCACTTTTTTTCGATTTTCTAAAAGTTGGAGATCGGAGCGCGTCCCGCCAAACGGGACCGCCCCGCCTTGTGCCAAGTGTACCGAATGGTGCACGCAGCATAATCGGACACGTAAAAATTTGTGGGGACTGATTTGGACGCGTGTGCGCGCCGGAATCAGGCCGTATCCGCGAACATTTTCCGTGTCGCCACTTTTGTGGAACTCGCGTGTATTTTGTGCACGCTTGTCAGATTGCGACGAAACTTGCGCCACTGGACTCGTGGTAACACGCTGGTCCTGTGACCCAATTTTCACGCCTTTCTGAGACGGTTGACCAGATCGCCAATTGGTGGGCCCCACAGTTGACTTTTTGGACCAAATTATGCTCGGTTCATCGGAATCCAAATTTGGACATACCGTTGGGATCGTATTGACATTTAGAGTTGTTTGACCCATAGTTTGTCCCATTTAGAGACTGTTACCCTCCGCACGCTTTTCGGTGCAAAGTGGGCCCACCTATGGAACCCGCTTTGGCCCGAAAATGACCTTTTTGCCCCTGTGTCCAAATTGGACGTAAGGACAGGCATTTCCAGCTATTTGACATCTTCTGAGACTGTTGGTGATATTTATTACAGCTTTCGGAGTAGTACCTACCGGATCCACCGATACCAAGACGACAGTTGATATTCAAACATCAGGCAAGTGTACCTTGCCAAACTCTACAGTATTGTTATATATTTTCCTTGCTTTATTATAGTGCGGTGCATGCTCAACCTAGGACCGTGTGACGTACTTAGCGTCCGATTATCAGTCGGGTGCCGACACTGTGCGCAGTGTGGGGTACGGTTATCTAGAGATGGACATTCGTGACACTTTATTCTCGTACTTGTCTTATCAAGTACCATATGACCCAGGACACTTGACACTATTCATGAGACAGGATTTTTCCGAGATATTCGTGGTGATTCTGTATAGGATACAGGACATGGACATTATACTCTTAGATACTTATGACTTGTTGCATTAGCTATGATCGCGCTTGACATGGGCATGAGACGTTATGGTCATGATATGCGTGGTTACATTGGGTGGGGAGAGACACACAGGCTACAGGCTGTTTCATATATCTATCTACTACTATTGTGAGGCCTCAGACTCTCGTAGCAGAGCTAGGCACATTACGTGTTTATTACCGCTATCGGCTCCCCGACACAGAGCTTGTAGTGGCTTCAGCCTGAGTTTTAGTGTTACTCTCACTTGCATTTCACTTAGATGGTTACATATTTACCCACTGATCATTTAGTTATTTATTTGCTGCACTGCTTATCTGTATTTATTTGGCATGAGTTTTCTTGTACCTTGCTATGTCCCCTGAGGACCTGGATCCGGATGTTTGTCCCCAGATTTTACAGACGAGGCTTTTCCCGAGGTTTACGGGACCGGAGCAGGAGCTGATCCAGGAGCTGTACCACCCTCTGAGGACGAGGTCTTAGCTGAAGACTTCTCTTGAGAATCCATGTTCCTGCTCAGCTTCCATTATTTATTTTAGTCTTTTACTTTCTGGTCTGTTGAACCATTGTACTAGATATTTATCGGGTTGTTCCCCGAAGTACTTTGTGAGACTTGCTGATGATTTACATTCCTTATTTATTCTGTGGATCATATTTTATATCTTGTGTGGATGAGATTAGTTGTGCCATGATTGTCGTAGACTTGTTTTACAGCTTAAGTATGCCCTGATGGATCCATTATATTGAGTTGGTCCATCGGTGCGTACTGCTGGCCATTGCCACGTGTCTAGTCCCACGGTATTTTGGGACTGGGGCGTGACAGTTACTGTACCGGACAAGCCTGCACCTAGGACTAGAGCATAGGATCTCATCCACAATTGACTATGATTCATCTTCCTCCTATCTGTTCTATTTGAACAACTGTATCCTGCTTGATTCATGTGATTCCCTAATAGTTCTTTGAGTATAACCTTCTGCTAGAATATAGGAACCCCTATTATTAGGATGATAATTATGGTAGCACACCTATTAAGAATACAACGAGAATATAGACACACCACTAAGTTTAGAATATCTAGTGAACCTAGAATTCCTTATCTATAGATTGGTTTACCATTACCCCTCGATGTATTATGAGGACCTGTGAGTAGTATAGATACTACTATAGATGGTTTATAAGTTTTACCATAATGTTTAACCTAGTATTGAGGAACCAATGGAGAATCAATATTGAACATTAGGATTGAACCTAAACTTCATAATTGGATAGTATTGGAGAACTATAAAACTTAGATCATTGTCTCATTATCGGTAGACAACACCTTAGGAAGCCGAGAGGAATGTAATCAACATTTTCTTGATCATGCCTCGAACATAGCAACTGGCACCCCACTCCCCTTTAGGAAACCATGATACTATCTAGAGACCTTCTATTTAATTTCATATGTTGTTCCTTTTGCGATCTTAACGTTCGTTAATTGCGCGACGAATAAATTATCTCCTTCCTTCTTCATCTTTCAACTCGTGCCACACGACACTTCTGATAGTAGGCCAAGTAATTTTATTCCTTGTTAAGGACACATAGTTTGCTAGAATTATAGTGTAGTCTTGAATTTGAACATTTTGTGCTTGGTAGTTAGAGTTTGATAAGTTTGAGTTGTTTTTGCAGACTGTGACCCGATGATTACCCCCCTAGTTGTAGATCACGTAAATTGTATCCATAACTCAATACAAGTTATATCTTCTTAAGGGCTAGTAACTTTTCTATTCTTGCTACTGACACTTGTTCTATAAGCACTATGACTAAGGCTTAAGACGACCATGACCTATGTAATATAGGAAGATACCCTAATAGGTACTAAGACCCCTTTTCGTAGACCTTAATAGGAGCTTCTACGGTATCCTTAAGGCAATTACAATAGTAGTTCAATTGTTATAAGTTATGTAGTATACCTCACACCCTAGTAACACATAGTCTTCTGACCTATTATTGAAGTGTAATTGGATGACATTAATTGTATACTAGCATAAGACGACAGTGTGTATTCAGACAATAGAATTTAGAGGTCCTTGCCCCCATTTGGTCGACTAGCGACATAGACAAGGAGATTGCATGATAACTGTAAAGATTTTAGAGTTTTTATTATTGTTGCTTATTTTGTTTTATTTTTGTGAACTTGAATTAATTTGTACCTCCTTTCATCATCATCTAGCGTACTCTAATTGTTGTACTACCTTGACTTATGCTGCTATTATAGCCTAGTTTTGCAAACTTACACTTCTATCAAGCTTGTTCATGATATATGTGTTAGTGGGTTAACACACTAATACATTTCAGAATCAGTGAATTAAGGTCTAGCTAACCTTAGTGTGCTTGATTTGCCCTTCGTAATACTACTTTACGTGGATTGAGATATGTAGTGATTAGTAGACGGATATACTTGCCCTAGACATGTCTGACATATCGTATCGGTTACATAACTGTACTAATACGAGCATGCGAACAAAGAATCACCAAAATAGTATTTCAATCCACAACTGCTTTGACAATTCCAATTTGAATTATTTAAACGCCTTGATCCCGATACTTCTATTCTATTACCTCACCCTTGAACTCTTTATTATTGATCTCCGTCTTCCCTTATTTCGGAAAGACGAAACCCCGTGCTTGGTAGTTTGATATATAGATAGTACTAGATGTACCCCACAGGCCAATCACATTGTTTGGTGACTATCTGTTATAAATGATTAAGGGAATATCATAGATGATATGTTTGAGGATTCAATAGCACGATTAAATAATTTGGGGCATAGCTTTCTTAGATGTATAGCCTTAGATATAGATGGGTAAATTCTAAGTTGGGTAGAAACTGCAATGTTAACTTAAGGAGAATTATTTAGACTGTAATCAAGTTGGGTTAGATAGAGAAACCCTACCCTAGTTTAATTTCGAGGACAAAATTGTTTTAAGTTGGGTAAATTATAAACCCCCTCACCCAAAATTAGGCCTAATTTGCTTAGATAGTGAAACTATGGCTAGTTTGAACCAATTTAAATTAGAACATGGCATTTATTTAATTATGCAATAATTTATATCATGTAGCGCACCTTACCGTTGCTTCGATAATTGGAGCACCTTACTAGCCATTACCTATCTACGAATTTCATAACCTCATCCTAGACATGCCTGCCTACTATTCTGACCCTTGTGCAACTTATAATATTGTCCTTTGGTGCTATATTTAAGCCGCACAATAAACGTCGCGGACGTTATTTCTTAATTCAAAATAAATTTTCAATTTTGTACCCTTGTGCGTCCCAATCGAAATTAGAAACACAATCTTGACCGTCTTGTGCGAACCGAATTTTATTAATATTCTACACTGTACCCTATACGCCCTGACACATGTGTCTCGCCTAAATTTTGTAGTGCCCCGCTCCGCGTAGGCACTATGTACAAGTGAGATCGCCTTGCTTGCTCCAACGGAAGTCTTCTCGGAGAGTTCCCGACCGATTAATCAAAGTGAGTGGGCAGAACTGCATTCTCTGATTCTTGCACGACTTAATAATAAATCTGAGCTTTTGAATGCTTGTTGCTTAATAAGATTGTTTCATAAGAAGAAAGATAGAACCGACTCAGTATGCTAATAAGAGAACTCACATAGCTTGTCATTAAAACGAATCTGCTTGCTTGCCTAATAAGAGAACTAGAATGCTTGTCTGAAATGAGATAGAACCTTGCCATGCTAATAACAAGAGTAAAGAGGATTGCTTGCAATTATATCGTATGCTAGACTGGAATATTAGAATGCTTGTCCACAAAAGATAGAAATGCATGCTAGAGTTATAAGAACTGTTCTTGCTTGTTACTTGTTTAATGAGTTAGCTTTGCTTGAACATGCTTCATTGATTGCTTGTCATAAGATGGAACTTGGAGAATAGTGTGAACTTGTGAATCTAGACTAATAGTGCACCTTGAGGCTTAACACACCTTACTTACGGGAGGGTGTGGCTATTAGGCAATGTGCATTAAGAGAGTGAGCTTCGGCTATCTGGACTTGATAGATGTGTTTGCTTGCTTGTTCTGGATCTTGTGCATAATCATGTATTGATAGGAGCTTGCACTCTCGCATTTGGTCAGGACGACTTGTGCACAAGGATTATCTCTCGAGCGGTTCCTGGGGCACTGGGGATTGTTCGGCCCGGGAAGAGATCTAGATACCTAAGGCTTGTACGTCCTTGGGTAGCCGCGACACGTCTATTAGTGAGATGGGCTTGCACGTCCCAACTGCTAATCCCAATGAGGGGACCATCATATAGTTAGGGCGCATGCTAGGCTAGCCTTCTTGCATACCTAATTGTTTGATGTAGGGACGAACAGGAAACTAGAGAACTGTATACTTTATGTTATGCAAATTGTTGCTAACTTGTGTGTTTGCTGCAGGGATAACCGTTCGGCCGTGGGTAAGAAATATTATGAGTTTATATATAGTCTGCTTATTCATTTAGTCTGCATCGTGATTTATCTGATAGTGGCTCATGCATCAAACATCGGTTGGACAATGGCTATTAGTGCAGAGCTGAACCTCAGTCACAGCTGCTAATAGTACCAGTATGTGAGTTATTGGATAGCTGGATTACCGCTGCCAATCCTGAGTTTCTCGGGGACCGAAATCATATAGATGTGTTGCCTTAAGTGCTTGAGTGCATAATAGTCTACTTGATATGCTTGCCTTGATTCGATATTATCAGTCTGCTAGATTAACTTGCCCCAAACGAGATAGATTATGATGCACAATACATGCTGCACACTGCACGATAGAGCACTGTCCCGAATCGTATGCTTGAGTATCGAATATGCAAAACTGGTTTCTAACTTGTGTTTTCAAAAAGATGTAATCTGAATATAGTTTCAAGCTGCATGAAAAGAACTTAGGTAAAACTAGCAAGATCACTAGTAGTGAAATATTTTGCCACAAGTTTAATTAGTGTGGGTTTCAAGGGGTATAGCTTTTGTTCAGTTGTTTATATCTCACCAGTACTTGCATAAAGTGCTGACCCACCAACAGTCTGCTTGTTCTCAGGTGCCTGATCGTCCAAGGAAGCGATAGCTGTGCCTCATCCCAAGGAGCCAGAAATCTGGAGTCGGTGCCTCGAGTCGCATCGAGTTTGTGCCTGCTTTGAGCTGCTTTTGTATAGAGGGACATAATGTATGGAACGGTGTTATTATAATCGAGAGAAGAGTGCTTGAGCGATCTGTAACCTCGGCCATGCGCCGCTTGTAACAATTTCGATTATCAATAAAAGAGCTTGTTTTCATTATGTCATTGTGATCTTCACTTTTCTGCAATATGTGTGCCGCTGCTTCAGTATTGAATACCTTACTTGCCCTTGTATCAAAGCTTTGGCCTTGTGCAAGCGCATCTTAGGCTTGCACGGCATCACGTCCGTGCGAGGACGATCGGTTCCGTAGGGACCAAAGCGAGGACGAACGGACCTGCGGGACCGGGGCGTGACATAATGGTATCAGAGCGACTCGATTCCTTGCCCATTCCGTTGCCTCCGACTCTAAGTTGTGATTGTGTTGCAATGGACGTTCCATACAATAAGTCCGTAAATATTCTCAAAGATGCGCGAAAAAAGTTTTCTGGATTTGTTTTCATTGCTTGAGAAGTGATTTGTGATTTCTGGATTTGCTGAGTTTTGATTAAGGAAGGTGAGGGATGAGGATTATCGCTGCTTTGTGTTTTCGTGAGTTTCTCCTTGAGTTTCGAGGACGAAACTCTTTGTTGGTGGGTAAGTATGTAGTGCCCCGCTCCGCGTAGGCACTATGTACAAGTGAGATCGCCTTGCTTGCTCCAACGAAAGTCTTCTCGGAGAGTTTCCGACCGATTAATCAAAGTGAGTGGGCAGAACTGCATTCTCTGATTCTTGCACGACTTAATAATGAATCTGAGTTTTTGAATGCTTGTTGCTTAATAAGATTGTTTTATAAGAAGAAAGATAGAACCGACTCAGTATGCTAATAAGAGAACTCACATAGCTTGTCATTAAAACGAATCTGCTTGCTTGCCTAATAAGAGAACTAAAATGCTTGTCTGAAATGAGATAGAACCTTGCCATGCTAATAACAAGAGTAAAGAGGATTGCTTGCAATTATATCGTATGCTAGACTGGAATATTAGAATGCTTGTCCACAAAAGATAGAAATGCATGCTAGAGTTATAAGAACTGTTCTTGCTTGTTACTTGTTTAATGAGTTAGCTTTGCTTGAACATGCTTCATTGATTGCTTGTCATAAGATGGAACTTGGAGAATAGCGTGAACTTGTGAATCTAGACTAATAGTCCACCCTGAGGCTTAACACACCTTACTTACGGGAGGGTGTGGCTATTAGGCAATGTGCATTAAGAGAGTGAGCTTCGGCTATCTGGACTTGATAGATGTGTTTGCTTGCTTGTTCTGGATCTTGTGCATAATCATGTATTGATAGGAGCTTGCACTCTCGCATTTGGTCAGGACAACTTGTGCACAAGGATTATCTCTCGAGCGGTTCCTAGGGCACTGGGGATCGTTCGGCCCGGGAAGAGATCTAGATACCTAAGGCTTGTACGTCCTTGGGTAGCCGCGACACGTCTATTAGTGAGATGGGCTTGTACGTCCCAACTTCTAATCCCAATGAGGGGACCATCATATAGTTAGGGCGCATGCTAGGCTAGCCTTCTTGCATACTTAACTGTTTGATGCAGGGACGAACAGGAAACTAGAGAACTGTATACTTTATGTTATGCAAATTGTTGCTAACTTGTGTGTCTGCTGCAGGGATAACCGTTCGGCCGTGGGTAAGAAATATTATTAGTTTATATATAGCCTGCTTATTCATTTAGTCTGCATCGTGATTTATCTGATAGTGGCTCATGCATCAAACATCGGTTGGACAATGGCTATTAGTGCAGAGCTGAACCTCAGTCACAACTGCTAATAGTACCAGTATGTGAGTTATTGGATAGCTGGATTACCGCTGCCAATCCTGAGTTTCTCGGGGACCGAAATCATATAGATGTGTTGCCTTAAGTGCTTGAGTGCATAATAGTCTACTTGATATGCTTGCCTTGATTCGATATTATCAGTCTGCTAGATTAACTTGCCCCAAACGAGATAGATTGTGATGCACAATACATGCTGCACACTGCACGATAGAGCACTGTCCCGAATCGTATGCTTGAGTATCGAATATGCAAAACTGGTTTCTAACTTGTGTTTTCAAAAAGATGTAATCTGACTATAGTTCCGAGCTGCATGAAAAGAACTTAGGTAAAACTAGCAAGATCACTAGTAATAAAATATTTTGCCACAAGTTTAATTAGTGTGGGTTTCAGGGGGTGTAGCTTCTGTTCAGTTGTTTATATCTCACCAGTACTTGCATAAAGTGCTGACCCACCAACAGTCTGCTTGTTCTCAGGTGCCTGATCGTCCGAGGAAGCGATAGCCGTGCCTCATCCCAAGGAGCCGGAAATCTGGAGTCGATGCCTCGAGTCGCATCGAGTTTGTGCCTGCTTTGAGCTGCTTTTGTATAGAGGGACATAATGTATGGAACGGTGTTATTATAATCGAGAGAAGAGTGCTTGAGCGATCTGTAACCTCGGCCATGCGCCGCTTGTAACAATTTCGATTATCAATAAAAGAGCTTGTTTTCATTATGCCATTGTGATCTTCACTTTTCTGCAATATGTGTGCCGCTGCTTCAGTATTGAATAGCTTACTTGCCCTTGTATCAAAGCTTTGGCCTTGTGCAAGCGCATCTTAGGCTTGCACCGCATCACGCCCGTGCGAGGACGATCGGTTCCGTAGGGACCAAAGCGAGGACGAACGGACCTGCGGGACCGGGGCGTGACAAATTTAACCCCATGTACTCCTAATTAATTCTAGAACATCGTGCGTGTTCGATTTAATTAATTAAATTTAATTTCTGCCTTTGTGCAATTCTCCAATTGTTGGGGGGCTTTTATGCAAAAACACATTGAGGTGTCCCCACCATTGGACAATTCATAAAAAAATTATTTTTTCCCTTCATAGGAATTTTTTCCATAATTTTCTAGATGTGCAAATGTAATACCCCGTTCCGCTCAAGCAGACTGCCGATTTAAACGGCAAAGTGCAAACGTCCCGACCTGCCTTGCTCAGCGAGGCAACTCATTTGAGGCAAGGATATCCAGACTTGGTCCCTACAGGAGTTCGGCTTAGGCTTTCAGAGGCTCGCTCGCAGTATCACTCGACCGAGACGGATCATCGCTAAGGTGGGTGGCTACGGTGAACTTGTCTTTGCTTAGCCAGCACACATAAAATACGGAATGATACATGCTAGTCGCTAGGTGAATCACCCCTGCATGCTAATAAGAATACAACGCACCTAGCTAAAGGGAATAATCCCAACTTGTATTGCTTATGCTAGAACATGAAAATGAAATATTGTTATATATTCAGACCTTCGCATGTTACCTTTGCCTCGTGCAACCAGACCCGCTATGCCTCGAGTAGAACGACTTGTATATATTCAGTAGCGCACTGTTCTCTCCCTAACACTGCACAACCCTAGATAACATCGCTTGGAAAGGCCCCGTACGGTTTTGCTCGGCTTACCTTCGGGCCCGAGCGAACTTGAATGCTTAAGTTATACAAGTATATGCTTGCCTGCTTTTATATATTGCCTAGATCAATGCTTGCTGCATAACTATGCCCAGACCGTGAAACACTATGCTTGTCTTGCATTCATTTAGGTTCTCCTCGGAAGACTACCTGATAGTTGTTCCGTGCATAAATAAACCTGAAAGTATCTGGGACTGTCGGGTCGCTAAGGCATTTCCCGAACCAGGGAATTCGCACCAAGTCATTGATCCCAAATCCCAGCTCGTGGAGCAATACTGTCCTGTACTAAATCAAATGGCTCACGGAGCCGATACTCAACATTGAGAGTAATCCTGATCCTGCCTTAACAAGTTCCATATATATATATCCTGACTTGAACTCGTTCCATGAAACTTGTTCTATATATATATATATCTCCTGCTTTGAACTTGTTCCTGTGTCTGACCACAGACCCTGAAGATTAGAGACTTGCCTGGTCACATGACAACTTGGAAAACAAGGTTTAGTTTCGCGGACGGTTGCTGGGGCGCTGGCACCGATCCGATCCGGACGGAACTCCTGAGTAGTCGCCTGCTTCGAGCGGGATGTGGTGCAATGCCTCCTGTTTTGCTTGCACACCATTCCGACAAGAGACTACGCCGTCCACTAATGGCGCCGTGCCAGTGACCTCATGTTTATATAGATAAGTCATCCTCGCTTAGCGGCTACCCACGTGCGAGTCATTGCATTGCATCGAGAATAACTGAACACCTGAACGATCTTGTTATAACAACACTTGTGCATAAAGAGCACTTGATCATCGTATGCAACACACCTGATATTTCCTGTAACCCGTGCACCAGAACGGGATCTCGCACTGAAACGCTTGTGTTTGCATATGCTTTGCCCTGAATGCTTATACATGGTTGTGCTTGAATTAACTTGTTTTGCCTTGGACAGGGAAGGATTGGTAAGTTGGTAAGTTTTACCGTATTTTCTCTTATATCGCACGGCACACTGCCACACGAGTTAGGCTATTCAAATCTTGCATGAAACTGATCCTAAGGCAACTAGAAAGACAACTAAATAGTTGGGCACGAAACTGATATTACGTGTTTGGATTTGTCGAGCGGGTGAGTAGCCTCCCCACCAGTGCATTCATGTACTGATAACCCACCAGATTGCTTGCAGGGTGCGGGAGAACCTCGTTCGGTGCGGATGCCTCCTTCGTGCGCGCTAAGGCGTGGGGTTCAACTCAGAAGCCTTGGAACGCTGCGTTCGGAACTGAAGCACATATACAAGACATAATATTGGAACATCGCCTAAACATCGCCTGAACATTTCCTATATATCATCTATAAATGTAGCCACTGAGCACACTTTTATGTTTCAGAGAGAGTGCTCGAGCGACTTGTAATCTCGGCTATACGCCGCCTGTAACACTTGTTTCAATATGAATAAAAGACCTTGCTTTACTTCAACTTGTGTTTTCATGCTTCCACTATATTATCGACTCAGTGAACCTGTTACCGATCACCTATGCGTTCATGATTCCGCTGCACTCGGACAATCTGTGCGACTCTGTGGCTTAGAACTCTTACCGCCAGCCATGAACCACGGCCTTGCACGGGCGCGGCTAACGCTCGTGCGACATCACGTCCGGATGGGTCAAAGCGATCGTTCCGCGGGAGCGCTGGCGCGGTGATTCTCGTCTAGCGGGAACGGCCGATTTGCTTGCGGGAGATCGAGACGTGACAGATTGGTATCAGAGCCTGGCTTATACGCCTTTGAACTTCGTTTATAATATCTCTGTTTCGAAAGCTCGTTCGTGGGTTATGTGCACACACTTTCTCAATGCCTCGATGGGATGTTCCAAACAATAAGTCTAAATACTTTCAAAGAGTTGCATTTGAATAGTATGATTGTTTGTAAGAAATTGTGTTGCAAGGGCCTTTGTGCCAACCTGTACTAGTCCTTATGGGATTAGATTCGTGCTAGACTCGTGCATTATGTGCAAACCCAAAATGTCTATACATGTTTACCCAACTGGTTAGTGCGAAAACGAATATTGCCCGAACGGTTAGCTATGCACTCAGCCTTTCGGCTAAGTTGTGTAGAATATCGTGCACCAAGACCCTTTGGTGCAAGCTAGTTATAAACGAGATTTGGATATCGTTCATAAATAATACAAGTCAGACTTAGAGCTGCAAATCGATAGACTTCATCGGATTTATCGCTTAGGCGAATATTAAGAATCATGCTTGGTTATGGAAAATAGCTCGAACGAGATTTTTGTTGGAAGACAAAATCAAATATAGTTGCTTGGATGACTATCAATCCAGAATATATAATGAGATTAGATTTTATCAGGCGACCCTGAGTATCGTGCTAGAAATTGAGGAACGAGTTGGTGAATAAGCTAACGATAATGCGAGCACCGGTTAAGAACTTGATGGAATGACTTGATTCTGAGTGGTGGATGGATCATTTAGAAACGTCCAAACGGATCCATAACCCGTGTGATAGTCAGACTAAAAAATATTGAGAATGACTTAAATAAATGATAAGGCTTATATCGAATAGAAACTCTCGGAAATGGAAACCAATATCTTGGTTAAGGAAAACTTGTTGGAAATTGGAGAATCGTGTGAGCGGTTTCGGATTTAAACAAACGGATTGAACATGAATAAATTATCGCTCGAACAAGTTAACCCGAGAATGAAATATTTTGGCTTCGGAATATAAATTTGACTTGGTATCGATAATTTGGAGATAGCATGGATCGATACAAGCAAAGAAAATATTAGGTTTCTAGGAATGATATAAGTGATAACATATCTTGCTTGGAGTTTGGAAGAACGAACTCGATATATGGAACATATCAAGAAAAGTAAGACTTGGGCTGGAATAATTGAACTTGGTTATCGAAGAATAATGCCAAAGAGTAGACTGTGGAAATATCGAACGATAACATTGAAGTTGGATGATTTTGCAAGACAAACTATAATCACCGCATAAACGGATTTGTCTTGGTGGAATTACAGTTGGATGGAAATTAAAGGTTAAAGGATAAGGCGTCTCGATCGTGTCAAAGATAGCCATAACATTCAAACGTTCTTGTCTTGTACGAGCATAACTCTATGTCGCACATGCGTCACGCCCGGATTAGGACGATTATCCAGCGGGAGCGTTGACGTGATGATCTCACGTCCAACGTGGATGGTCGAACTTACGGGAGACCGAGGCGTGACAATTTATGGATCGTCTTGACTTCTGGTTCGATACAATAAAGCAAACTTGGAATGCAGTGATTGAAAATGTTTCAATGGATTAATTAGCCTAGAACCTGGAATAAATCATGTTTGATGGTTTTGTGAATGAATACGTGAATCAGGTTGAACGACTTGGAGAAATAATCTAAGGTTTAGAATTGAATCCTGGCTTGGTGGTCTAGGCTTGGAATGGATATGATTCTATCAAAATATAATTGAGGAGATAGAATATGCAAACCCCTAGGCTTGTCCTGCAACTTGGATATATATTGGATTTTATTACACGGACTCGTCCCCCGTGCAAACGAACATGTTAATGAGAGTAGGTAAATCTGTGCTCGATGTTTAGAAATCTGAGTGAAACGAGCTTGGGTAGAATACCCCGTATAAATGAACAATGGTTTGACCATAGGAAATGGGGCGAGCATCGTGCGACAAATTTGTACGATGAATCGCGATATGCTTGAACCTGTACCTATGACCTTGTGAGCTGACCTAGTGATAGGCAGACAACCATGTGCCGAGTAAATGAACCTGTGCTACCGACTTTACCATATTGCTTGTATAAAGCATCACAACTGGGGCAGCAAGACTTAGGGTTAGACTTGGGAACGATAACGTATGCTAAGTTGACCCGAATGGATGGACGCTAGTCGGTATCAGATTGATCGTGTTTAACGGTAGTGCAAATACTTGGTTGAAATGGAAATGATATGGGATTGGATTGAACCCTTGAGATTTTCACAAGTAGCTTTTCTGATTTCACTATCCCTAAGTTTGGTTGAGTGCATGTGTTTGAGGGACGCTTCGAATATGTGCACGATCCAAGACTTAAGAAATGTGAAACTCGAGTGCTAAGACTTCGATATCGCTAAGTTGGTTGACATGCATGTGTTTGAGGGACGCTTCGAATATGTGCACGATCCAGACATGCGATATGCTGATCTCAAAAGCTAGTGCAAGTGAATGTCCTCCTGAACATGCACAACGACTTGTATAGGTTTGCCTCAGCCTTAGATCGCTATCCAAGATCGATTGAAACGTGCCTCGTGTTAAGAAACTTGTCCCGCGCCAAGGCGCAAATGGGACTGACTCAGTATACACGTGACACGACGTAAGCATCGAGTAGGGGATTGTGTTCCAATGGATCTAGTGGTACCGATAGCTACGCTTGGGCTAGATTCGAGAATTCGATAGTATGGCTTGCCCTCAGGAAGTCTCGAGGACGAGACTTTTTCTGAGTGGTGGATAATGTAATACCCCGTTTCGCTCAAGCGGACTGCCGATTCAAACGGCAAAGTGCAAATGTCCCGACCTGCCTTGCTCAGCGAAGCAACTCGTTTGAGGCAAGGATATCCAGACTTGGTCCCTATAGGAGTTCGGCTTAGGCTTTCAGAGGCTCGCTCGCAGTATCACTCGACCGAGGCGAATCATCGCTAAGGTGGGTGGCTACTGTGAACTTGTCTTCGCTTAGCCAGCACACATAAAATACGGAATGATACATGCTAGTCGCTAGGTGAATCACCCCCTGCATGCTAATAAGAATACAACGCACCTAGCTAAAGGGAATAATCCCAACTTGTATTGCTTATGCTAGAACATGGAAATGAAATATTGTTATATATTCAGACCTTCGCATGTTACCTTTGCCTCGTGCAACCAGACCCGCTATGCCTCGAGTAGAACGACTTGTATATATTCAGTAGTGCACTGTTCTCTCCCTAACACTGCACAACCCTAGATAACATCGCTTGGAAAGGCCCCGTACGGTTTTGCTCGGCTTACCTTCGGGCCCGAGCGAACTTGAATGCTTAAGTTATACAAGTATATGCTTGCCTGCTTTTATATATTGCCTAGATCAATGCTTGCTACATAACTATGCCCAGACCGTGAAACACTATGCTTGTCATGCATTCATTTAGGTTCTCCTCGGAAGACTACCTGATAGTTGTTCTGTGCATAAATAAACCTGAAAGTATCCGGGACTGTCGTGTCGCTAAGGCATTTTCCGAACCAGGGAATTCGCACTAAGTCATTGATCCCAAATCCCAGCTCGTGGAGCAATACTGTCCTGTACTAAATCAAATGGCTCACGGAGCCGATACTCAACATTGAGAGTAATCCTGATCCTGCCTTAACAAGTTCCATATATATATATCCTGACTTGAACTCGTTCCATGAAACTTGTTCTATATATATATATCTCCTGCTTTGAACTTGTTCCTGTGTCTGACCACAAACCCTGAAGATTAGAGACTTGCCTGATCACAGGACAACTTGGAAAACAAGGTTTAGTTCCGCGGACGGTTGCTGGGGCGCTGGCAACGATCCGATCCGGACGGAACTCCTGAGTAGTCGCCTGCTTCGAGCGGGATGTGGTGCAATGCCTCCTGTTTTGCTTGCACACCATTCCGACAAGAGACTACGCCGTCCACTAATGGCGCCGTGCCAGTGACCTCATGTTCATATAGATAAGTCATCCTCGCTTAGCGGCTACCCGCGTGCGAGTCATTGCATCGCATCGAGAATAACTGAACACCTGAACGATCTTGTTATAACAACACTTGTGCATAAAGATCACTTGATCATCGTATGCAACACACCTGATATTTCCTGTAACCCGTGCACCAGAACGGGATCTCGCACTGAAACGCTTGTGTTTGCATATGCTTTGCCCTGAATGCTTATACATGGTTGTGCTTGAATTAACTTGTTTTGCCTTGGACAGGAAAGGATTGGTAAGTTGGTAAGTTTCGCCGTGTTTCCTCTTATATCGCACGGCGCACTGCCACACGAGTTAGGCTATTCAAATCTTGCATGAAACTGATCCTAAGGCAACTAGAAAGACAACTAAATAGTTGGGCACGAAACTGATATTACGTGTTTGGATTTGTCGAGCGGGCGAGTAGCCTCCCCACCAGTGCATTCATGAACTGATAATCCACCAGATTGCTTGCAGGGTGCGGGAGAACCTCGTTCGGTGCGGATGCCTCCTTCGTGCGCGCTAAGGCGTGGGGTCATACTCAGAAGCCTTGAAACGCTGCATTCGAAACTGAAGCACATATACAAGACATAATGTTGGAACATCGCCTGAACATTTCCTGTAAATCATCCATAAATGTAGCCACTTGGCACACTTTTATGTTTCAGAGAGAGTGCTCGAGCGACTTGTAATCTCGGCTATACGTTGTTTGTGGTATTAAACGAAAGAATGAAAGTGTATTTCAATGACAGGGTTTATACGAGACCCGTGCCCTTTGGTTTACAAACAAACTTGTACAATTCGATCCTATACGAGGATGCGGGAGTACAATTTATTTAATCTGGGTATAAATTGCTATAGGTGTCTGATCTGCGGTCGATCACTTTAGCCCTTGGACTACACGATGTTGAAGAAGTGCCGTGGAAGACGGGATGCAGCTTCGAAGGTTGCGAAGGAGGGTGGATGCGCGATGCTGAAGGTCGTCGCTCCCTATTCCTTGCCTGAGCTCTGTATTCTTCTCTCTCTCTCTGTCTCTCCCTCTTGATCTCCGGTTCGGTGACCTTGTTCGATCCTTCTTTCAAAGTTTCGAGCTTTGATCTGATATTGGTATTCTTGGCCAAATTTTTCGACCTGGTTCGATCTTCCAAATTGTCGACCTTGTTCCCCATTGATAGGGGTCTCTATTTATAGAGTTTTGGTGATAGTGACCACTCCATCGGTGTAACAACCGAGGAGTGGAAAGTACAGCACCCTTTTACACAACGATTAAAGTAACCAATGCCTACGTATAGATGATCTTTTGAATGAGCGTGTGACGCGGGTCCAACTAAGGGGACACAACGCGTACAATTGCTACTAAGATCACGGCGTAAAAGCCACGTAGGTAGGTATCCACGTAGGTAGGTATCCACCCGCTGCGTACTGTGCCAGGGTGCTGATGTGGACGTCTTTAGCCGGAATTACGGCTTTTGGAGATCAAATCTTTGGCAGAGATTTGCCATCATCCTGTGCATTAAATGCGGAGACGTGCCTTGAGGGGAAACTGTCACCGCTCTGTGCGTTTTGACGGAGGGACGTGCCTTGAGGGGACACTGTCACCGCTCTGTGTGCTTTGGCGGAGAGACGTGCCTCGAGGGGACACTGTCACCGCTCTGTGTGCTTTGGCGGAGAGACGTGCCTCGAGCCCTGTACGAAGCGCAGCTTTTGACGTGGCAGGCGGTTTGTCTTCTGCGGAGCGTAAAACAGCCCATGTTTGCCTGTGTAAAACAAGGCAGCGTGTTCTCTTTGCACGCGAAAGAGCGGTTTACGCCGGGGGATTTTAGTAAGCGCCGGTTTGGTGATATTTTAACCAAATCCTCTGCATTAAATGTTGAGATCCGCCATCATACTATGGAGCGCGTCCCGAGGGGTCTGCCCCCGTTCCCAGCCGTCGTTTGGGTAGCTGTGCAGCACTTTTTGTCAGGAGTCAGAGGTCAGGTTTACTGCGTGACTGGACAGTTTTTTTTCGGGAATACGAAGCGTTCCTCGTACGCTTTAACGCTGCTTTGAGAGCGGCTGGGTTTTACGCCATGGAGGCGATGAAGAACCCTGTTTTACGCTGGATGGCTCTGAAGGCCTCTGCCTACGCTGCTCTGTATCAAGACGCTGCGTAGATCTTCTAAGCGTTTTTTTCATGCTTCTACATACGTCGCCTGTAACACTTGTTTCAATATGAATAAAAGAGCTTGCTTTACTTCAACTTGTGTTTTCATGCTTCCACTATATTATCGACTCAGTGAACCTGTTATCGATCGCCTATGCGTTCATGATTCCGCTGCACTCGGACAATCTGTGCGACTCTATGGCTTAGAACTCTTACCGCCAGCCATGAACCACGGCCTTGCACGGGCGCGGCTAACGCTCGTGCGGCATCACGCCCGGATGGGTCAAAGCGATCGTTCCGCGGGAGCGCTGGCGCGGTGATGCTCGCCTAGCGAGAACGGCCGATTTGCCTGCGGGAGATCGGTGCGTGACAGCAAACGCGCAACATCGCCCTTTTATTTTTAAACCAATCCCTGCATTTTAAATCATGCAATTATAGCCCTTCCAAGCATCCCCATGTGAGCCCAAGGCCCAAGCCCAAGGAATGTTGACCAAGCCCTAATTCCTAGGTCAACCCAAACCAAAATTTTACATGTATATAAACACCTCTTCCTTCCCTTTTCTTTATAATTTATTTTCCTAAGAAAAACCTAACCCAACTCCAATTCAGCCGACCCCCCCCCCCCATTTCATTTACTGTTCTTCTTCCTCCTCCAACCCCTCGCCAGAGCTCTGACCCCCGGAGCAACCACTCACCACCGCCATTAACACCCCCTATCCTCCTCGACCTCGACTTCCTCCTAGCCGACTCCTATTCATCACCTCCCCCTAGCTCCTCCGGCCATCCACCGCAGAGATGACTCGCCTGAGAACAACTTCCACCCGACTCCCTGAGTCGCCGGAGAAACACCACCCTGTCCTCCTCTTCTCCGCTGCCTGAGCCTCGACCCGCTGCTCCTCCTCGAGCCAGCAGTCGACCACCCCCGAATCCCACGTCCTCCGACGAACCACAGCCAATCGTTGCACCACCTCCCCTCTTCGTCTCCACCAGCGTCACCCCGAGCTCCATCTCATCGACGTCTCATGTTCATTCGATCACCACGAGCTCCTTCCTGTGTCTCTGTCAGCCTCCTCTTTCCTCTTTGGCCGGAGCTCCCCTGGCCGAGCTCCTCCCCCGGAACCCGAGCACCTCCAGCCAAGCTTCTCTCCCTCGACCTGAAACTCCTCCCCTAGCCCCCTGCTGCTCACCCCTACCATCAACACCACCATACGCCACCCAGGCCGACACCACCGACACCACCACAAACTCCCCTACAGCTCCCCCTGGCCGGATCTCCTCTCCCCCGGCCGGGCTCCGGTCAGCAGGCCGCCATCATGATCATCATATCAATACCACCACCATCAATATAAACACCCCCATCAACATCTCATTAGCACCTATCACGACTTGCACCCGGTGTAGGGATGCAAGTCGGGAACAACGTCCAGCCTACGCCGCAGCATCGGCTGTAGAACGCTGTCTTGGTCAACTATACTATCTAATTATCTCACTATAAAGCATAAACCTCTAATAATATCTCAACTCCAAGATGAGAGTATAATCAACTTAGTTCGACACAATACTCAATCACATTACTATGGCACGAGAAGATATCACAGAAGTCTAACATAACTAAGCAGTTAAAAATATAACAACAACAAATAGAAATAATATCCAAACACAAATATATGCCGGAAACAAATCCGGTACCAAAATGCTAAAGAGAACTAACTATGCTAACTAGTGAATCCGGCTAAATCTCTCGACAGTCACTCCAGAACTAGTGGGTCCAAGTCTGCACCATCTATAGGCTGAGGTCCGTAGTATGTCGGACAGCAATCTCCCGGATCCTCTGAAAAATAGTTTCCAGTCAGGAATGGAGCGAAGTACAACCCAATAGCAGTTCCAATTAATTGACAAAAACTATAAAGCAGTAGAATAGAAGATGCTATCTACGATGAGGATATAACTGATAATCAAGAACAATGAGAGAATAGGCAATACTAACAACAGAATATAATCAATGCGTACAAGAATGAAGGAATAAACTATAATGTCAGAATAGAACAAGGTAATCAATGAACTGAATAATGGAATCTATAATAACTATGTGATTTGAGATACTAACTAAATATGTGATCGGCCTGGGAGATTCAATGATTACACTAAGGAGCTAACTCAACCATACGTGAATTGCATGGTTAGTTAGTAGCCAATGATTACACTACTAGCCGATAGTTTCTTGATCACATATTTAATTGGTATTTCCCTCGCCCCGACTGATATGATGGATCGAATCATGACACGTCACTAGCCAATGTATCCAATGTTTAATCTACAATATTCAATGTTATCCAATACCAACAAGGACAGTATCCGATACCATCTCCATAATCAAGGTAACATCCCATGACTGACGATCCAATAACAATATCAATCTGTGTACCATCGTGTCAAGAATCATAAGTAACATTTCTAAATACTTGAATTATAGTGGTAATCAAATAATGGAAACTATCAGAGAATGTACTCGCCTATGGTCCAGAGCAAATGATGAAAAAATGATGTCCGAACTGGTGTCACAGACCTATATATAAAATATTGCATTAATACAAGTTTTTGGGAAGAGAAATAAATTAAACTAGTCAATTTCTAGGTCATAAAACTATTTCTAAGTCAAAAGTCAAACTAGGTCAACTCTAAGTCAACTATAGTCAACTATAGTCAAATTATGGTCAACTACCTATTTCTAGGTTGCATGAGTCTAACTCAAGGATATTAGGCTCACACACTATGAATCTAGGCCATACAAGCTACATCTTAGGATATTAAGATACCGTATCTCAGGATACGCAAACAAGGGATAAATATAACACATATGTACATATCAAATAATATATATATATATATATATATATATATATATATATATATATATATATATATATATAATCATAATTACAAATGCTAAATGGATACCTTGGTTTCGAACCAACTTGGTATCGCAATACTAAACCTCTATCTTGATATCCAAACCCAATACCTTGATTATCCTCCAATACCTTGATACTTACCTTGGCATCTCAAGGTAAATTCAAAACCTTATTTATACTAACTACCCAACAAAAATTATAAACTACTATGCATTTAATATTTATATAATACTATATACCTTATTTTAGTCACCTTAATACCAACCTATAATTAGTTTACAACTATCCTATTACTTATGCCAATACCTACTACTCATACATTGGTATATCTTGATACTTACCTTGGTATCTCAAGGTAATTGCCAAAATCTTATATATATACTAACTACCCATCAATAATTACATATATCAATCCAATATAACTCTAGTATGTACTAATAGAAAAATACTAACTACCAACTACACACTGACTATTAATACATATATACGTACATACATACCTACAAATATATAATATATAAAAGATACTCATAACAATTGATAACTAAAATATACCAACTATTCTAATAAATTTATATGCTACAACTAAATATATACATATATAGTATACTATAATACAAATAGCAATTAGGAACATATTTATATATATATATTAATTACCATATATATATATATATATATATAAATATATATATATAACCCACCATATATATTTATACAATATATATTTAAATACATATATATAACCCATAATATATATTTATACAATATACATATAAAACTATATATAACTATACATACACTTATACATAGTAAATTGTATAAAATACCACATAGTAACATACACACACACATATAGTAATATGTATATATAACTATACATATATGTATACATATATATAATCATACAATAATATAAATACATAACAATATATAATATAACTATATATATAACCACATATAAATATATCTACTATATTATATATACATATGCTACCACTTATATATATATATATATATATATATATATATATATATATATATATATATATATATATATATATATATATATATATATATATATATATATAATCATATAATAACTATAAATAATCTAATTACTTAATTAAACATACACATATATTATATAAAACATATACATATATTTACATCCCTAACATATATTATAACATATATATTAATGCATGTAGAAGAAAGCTACATAATATGTATTCTATTAATACATATATAATACATAGATATATGATACAATAAATACTATAATAAATATACATAATACATATATAATATATATAGATACATACACAATTATAATTCAAGAATTAAAGCACAATTAATTAGATCTACACATAAACACACAACAATTGGAGAGTATCACACCGTATCCCACTAGATCTAGGATACGCATGCGACACGAGTCCACCACACATCCAATTGTACCCCGAAGGACACAAACAAATCACATATAATATTTATGAACAAAACAAAGTGTCAAATGTAGATCTATGTGTCCGTGTCAAAATACGACATGTACAAAGTCCCGTGTCGGAGGAAAAACTCCCAAAATAACACGTATCACCAAATTATTGGAATACGACCTACACGTACCCAATTGTGGACACGACACTAGCCCCAAACACATAAATATATGCCAAATTGATCTATAGGATCAATTGATACATACAACAAAAGTCATTTTCGAAATTCTTCTAAAATTGACACAAAAATATCATAACTTTCTCCATAGGTCTCCTATGAACACAAAACCAAATTCTATGGGTAGTACATACATATGGGTTGATTATTCATGATTAAATCTCAGATTTAGAAGCTATTTTAAGAGAAAAAAATTAAATTATACCTATTGGGAGATGGATTCCCAATAAAATCTCTAAAATTGGTGAAATTAGCTTCCAACTTATAGATCCTTGCTCCTCTTTGTAGATCTTTGCTTCCTCCTTCTAGATCCTTGCTCTTCTAGTCTCTAATGATGATTTGAGAAGTAATTGGGTGAAAATTTGGTAGGAATTTGATAAAATTTGGTTGAGGAAAATTCTAGATCTAGATTTGGAATGAAAAATGAAGAGAGAAAGTTTTCATCCCCTTTATATAGGCCTCACTTGCCCCCCCCCTCAAGCTACTATGTAAAGTCTAAAATACCCCTTAGGGCCTCTCATGAAGAAATTAATTAAGGAGGGAAGCTTCAAGTCCAATGATTTAATTAATTTAATCATCCTCCTAATTAATGGGCTTTCTAGTTGGGCTCAATTCTAACAATTAATACATGTTGGTTCATGAGTCTAAACTAAAGTAGTTAGGTCTACGAACACAAGTCCAAAAAATAAATCTAACATGCTAATAATAAATAAATAATACAATAAATAAATATTTAACATGCACAATATTTAATAAATTATGAAATGACCAAAATACCCTTTATTAGAAAATACGGTAGTGACAGCACCTCTTCGTCATCATCATCCCATCATCGTAGCCATCGACGTCGTAGTCATCGCCCTCACAAACACCATTACCATTATCAACACCATCAATCCATCATCATCGCATCATCGTCCTCGACATCATCATCGCATCGTCGTCATCTCTTCATCGTCATTTCAACAATTCACCCTCGTCATCACCATTAGAATCATCACAATCACCACCATTACAATCACCATCATCGTCACCAATACCTTAACCTAATTACCCTCATCCTCCTTCTCATCATCGTCGTAATAATCATCATCATCACCTCATCGTATCAGCAGCCATCAGCCCATTATCATCACTTTTAATCATTAGTATCATCATCACACCATCATTCACATCTCCATCCTCGCCATCGTCCTCGTCGAACACCATTGCCCTCGTCATCATCATCAGCATCACTTCATCGTCATCTCAGCATAGTCGTCACCATCATCATCATCGTCGTCAACCTCACCGTCGTACCCGTGCACGTACTCCGAGGTATGAACCTGTCTGTCTGCTCCATTTAAGTGTGCTTGTGTGTATGCCAGTAGGATATTAGTATTACTTATTGACTGATAGCTGATATCGGACCCTGATTCGGTGAACCCAGTACTGCGTACACGAACTCGTACTCGTATGCATATAGCATTCAGTTTGATATATATATATATATATATATATATATATATATAGTATGCATATATAAATATTTATATATATATATATATATATATATATATATATATATATATGGTATATATGTATATTGTAATTAATTATATGCTAATAATAATTAGGACTATATATATTCAGACTGTATGACCCTAGGACACCGTGGACTGTCCCGTACTTACCCTGACCATGTTGACCCTAAGAACTTGTGAATTGCCTGCCTTGCGTACATTAACGCACTGGCTTAGACACCTGTCAGCTGACTGTCTGGTTGTGTACAACACTTGAAGATGTGATCGCGTAATTGACCGTGTTAGATGACTAGTGTTACCCCTAATATACCCCCTGAGTCCCGTGTAATTATTGTTGTGTGTTCACTAGTGTAATGACTAATGATTTTATTGTATTATATCATATGTACATAGGATATTAGATTTGTTCTGCGCGACTTCTGGAGCAGGTTATTGGTACATTGCAGTGTCCTTGCCAGGCAAGTATACCTTGCCATTGTACCGTTATTCATATTCCATATGTTGCATGCATCTTTATTTTCTGTCATTAGTTCATATATTTTAACTGTTATATAAAATACACGCGACGGTGTCGTCGCGGTATATTTTTATTTATGTATTTGCATTGACCTTGTTTATGAGACTACCCCATTATCATGTAGCATCTTTAGGTTTATTGGCCGTGACACAGTTGTTACACGAGTTGTGAGTCTCATATAGATCACGGACTGGCGTGCAGGGTTTGGCCTCCTATACGTGTGGGCCGTGCGTTAGGAATAACTGCTGTTAGGAACTTTGCATGCTAGTAGACTTAGCAGTTATTAGAGGTCTATGGACATAGCCTATTGTAGTACGGTGGTCCCATCCTTGTCCTTGTTTGGTTGCAGGATTGGGCTAGGATACTAGGAATAGGCTATGAACCAAATTGTGTCATGGATGTGACATGCTTAGAGCATGGGGTGGGAAGAACAACAAGTACCGCATTTGAGCTCCTTTGCACTTTTTCTATTGTGCGTCGGGATTCTTCGCTGGAGATACGGGCGGTGATGACCACTATATATTATATTATTATCAGGCGGGCCTCCGGCGTTCGAAAGACGATGTGCCTGTTTAAGTCCCTGGATCCCCAAAAGGGAATCATGCCAAATCCCAGTTTTCAGCCAGATAGCTCACTTGTGGGAAAAGTTGTTCTTAACTGCATTCACTTAGATGGTTAGGCGACCCCATTGGATATTTATTTCAGTACTTTATTGGCATGTGTTTTGTGTATCTTGTTACGTCCCTCTGAGGACCTGGTCCCCTGCCAGGTGTATCTATTCTTGAGTATTTGCAGGAATGCATATTTGGATGGTTATATGTTTCGTGGACGTCTTCTCTTCGAGCCCGTGATTGATAGCTGGTATTCTTATATTGTGTTTGTTGTGTTGTACTTATATTGTAGTTGCTCTTATATTCCAGTTGGTATGGATTTGTTTCCATCCAACTATTATCTCCAGATACTTTGTGTCTAGATCTAGTTCATTGATATTTGTTATTCATTATATTTGATTTTTGTGGATGAGATTTAGATTATACCCTGTGACTTGTGACATATGTTATACCACTGTGGATTTGATTTTTATATTACAGCGTACGTATGGGTTTGGTTTCCATATATTGGAGTTGCCATATCCATGCGGCTGGCATGCTTATGTGTCCTAGTCCTACGTATTTTTGGGACTGGGATGCGACAGAGACTGCATCGGTAATCTGCATATCCCGAGTACATTCATTTCTTTCCTTCTCCTGACCCGGAACGACTACTTGATAGTCTTCCTCGTCTATGTATGCAACATGATTAGACTCTATTCCGTGTCATGTTCCGTGCGGTGCGATGCCTCAGTATGAAATCCAACTACTTTTGTGCCATATATGTAAGAAGCTACTATATTTCAACTCAATAAGACCGACTACGCAAATAGCAAGTAAGATCTCCATGTTCTATACAATGATAAAGCAGGATTATCTCCTTAGCTATGTGCATTCATCTCTTTTATTAGCATGCAAAGGTTATCGCCTGAAAACTAGCATGTATCATTTATTTTTTTAGTGTCTAGCTAAGTAGAGACATGTTCACTAGGGCCACCCACCTTAGCGATGAATCGCATCGGTCAAGCGAGACTCCGAGCGCGCCTCTGAAAGTCTAAGTTTGACTCCATTTGAAGATCCAAGTCGGAGTGCCTTTGCATCGAACTAGCCATCTCGCTGAGCAAGGCGGGTCGGTTCGCTACACTTGTGCCGTTTGAATCGGTCATTCGGGTTGAGCGGAGCGGGTCGTTACATTATACACCACTCAGAACAAGTATCGTCCTCGAGACTTCCTGAGCGAAACTCGTATTATCGCACAACTTCTAAACCAAACTCTATACATCTTGTCTAACTTCCAAGGACTATTTTAATACTATATTTATTTATTTTCTCACCAAGCGTTACGCAGATGTTTAGCCAATTCTCATCGAACGATTCTATCGTTCAATGCTATCGAACTATACTCAACTTAATCGTTGGACTCCCGACTCAAAATCTACTGCGCCTGGCGCAGGGCTGTATTACTCAAACACGGGGTCTTTTTATAACTCAATGGGCACAAAAAACTCAGAATTTTGATGGACTTGCCCTACTGTTATATTTTATCCATACGAACCCAACGCATCCGACCGATTACTTGATGTCGCCTATCGAAACCCACCGTCACGCCTAAACCCAAAATCTCGAATCTCAGCTAACTTTCCAAATCTCGTTTGCATTAATCTCTCTCTGAGTCACCGTCCAATCTCGCTACGTAAATTTACTGTCAGCCAAGGTCGTCGCATTAAATTGTCTACGTTTTCTGACTCTGTCTTTATTGTGCCTTAGCACAAAGCTAAAATGCCCATTTGGGGTACGTTCTATTCCTGCGCGTCTTTGGTCCAATCAAACTTTTAACTTCCTATTCGTTTACTCATTCCGTTTTGCACGCACGAGTGCTTAATAATTTTTATTGAACGATTCATTCGTTCAACTATTGCATTCCCAAACTCAGTCTCTTACTGCGCCTTAGCACAGAACTATCTCGATCGCACGGGGAACGTTATAAACTTTCTTTTATGAAAGTCTAGGTTGAGGCTAATTTACTCCAGTTGCCATACTCGTCCATGCGAATTCGAACATTTTTATTTGCAGCTGCATTCAAATTATGTATATCGCTAAGTTTGGATCGTACCCATATTCAAGGTGTCCCCCAAATATGTGTATTTCAACCAAGCTTAGTGACAGCTAAGTCGGACAAGCTACTCGTAAAATTTTTTTGAATCGTCGATCGTTTCGCTATACGAATAATCGAACTCTGGTTCGATTTAGTTATCGTCTACTCCAATCTCACCCAAATTCAGTATTGCATTACTAGCAACACACATCTTCCAAGCAACGATTTAATTCATTGTGCCAACTTATCTCGAATATCACAAATTTCAAATCATAAGAGTTTCGTCCGACAATTCTCTAATACCATCTTTTTCCTACCTCTTCCAAGCAACGATTTAATTCATTGTGCCAACTTATCTCGAATATCACCAATTTCAAATCATAAGAGTTTCGTCCGACAATTCTCTAATACTGTCTTATTTCTCACCGTCGCATAACCTATCCAACCAAATCAATTATCACCCAAGTCCTATCTCCTATTGTGTTCGTTTTAATGCCAACGTCGCTAGTATACATTCTCAGTTCCAAGTCATAACTCTAAGTCTCGTTGTCCCAGTTCTATCATTTTTTCAAACGATACTCTGAAGTCAGGCACTCCAGTTTAACTTAAGGCATAGGGTCGTCTGCCTAGCTACTAGGTCAGCTCACAAGGTCATAGGTACAGTTCGAGTTTTCGACTCATCGTGCAATCGCGTTGCACAACTCTCACCCAAAATACCCTAAGGTCAGACCATTGTTCTTTTAAACGGGTATTCTACCCAAGCTCGTTTCACTCAGATTTCTAAACATCGAGCCCAGATCATCCTATCACATCAACACGTTTGTTCAACCGAACACACAATATGTCCAGGTCGCATTCAAACCTATCGATTTGCATAGTCTATCTCCTTAGACACCTGATAGGATCCATATATTCAATCTTTTCTAAGTCTAAACCACCAAGTCACGATTCAATTTCTATCTCTTCGATATCAATCACAATTTCAAAGTCGTATCCGTTCACTAAACTATCGAACGTCTTGCTTTATGTTCTTAGACTAACTCATCCCCAAAATACCTTCGATCCACTTGTATTCTGAAAATTGTCTTATCGTGTCGAACCACAAGTCAAAATAATTCTTCAATTGTCACGTTCCGGTCTCCCGCAAGTTCAATCATCCTCGTCGGATGTGAGATCACCACGTCAACGCTCCCGCGGGATAATTGTCCTAATCCGGACGTGACGCATGCGCGAATAAGGAGTTGCACTCGCACAAGACAAGAAGGTCAAACGTTATGGTTATCATCGAACGAACATACATCTTATCGTCACTCTTCGTTTCATCCCAAGTTGTTCATCGATCCATCAAGTCATGTCCATCTAACGACCGTTCTTGTCGTAATCAAAATTCGTCTAGTAAATCATCCAACTTTAATGTTACCGTTTTGATCATTTCAGTCTTCTTCTTGCTTTCCTCAAACAACTAAGTTCAAATCCCAAACCCAAGTCTAATCACTTTCGATACGTTCCATTTTATTAAATTCGTTCATAACATCTTCGAACATGTTTCTGCGAGTTCGATCATCTCCGCCGGACGTGAAATCACTACGCCAACGCTTCCGCGGAATAATCGATCTCGTCTAGGCTCGTTGTCGAGTGTTACCCTTCGAACTCAATTCAAGATCGTTTATTCAAATTCAAGATTAAATTCGTTATCGCTTGTCTCAATCTTCAAATCACAATTTTGCTAACTTGCATCAATCAGTGCTATCTTCCAACCATTGTTGTGGTCTAAAATCTTCCAAATTTGAAACAATCGCATTCGTACTCAAACCGAAATATATCGAGCAATATCCTACTCAAATCCAAAATTTTCATGCGCGCTATCATTCGTTCGCGCCAATATTTTCAATTGCACTAACTCCGATCGCATCCACGATTATTCTATCTCAACTCAAGTTTTAATTTGTTTGTTTCAACTCAAAGTCGCTCGTATAATCCTCTAAGTTTTTTCGACCATGATATCAATTTCAATTGCCTTGAATTCCTGTTCGATGTAAGCCTTATCCCTTGTTCAACTCATTCTAAATCGTTCGAACCAAATCTTGTATGCTTCCTTCGAGTTTGCTTACTACTAGGCATATTATACTAAGGCCTACACAATCTCGTCGCTTGCTGCTAGCCTCATTTAATACTCCAAAATTCACGATTTGTTCGAACATTTCTAAGCCGACTAATACACCACTCAGGGTTCGAGCTATACTTTATGAATATTTATAACTCATTATATTCTCAATTCGTATATTCGAACCTGGGACTATCGCATACACCACTCAAGAATTGAGTCATCCTATTAACTCCTGAATTGCATTCGCATCCTTCACTCGTATATCCAATTCGTTCCTTATAACTCCAGCACGATCCCTATTTGTCGTCATAACGATCTTAGGCTCGTATGTACCTCTATTCATAGTCCTCCATTCAAACTATATTTTGAATCATAGCTTATCGCTACGAATAACCGTCCAAACTATATATAAAAATCCAACACAATTCCCATTAATCGCCTTAGCAGTACTCCGATAACGTCTCTATCTGTTTCCATTCTAAGTTCGACTTTTATTCGTATCCGAACGATACCCAAATCTTGTTGCAACTCGCTAGCACCAAGGGTCTTGGCGCACGATACTCAACACTTCGCCAAAAGGCTGTGTGCATAGGCAACTATCTGAACGATATTCTATCTCGCACACTAACTCGCTTGGTGTTTTCGTATAGGCATTCAGGCTGATATATAACTTGCCAATTTTAACACGAGTTTATTCCCACGATGTCTGACACAGGTTGGCACAAAGGCCCTCGCAGCATAATTCCGTTCAAGCAATCATATCATTCACATGCACTTTTCAAAAATATTTAGACTTATTGTATGGAATATTCATCGAACATCGAGAGAGCATCTATCACTTTTTCAATACACAAGTTCAAAACTGAGAGAATCGAAACGAATTCCATGGACGTAAAGCCGTGCTCTGATACCAAAATGTCATGCCCCGATCTCCCGCAGGAATCAACCGTCCCTGCTGGGCGCGAATCACCATGCCAGCACTCCCGCGGGATAATTGTTTCCATCGGGACGCTATGCCATGCGAGCTTGGTGTTGCGCTCGCGCGAGGCAAATATCGAAACGGCCGCTGATAACTAGTTCGCAGAGTCGTCATAGCGGAAACATAGAATAAACACAAGTATTGAATCCAAATCAAGCTCTATATTGATATGAAGTAAAGATTACAAGCGGCGCTAGGCCGATATTATAAGTCGCTCATGCTTTCTCTTTCTCTCTACAATGAATGTCATACCCCGATCTCCCGCAGGCTAATCGGCCATCCTCGCTAGGCGAGAATCACCTCGCCAGCTCTCCCGCGGGACGATCGCTTTGGCCCATCTAGGCGTGATGTCGCACGAGCGTGAGCCGCGCCCGTGCAAGGCCGTGGTTTATTTGGCTGGCGGTAAGAGGTCTAAGCCACAGAGTCGCACAGATTGTCCGAGTGCAGCGGAATTATAAACGCGTTGGCGATTTGGTAACAAGTTGACTGAGTCGATAATAGCGAAAGCATTGAATAACACAGGTAGAAGTAAATCAAACTCTTTATTGATATAAACAATGTTACTGGCGGTGCATAACCGAGTTTACAAGTCGCTCTAGTCTCTCTCTGAAACAGTAAAAGTGTGCCAAGTGGCTACATTTGTGAAAAGATGTACAAGCGATGTTCCAACATTATGTCTTGTATATGTGCTTCAGTTCCGGACGCAGCGCTCCAAGGCTTCAGAGTGAACTCTACGCCTTAGCACGCACGAAGGTGGCATCCGCATCGAACGAGGTTCTCCCGCACCCTGCAAACAACCTGGTGGTTTATCAGTACACGAATGCACTGTTAGGGAGGCTACTCACCCGCTCGACAAATCCAAACATGTAACATAGGTTCCGTGCACCAACTATTTTGTTGTCTTTCTAGTTGTGCCTTAGGATCAGTTTCATGGCATAAATGAAAAGCCTAACTCGTGTGGCAGTGCGCCGTGCGATATAGGAGAAAATACGACGAGACTTACCAACTTACCAATTCTCCGTCCCTGTCCAAGTATAAATCAAGTTAATTCAAGCACAAGCATTAATGAACATTCAGGGGCCATAACATATGCAACACAAGTGTGCTACGAGTGGGTTCTAATCAGGTGCACGAGTTCTTCTTTTAAACTATGGAACACAGGTGTACTTGTTACTCAGATTCATTATTAATTCACAGATTCATTGATCTTTTATCAGGATACTTAGATTCAGATTCATAGATAAAATGCAATGACTCGCACGCGGATTGCCGCTAAGCGAGTATGATTATGTAAATGCACAGGATTCGCTGGCATAGCCATTATGGACATAGTCGCAATAAGACGGTGGTTCCGATGCCCCGACAACTGACCGAACTTATCTGTGCTAGGAACAAACTAGCGCGACTACCGAATTTTCTCCTTGGCCGGATCGATCCCGGTGCCCCGGCCCCCGTTCGAGGAAATCAAGCTTGTGCCCAAGCGTCCGCGACTAAATGAGTTCTTTGATTGTTCTTTCATTATTCTGAGTAAACGGCAATGGTTGTAGGCACAGGTCATGATTCTCGCTACAAGCCATCCCAGGCCGTTCCTGATTTAGTGGTTCATTTATTCTGAATTTCACACAAACAGACATGAAAATCCTTGATTCATTGTTCAGATGTAACTTGACATGATGCGTTGCCCTGGTTCGGGGATTGCCTTGGCGACCTAACGGTCCCGAATACCTTCAATGTTCATACTTTCACAGAATTTCGGTGGTTTGGATGAAACAAGGCAAGATAGCATTACTAGATATTGGCATGCAATTATATGACAAGCTCTGAATCGAGGTAATATATAAGTAGGCAAGCATGCATTTGTATAAACATAAGCATTCGCATTAGCTCGGGCCTGAAGGTAAGCCGAGTAGTGAAACTGTAAGGGGACTTTCCGAATGACATGATCTAGAGTCATGTAGTGTAAACAGGTGAACAGTGCACTAAGAAGAGCATATACGTATCGTTCTATCGAGGTATAGCAGGGTCCATTTGCACAAGGCAAATGTAGCATGCGAGGGTCTGAATATAAGCAATGTTTCATTTCCATATTCTAACAGAAGCAGTACTAGTTGGGATTATTCCTTTAGCTAGGTGCGTTGTATTCTTAATAGCATGCAAGGGGTGATTCACCTAGAGACTAGCATATATCGTTCCATATTTTAAGTGTGCTGGCTAAGCAAAGACAAGTTCACCGTAGCTACCCACCTTAGCGATGATTCGCCTCTGTTGAGCGATACTCCAAGCGAGCGTCTGAAAGCCTAAGTCGAACTCCTGTAGGGCCAAGTCTGGATATCCTTTGCCTCCAACGAGTATTCTCGCCTGAGCAAAGCGGGTTGGGACATTGCACTTTTGCCGTTTGAATCGGCAGTCCGCTTGACCGAAACGGGGTATTACATCATACACCACTCAGAAAAAGTTTTGTCCTCGAGACTTACTGAGCGCAGGCCGTTCTATCATACTATCGAATCTAACTCAAGTGTAGCAATCGGTACTACTAGATTCGTTTGAACAGAAATTCTTACTCGATCCTTACTCCTTGTCGCGTGAATTGCCGAGTCAGTCTCCTTTGTGCCTTAGCGCGGGACATGTTGCTTAATGCGTAGTACGTTTTAGTCGATCTTGATTAACGATTTAGGGCTGAGGCAAACTTATACAAGTCATTATTGTCACGACCCGCACCCGGTATAGGGGCACGAGTGCGTGAGTACGTCCAGCCTACGCCGCAACATCGGCGGTAGAACGCTGTCTAGGTCATGTAACTATCTAATCAATCTCACATGAATATCCAACTCCATGAGGAGACACAGATATCACAATATAATATGGAATACTCAATCACATAAACTAAGGCACGATAAGATATCGAAGAAAATATACGAAATACAAGACAAGTCTAAACAAAAAAATAATCATACCTGCAATCAATAATATCCAATCTCCAAGTATACTGGAAAATAAGTCCTCTAAGTCAAAGTCTGAAAAAAATATTCAGTCAGGATTGTAGCAAAGTACATCTCTAACAGCAGTTCTACATCAATGATATAAACTATGTAGCAGTAAATAGATGGAAATATACAAGATGCATATACATGTACGAGAAATATACAATAAAGGAAATACTGGGAAATACTGTAAATAAATGCGGGAAGGAACAATATGTCAATGAAGAAGATACTAATGACTAAGTGTGTGAGTACTAGCTTTAACATGTGACCGGCTTGGGAACTTGTACACGAGTACGGGCCTGGCTAGTCATACGTGCGGTGTATGACCAACACTAACATGAGAACAAAACTTGTACATGAAGGGTATGATCACATATCTACACTAAAATACTCCCCACCCCGACTGGTATAGAAGATCCAACCATGGTACGCTATGGCACAAGATTCCCTAGGAAGGAAGCAAGTCTCCCCGAGAATCAGTGTCTGTACATGCACAAGATAAACAATGAAACAAGACTTGTACAAGATACACCATGAACAAGGAATAACATCTCATGACGAGATAAAGATATACCAATCCGTGTAACCATCGTGTCAAGAAATATGGATATTTACACTAAATACAATGAACATAGAGAATATCATAGATAAGAAACTATCAGAGAATGTACTCGCCTGTGGTCCTTTGCTGGTATGAATCAGAATCCAAATCACAGTCTAAATAACCTATGTATTACAATTTTACCATGTCAAAATATAATTTATTTTAATTTATTTAATTCTAGAATAATTACTCTAAAATCTTATTTTAATCTTATTATTCTGATTTTTATGTCAAAACTTAATTTTGCCCAAAAGAACCTAAATTTTTATCGACTCGAGACTCATGACACGCAAATCGAGACGATCTGTTGACCAAAAAGTCAACCGACACAAACTCGACTTTAATGCATGATTTCCTGTAGATTTCATCATCAAAAATATGCTAGAATTTACGGCTCGTCCGAATTCAAATTCGTTAGGGAATTATGGTACATACAAATTTTGTATCGTGCACCGATGGTTAAATTCTAACCTAGAAGTTCTACAGAATTAACAGTATATAAATACTTCGAATTAAATTTTGAGAAAAACATATTTCAATGATCTCGACATTATCTTTCCGAAACTTTAAACAGTTCATGATTCTGATTCCTGGTTCTCCCGGAATCGCGAAAACATTGAAACACGTCTATTTTCGGACATGTTGTGCTCTACGAATTTTCCAGAATTTAATACTCATAATTTCGTGAAAAAATTTATATATTCAGAAATCTAACCTCAATACCGTTCTAACGCAAGAAACTGGGCCTCGTTTGGAGTCCGGAACTATGTGCAATGGCTTCTGGAAGATGAAGGAATCCTACAGGGCAATTCTCCAAAATTTGGCTCAAGAAAACCCTAAAAATAAATAACTAAACTATTATATATATAGAGGAGAGAGAGTGCAGCCGCGGCTCGGAGCTTGACACGTGGCAGCCATCCGAGCTGCCCCGCCCAAATCGGACGGTCCGAATCTGACGCGGCTCGGCTCAGCTGAGTCCGAGTCGAACTCTGACTAGGCTCGGCTCGAGGTCGGCTCGACTTCACCCTCACCCAACCCGCGGTCACTGACAGGCGGGCCCCGCACTGTTCGCTGCGGGAGGCTGACAGGTGGGCCCCCTGTTTGCTGACTGGGCAAAAATAATTACTTTTTGGGTTTTTTTTCAGAAATTAGTTTTTAATTCAGTTTTCCCTAATTAACTCAAAATAAATGCTAAAAATAATCAGAAAATTTCCAAAAAATTCTAGAAAATATATTTTATTATTTAGAACCTAAAATAAAAGTTTGGAATATTTTGAATTAATTTTGAACCTAAAGTAAATTCTTGAAAGTCCTAGAAAATTAGGGTTACTAGTTTTTAATTAACTAAAAATTATGAAAAAATCCCACTAGCCCCAAATTAACCTAAAAATAATATTTAAGCCAGAATTTCAGGATACGGAGGTTACAAGTCTACCCACCTAAAAATAAATTTCGTCCTCAAATTTTAAAATCCTTAATTATTTTATTTATTTATTTATTACCATCAAAATTAAATTCATCAAACCAAATAATCATGAAGTAAATTCACATTGTTATTTCACAAAATTTTCAAAATATCATATTCCTGAAAATCCTCAAAATAAAAATCAAATTCCATTCTTATTACAATCTCCTTCAAAATTTTAAGTTAATAATTAAATACTCAAAAAATTAAGGATTTTAAATTTCGAGGACAAAATTTTTTTTTTAGGTGGGTAGACTTGTAATCTTCGTATCCTGAAATTCTAGCTTAAATATTATTTTTAGGTTAATTTGGTGCTAGTGGAATTTTTCCATAATTTTTAGTTAATTAAAAACTAGTAACCCTAATTTTCTAGGACTTTCAAGAATTTACTTTAGGTTCAAAATTAATTAAAAATATCCCAAACTTTTATTTTAGGTTCTAAATATTAAAATATATTTTCTAGAATTTTTTGGGAATTTTCTGATTATTGTTAGCATTTATTTTGAGTTAATTAGGGAAAACTGAATTAAAAACTAATTTCTGAAAAAGAAAATCCAAAAAGTAATTATTTCTGCCCAGTCAGCAAACAGGGGGCCCACCTGTCAGCCTCCCGCAGCGAACAGTGCGGGGCCCGCCTGTCAGTGACCGCGGGTTGGGTGAGGGTGAAGTCGAGCCGACCTCGAGCCGAGTTAGAGTTCGACTCGGACTCAGCTGAGCCAGCCACGTCAGATTCGGACCGTCCGATTTGGGCGGGGTAGCTCGGATGGTTGCCACGTGTCAAGCTCCGAGCCGCGGCTGCACTCTCTCTCCTCTATATATATAATAGTTTAGTTATTTATTTTTAGGGTTTTCTTGAGCCAAATTTTGGAGAATTGCCATCTAGGGTTCCTTCATCTTCCAGAAGCCATTGCACATAGTTCCGGACTCCAAACGAGGCCCAGTTTCTTGCGTTAGAACGATATTGAGGTTAGCTTTCTGAATATATAATTTTTTTCACGAAATTATGAGTATTAAATTCTGGAAAATTCGTTGAGCACAACATGTCCGAAAATAGACGTGTTTCAATGTTTTCACGATTCCGGAAGAACCAGGAATCAGAATCATGAACCGTTTAAAGTTTCGGAAAGATAATGTCGAGATCATTGAAATATGTTTTTAATTCAATTTTCCCTAATTAACTCAAAATAAATGCTAAAAATAATCAGAAAATTCCCAAAAAATTCTAGAAAATATATTTTATTATTTAGAACCTAAAATAAAAGTTTGGGATATTTTTAATTATTTTTGAACCTAAAGTAAATTCTTGAAAGTCCTAGAAAATTAGGGTTAGTAGTTTTTAATTAACTAAAAATTATGAAAAATTCCACTAGCCCCAAATTAACCTAAAAATAATATTTAAGCTAGAATTTTAGGATACGGAGGTTACAAGATTCGTGGCGAGATGTTTAGTTTGCCAGCAAGTCAAGGCTGAACATCAGAGGACTACAGGACTATTGCAGCCGCTTGCCATTCCCGGGTGGAAGTGGGAACACATTACCATAGACTTCGTCACAGGATTCCCACGGAGCCCTAGCGGGAAGGATGCAGTTTGGGTTGTCGTAGACAGACTCACCAGGTCTGCACATTTCTTGTCCTTCAGAGTTGGGCACTCCACGGAGATATTAGTTGACATGTATATGAGGCAGATAGTACGACTACATGGAGTGCCTGTCAGCATTGTATCGGATCGTGATTCCAGATTCACATTATATTTTTGACGGAGTATGCAGGAGAGTCTAGGAACTCGTCTCAAGTTCAGCACTGCATATCATCCACAGACTGATGGCCAGTCAGAGCGCACGATACAGATACTAGAGGATATGTTGAGAGCATGCATGATCAATTTTGGAGGATCTTGGGAGGACCATCTATATTAGGTGGAATTCTCCTACAATAACAGCTACCAGGCTAGCATACAGATGGCACCTTATGAGGCACTGTACGGCAGGAAATGTAGGTCACCAGTATGTTGGAGGGACGTGGGAGAGCGTCAGATACTTGGTCCCGAGTTGGTGACACAGACAGTGGAGAAAGTCAAGCAGATTCAGAGCCACCTGCGTGCAGCACAGGACAGACATAAACATTCGGCAGATACGCACCGCAGACCTTTGGTGTTCAAGGAAGGTGACCATGTATTTTTGAAGATATTACCTACTCGTGGTACCATCAGATTCGGAGGCAGAGGCAAGCTGAGTCTGAGGTACATCGGACCTTTTGACATCTTGGAACGAGTTGGCGAAGTGGCTTATCGTCTTGCATTGCCTCCATCATTAGAAGGAGTGCATGACGTATTTCACGTATCGCAGTTGAGGAGATACGTGGCAGACCCTAGCCACATGCTTGACCATTCGGAGATTACAGTCGGGCCCAGTTTATCTTACGTAGAGCAGCCAGTGGAGATACTCGATCACAGTGAGAAGACTTTGAGAGGTCAGACTATTCGACTGGTCAGAGTTGCATGGAAGCATCATTCGCCAGGTGAGTCTACCTGGGAGCACGAGGATTCCATTCGACAACATTTCCCGTATTTATTTGAGGATCGAGGTACGAATTTACGTACCGCATTTGATTACCAGTTTGCTTTTAAATTCTCATAGCTATTATCGTGCTTTACTTTTAATTTCGGGGACAATTTTTCTAAGTTGGGAAGGATGTAAACTCCCTCAATTATTCCTATAGATAGTCTGGTTATGGGTTAGAAAATTTTGGTTTAGCAGCAGATGATTGAGGTTTAGAATTTAGGATGCAAAAGTCTGATTCTTTAATTAAACCCTTGGCGCGCCCTACCGTTGTTGAAATATTCGAAGCCCAACATCAGCCCATAATTTTTAACTTATTGTTGCACTCTTGACTTGACACGCCAATTTAGGCGCTGGACTTTTCCGTCACTCAAAATCATATTTCCTTGTGCTCTAATTTAATTGTACAACTTTCCGTAACCGAAATCCATATTTAATCCTGTGTCGCACACCTGTGTCGTTGCCATCAATTTTTAGACACCAACTCAACCCGTTGAGCCAGACCAATTAAAAGATCCAAGACTGACACCAAGCCTACACCATTCATGACCTTTGTGTCACTTCCATTTGAGATCCTATGTGCCCCCATTTAATTTAAGAGCACATGACAATTTATTCTAATTAAATTGGGGATACCAACTTTGACTAATCATATTTTAATCCCAATTTAATTCCAATGCCCCTTTAATTAAGCCCATACAAAACACACAATACCCCCTCACCCTACAAAATATCAAACACCATTTCTCCCACAAATTTTGCATCATTTCATATGTTTGTCCAAATACCCAAATATAAGGGGTTTAATTGCAAATGTTGTAATATGTGTCATAACCTCATTGGTCAAGACCAATGAAGAAGCCTCACCCCTCTTCTTTGACCAGTCAATCTCCCCACTCCCTCTCCTTTGGTGAACACAATTTTCCTCCATATGAAATCCTAGCCCCTCATTTGAATGGGGCTCATCCACACCACACAACCCTCACACAATTCCCTATAAAATGTCTCCATCACCACACTCTTCCCCAGGCCAGCCCTAATTCCAACACCTAGAGAAACCCCCCCCTCATTTCTCTCTCCTCCCTCCTACTCCCAACCGTGAGTTTTCTTTTTCTTCCTTTCTTCTTCTTCTTCTTCTTTCACTCCACTTCTCCTTCTTCATTTTATTTTTTAAAACCAAACTACTCCATTCACCTCCCCCGGCGAGCTACGGAAGCCTCCCCTCGGCCCAGCAGCCGCCATCATCGACCTTCCTCTACTCCGGCTGTACCCCACGAGCCTGCTGCCATGAGCCACGACAATCCGACTCCGGTCACCCACTCCACCACAACTCCGGCCAAGTTCCCCGGACCACTTCTTCTTCTCCACCTCGACCGCTCCTCCTCCAGTCGACGTGCCACCACGATAACCCGACCCCGGCCATTCTCCTCGACTCCTCCTCTTTCACCCATCACCACCGCCATTACCGGCCTCCCCCTACTCCGACTGCACCCTCTATATCACGACACCACCGCCACCTCCATATACCTCTGACCAAGAACCCGAGCCGCTGCCACCACCCCACGATCACCGTTCCACTACCAGCAACACCGCACACCACCAGCACCATTACCCCACACCACCAACACCACCACCACGACCACCTTCCCTCGCCACCAGCATCACCATCATCACCCTGCCTCTCCCCTCCGACCACCACCACAGCTCTGGCCAACCACCACCTCAACCTCCTCTCCTCGACATGATCATCACCAGCACCTACTCCGGCGTGACTCACCGCCAACAACCCGCTGTCGACACCACACCACTACCTTCACGACGACCACTGTCTCCCCCTCACACCACCAAGCGCCACCGAGGTGAATACTCCCCCTCTCTCTATATATTATATATTGTGTTTTGTTGTGATTAGTTTAGTATTAATGTATATTGTGGTATATGACTTAGATAGTTTTAGGGTTTATTTTATAGTATAATATGCATGAATGGTTGTAAATGATATGGATTTATTTAACGGTTGCTATGCAAGATTTTAGGGTTTATTACATGCATTTGATGGTATGTGTATGCATTATTATTTTGGTTCGATGTTACGAAATATCTGCTTTGAGGGTTGAATGATATATATTGAGTTTAGGGTTGATAAATGCTAGATGTGAGATCTCAGGGTTTTATGCAGTTTGATGGTTATTGAGGAGCAGGATTAAAATTATGGTGAAATGGTGTGTGATATCAAAACATTGGTTATTATCGAGCCTTAGAGTTGGTGAATGCTACTTTGAGTTTTATGGTTTATTGATTTATGCATTGTTGACAGGTTTACTGAGTATGTGTTGTGATATCAAAATGTGGGTCATCTATTAAGAGATGATAACTAATAATGGAATGATAGAGGAGTAGATATTTTGTATGTGAAAGGATGTTCAAATAATTCATTGAGAATTTTTATAATTGAGGGTTTAAATAATTAATAATTAATTTATTCGAGGATGATAATTGAATATGCATGTTAATGTATGTGAAGACCAAGGTAAAAAAAATCTGAGGATTGGTCATGGCTCGAACTGTCAATAAATACCATTATAAATATAGGGGATTGAGGATTGTTCTGATGATATTAAACAGGTGATTGATCGTATATGATGTACCGACCTTTAGTCAACCTTGGTCAACCCTCTAGCTTCGTGTCTATGTGAGTTGTAACTAAGATTGTAGGCTATGTTAGATGAGTGTCACATCTTATTTCAGCCTCATGATAGTTTATTGATTGAGCTTGTATCTCGTCTCTAGGTACTACGGGACCCGTGGACTTGGACGTTGTACCGGAGCCCCATCTTTAGCAGCCGGATCCAGGCAAGTGTACCATGCCACCCTGTATTTCAGTTACCAGATATTTATTATTTTATTATGTGCATTGTGCGCGAGTTTTATTAGAATTGTTACTCCGCGTCCGGGTCAAAATCGGGTGCAGACGTTCGTCGGTAACGTCTAGTAACGAGTGTTAGATGTTCGCAACACCTTGATGTACGTACCTGTGTATATCATAACCCTAGGACACGTCCATACACTGTTATCGTGACAGATTTCCTGTATCATGATACTGACATCATGATCGGAGCCTGGGAGGACCTTAGGGTCGTGTCCGTTGATAGTTATTTATGTGTGACGAGACTGTTAGATAGAGGTTCAGGTTCAACGCACAAATGTTGACCGCTTGGGATGGGGAAGACAGTTACTAGATGTTTGGGCTCCTCTGCACGCGCTTATATATGTATATGTACTATTTCTGTAGTGATCCTGTATCTAAAGTAGTTGTATCACCCGTGTGACTCTTTGCCCGGAGCTGCGGTACGTCCCGTGTATTTTCGTGTTCGGAGCTACGATTTTATTTTGGACAGCCTGTCACGCCCCAATCTCCCGCAAGCTCGATAGTCCCCGCTGAACGTGAATCACCACGTTGTAGCTCTCCCGCAGGACAATCGTTCTCATCGGGACGTGATGCCGTACGAGCCTGGAGTTGCGCTCGTACAAGGCGATGTTGTCAAACACCAAATATTATTATTGAAACAACCAAGTTGCAGCGAAAGTCAAGTATTGTGTACCAAGCACACAATCAGAGTAATACGCAGCGAAGCTCACGATAGGGTCCAAACAAAATGCCCCGAAGGCAATGCCACAAAGGCGATGCCACGGAGACGATGAAATGCTCTTACTCTTTTCTCTAGCCCACAAAGGTACTTACAGTTCATACATCATGCCTCGTATATCCAAGCAGCGCCACTACGCCTGTGTACCTGAAATAATGCCCACAAACGTGGGTCAGTACACAACCGTACTGGTGAGCGGGGTAACCCACTCGCCTAAGCCGACACTAAGTAAAATAGTGAATGCAAACAGTTAAATGGTGATCTTTCTAGTTTGAATCCTAGATTCATTTCATGACATAGGGATGACATGTTAAGGAAAACAGTAAAGCAGTTTAAGCATGCAAGCATTCAACTCAAACCAATCGACAAGCAAAAATATAAAGCAACCCGAAGTAAACTAGCATGCAATCGTCCTGCTCAAGTCCAAGCAATACGATAACATATCGAACCATTCCCAATACCTTAATATCCATCCTCAACCAACACTTATAATCCAATCCTCACAGTGCACACTCTTGCCGAGGCAAGGTGGCCGCGCCTACACGAAAGCCAAACCAACAAAAGAAAAGCAAGCCAACACTAATCTATATGAAGTCACTGGCAAAGCCATAAAGGACATTTTCCAAGCATTAACGGTGTGCCCTATCAGCCCGGGATGCAAGCCCCGCTGGAGGTCCCGCAATGCATCGTGACTAGCACGAATCAATATTTTCCTCCGGATCGATACGGTCCCAGTGCCCCGGGAAGCCGTTTCGAGGAAATGTCAAACCCTGTGTACACAGGTTGTCCGTGACATGCAGAAAGTAGGTATGACGAGAGGATCGAACATTCTCGCCCCACCAAACGATCCTAGACTCGTTCAACCGAATATCCAACCGAAGCACCCATAACCAAATATCCAACCAAAACATCCATAACCATTCTTCCAACATATTGCCCAAGGCACCAAATATCAAGTTATCCCATATTCACAATGCCGCTTCTCAGCAATGTATTTAAACTTGGTGCAACACCTATGCTCAAAGCTAACCCATGGCACAATGCCGTTTCAGTGGCACAATGCCCCATTCGTGGCACAATGCCCCATCAAGCGGCACAACACCCTCACCGATGCAGTTGTTCGGTTTCGAACCACAACTGCTCGCTTTGTAAGACAAAGCGACCAAGTGATACTCGTACACGGATGCACGCTCGCTCGCCCAGATTCCCGATATTCCCAATACATCAATGACTCAATCCAACTGTCCAAGCATAATCCCAATCATTCAACCAACTGCCTCAAATGAAATATTCCAACTCTAGCTCTAACTATCCAACGCGCAAACCAAATCAAGCCACAATTCTACCAAGCCAACGACGTCCACTCTATGCATGCCTCAGTGTAGTGCTTCCCGATGTTTCAGCCCAAGTGTACAAGCCATTACGTGTTTTCCATATTATTAGGCATGAAGGAGTAGAGGAGAAGGGAAAGAGCCCACTCACATTGTTTGAATCCGTTAGGCATCCTGTCCTACCGATACGGCCAATCCCTTGAACCCGTGGTCCGATGCAAGCGCGATCTACTCAACTGGTATGACCGTGCGAGCAGGCCGTGCTCTCCAAATCATCCGACCGATCGGACTAAGGAAGACGGCATTATCGTTTCCATTCAGCTATTCAGTACTGTTCGGAACGAACACCTGATTTCTATCGATCCAGCTAGCCATCTGCACATTGAAACCAATTCGATTAATCCTTCTTCCCGAAATCCGACATTTCAAATGTAACTAGCATTTGATTTATTCAGTCCGACTCAGCGTAACGCTCCGAGCGGTTGCGGGGCGTTACACAGCCCATGCGTCAAACATTGTCTTAAAACTGTGTCTCACTTAATTGGTTATGCTAGATTACACCGTCGTTGCACTTGTAATTTCAGTTATACTTGGCATGCTATATTTTTGTACCTTGCTACGTCCCTCTGAGGACCTGGTCCTCTGCCAGTTTTGCAGCATAGACGATTACGGGACATTTGGAGTTGCTGATGGAGTTGCTTGTCTTGCAAGTATTGGTACCAGGTACTCAGATTATTTCTACCGGTATTATGGTTACTTTATATTGTTTATTCATCTGCTGTTGTAGCCTAGTTTTTATAGACTCATATTTTTCTCGAGTCTATTCGAGTTTGTGTGTTATTGGGCAGCCGACTTTAGCACATGTAGCTCTTTCTTGTATATTGCTGTTCATTGTGGATTGAGACGTAGATGTTTATATTTGCTGGATTATTTAGATAGTGACTATTGTTATTACAGCTTATACGTATTCGAGTCAGACCAGAGTCTTGTCGAATGCGTAGCTGGCGTGTCGCGTATTCCTGGTCCTACGTATTTTGGGACTGCGGCGTGACATGATGGGTAACCTCCCTAAGTATGGATGACCTCTCGTCGGATGGGTAACCTCCATTTGGATGGGTAACCTCCATTTGGATGGGTGACCTCCCGTAGGATGGGTGACCTCCCTAGGATGGGTGACCCCCCGTAGGATGGGTAACCTCCATTTGGATGGGTAACCACACGTAGGTTGGGTAACCTCCGTTAGGATGGGTAACCTCTTGTAGGATGGGTGACCACAATTGGATACGTGTAGGCCGTATCCCGACAATTTAGAGATACAGGTTAATTTGGGGGTTTTTCTTCTGATACGGGAGTTTGAGCATGTCATATTTTGACACGGACAAGTAGATGAGTAGCTAGCTCTCGTAGGATGGGTAACCTCCATTTGGATGGGTGACCTCCCGTAGGATGGGTGACCTCCCTTAGGATGGGAAACCTCCATTAGGATGGGTAACCTCTCGTAGGATGGGTGACCTCCATTTGGATGGGTGACCTCCCGTAGGATGGATAACCACCCTAGGATGGGTAACCTCCCTTAGGATGGGTGACCTCCCTTAGGATGGGTAATATCCTATAGGATGGGTAACCTCCATGGGTGAACTCCCTTAGGATGGGTAACCTCCGGATGGGTGACCTCCCTTAGGATGAGTAACCTCCATAGGATGGGTGAACTCCCTTAGGATGGGTAATCTCATCCAAAGGGAGGTCACCCATCCTACGCGAGGTCACCCATTCGGAGGTTACCCATCCTAAAGGAGTTCACCCATCCTATGGAGGTTACCCATCCTAATTAAGGTCACCCATCCGGAGGTTACCCATCCTAAGGGAGGTTATCCATCCTACGGGAGGACACCCATCCTACGGGAGGTCACCTATCCTTTGGGATATCACATATCCTACGGGAGGTTACCCATCCTAGGGAGGTGTCCCGTAGGATGGGTGACCTCCTGTAGGGTGGGTGACCTCATGTATTATAGGTGACCTCCCTTAGGATGGGTGACCTCCCTTAGGATGGGTCACCGATCCTATGGGAGGTCACCCATCCTTAGGGAGGTCACCCATCCTAAGGGAGGTCACCCATCATATGAAGGTCACTCATCGTATGGAGGTCACCCATCCTAATGGAGGTCACTCATCCGGAGGTTATCCATCCTAAGGGAGTTCAACCATCCTACGGAGGTTACCTATCCTAAGGGAGGTCACCCATCCTACGCGAGGTCACCCATCCTAAGTGCGGTTACCCATCATAAGATCACCCATCGTATGGAGGTCACCCATCCTACGAGAGGTCACCCATCCTATGGGAGGTTACCCATCATATGAATATCACCCATCCTTAGGGAGGTCACCCATCCTTATAGAAGTCACCGATCCAAATGGAGGTCACCCATCCTACGGGAGGTCACCCATCCTTAGGGAGGTTACCTATCCTAGGAAGGTTACCCATCCTAGGGAGGCTACCCATCCTAAGGGAGTTCACCCATCCTAGGGAGGTCACCTATTATACGGGAGGTTACATATCATATGAAGGTCACCCATCCTAGGGAGTCATCCATCCTACGGGAGGCCACCCATCCTATGAGAGGTCACCCATCCTACGGGAGGTTACCCATCCAAATTGAGGTTGTCACGTCCCACACCCGATGTAGAACGATGTCTTGGTCAACTATACTATCTCAATATCTCACAATAACATAAAATCTGCCAACAATATCTCACACAAAACTCAATCACATTCTAAAGCACGAGAAGATATCAAAGAAGTCTAACTATACATTTAAAATATATTATCAACAATAGAAAAAATATCCAATCTTATACCATATGCCAGAAACAAATCCGGTACTAAAATGCTAAAGAAATTAACTATGAAAAACTAGTTATCCGGATAAACCTTTCGGCAATCACTCTAGAACTAGTGGGTCCAAGTCTTCACCATCTATAAGTCGAAGTCCATAGTATGTCGGACACCAATCTCTCGGATCCTCTGAAAAATATTTTTCAGTCAGGAATGGAATTAAGTACATCTCTAACAGCAGTACTAATCAATGATATAAACTATGTAACAGTAAATAGGTATGAATATACAAGATGCCATATACATGTACAAGAGATACACAATAAAAGAAATACTGAAAATAAACACAAGAATGAGCAATATGGAATAAACAAGAAATACTAATGACTAAGTGAGTGAGTACCAGCTTTAACATGTGATCGGCTTGGGAACTTGTACAAGAGTAAAATGGCCTGGTTAATCATACGGGTGGTGTATGATCAACACTCACAAGGAACAAGACTTGCACAAGGAGGATATGATCACATATCTACACTACATACTCTCCAACTCCCAACGGGTATAGTGGATCCAACCATTGTACGCTATGGCACAGGATTCCCCAAGAAGATAGCGACTCTTCCCGAGAATTAGTGTCTATACATGCACAAGATAATCAATGAAATAAGACTTGCACAAGATATACCATATACAAGGAATAACATCTCATGACGAGATCCGGATATACCAATCCATGTAACCATCGTGTCAATAAAATATGGATATCTACACTAGATACAATGAATATAGAGGATATCATAAATAAAAAACTATCAGAGAATGTACTCGCCTGAGGTCCAGAGCAATGAATGTCAAACTGTGTCCGAACTGGTGTCACATAGACCTATATATGGAATATTGCATTAATACAAGGTTATGGAAAAATAAGTTAAACTAGTCAACTTCTAGGTCAACAAGTCAATTCTAAGTCAAAAGTCAAACTAGATCAACTCTAAGTCAAACCGGTCAAACTATGGTCAACTATGTCAAACTATCTATTTCTAGGTTGAATGAGTCTATCTTAATGATGTTGGGTTCATACACTATGAATCTAGGCCATACAAGCTACATCTTAGAATACTAAGATACCGTATCTCAGGATACGCAAACAATAAGTAAATATCATATATGCATATCAAACAATATTAAATATATAAATCCTAATTATAAATGCTAAAAGGATACCTTGGTTTTGAACCAACTTGGTATCACAAAACTAAACCAATATTGATACCCAAATCCAATACCTTGATTATCCTCAATATTTTACCTTGGTATCTCAAGGTAAATTCAAAACCTTATTTATACTAACTACCCAACAATAATTATAAACTACCATGCATTTAATATTTATACAATACTATATACCTTATTTTAGTTACCTTAATACCAACCAATAATTAGTTTACAACTATCCTATTACTATGCCAATACCTACTACTCATACCTTGGTATATATTGATACTTACCTTGGTATCTCAAGGTAATTGCCAAAAACTTCCTATATATACTACTACCCATCAATAACTATATGTATACATATATTGATCCAATATAACTTATAGTATGTACTAATTGATTAAGTACTAACTACAAACTACAAACTACACAATAACTATATATATATATATATATATATATATATATATATATATATATATATATATATATATATATATATATATATATATATATATATATATATATATATATATATATATATATATATTAATATATATATATAACACTAAACGATACTCATAACAATAGGTAACTAGCTAACTAAAATATACTAACTACCCAATAATATTATATGCTAACAACTAACTATGATACATATAGTATATACTAAAACACAATTAGAAAATTAGGAACATATATATGTATATATATTAATTACCATATATATACTATATATATATAACTATTATATATAAATATCTAATATATATAAAAACTGTCGCTAAAGTGCCGCCCACTGTCGCTGAAATCCCCTGATACTGCTGATACTCTGTTGTTTAAGCGACGGTTCTGCTGCCGTCGCTAAACTGCTGTCGCTGCTGCTGCTGTATGCTATTGTTGTTGTTGCTGCTTTCGTGACGCTGCTGCTGTTGCTAAACTGCTGTCGCTGCTGCTGCTGCTGCTACATGTTATTGCTGCTGTTGCTGCTTTCGCGAAGCTGCTGCTGCTGCTTTCGCGATGCTGCTGCTGTTGCTATTGCTCATGTTGCTGCTGCTGTGTTGTTTGCTACACAGTTGCTGTTGCGACGCTTGCTGCTGTCACCAAAAGCTCTTGCCCTCTATTAATATATATATATAATAATTAATATAAACCAAATAATATATATAATGTATATATATAACTCATAATATATATATACTATAATAATATACATACATAAATATATATGTACATAATAATACATATTACAATATAGTATCATATATATACATAGCTATAACTATATAAAATATATATACATAATAAATACATAGTAACCTACACACACATACATAGTAATATATATATATATAACTATATATATATATATATATGTATACGTATATAAAATCATACACTATATAAATACATAACAATATATAATAAAATAATATATATAACCACATATAAATATATCTACTATATATATATATATATATATATATATATATATATATATATATATATATATATATACTACCACCTATATATATATATATATATATATATATATATATATATATATATATATATATATATATCTCTACAAGTAGAAAAATAGCTACATAATAAATATACACATATAGTATATACATAGGTACATAGATCTAAGACACAACATTACATAAATATATATACAAAATATAACCACAATAATTATCTATTTATAAATACATATCTATACATGCTACGATATATAAATATATATAAATATATAAGAATAGCTACATACAATATATACACATATAATATATACATAGATACATAGATTTAAGGCACAATATTACATAAATATATATACACAATATTAAATATATATATATATATATATATATATATATATATACACATATATAATTACACTTCTCCATGAATAAGAATACAAGAGAAAATAGATCTACAATTAAATTGTACATCTCATGGAACGAATCACCCCGTATCCTACTAGATCTAGGATTCGCATACGACACGAGTCCACCACACATCCAAAAGTCCCTCGAAGGACACGAACAAGTCTAATATATTATTTATGAATAATACGAAGAGTCAAATATATTTCTACGTGTCCGTGTCAAAATATGACATGCTCAAAGTCCCGTATCGGAGAAAAAAATCCCCAAACAACACGTATCACCAAATTGTTGGGATACGACCTACACGTACCCAATTATGGATACGACACTAGCCCCAAACACACAAGCACATGTCAAATTGATCTATAGGACCAATTGACACACACAACAAATGTCAATCTCGAAATTCCCACAAAATTGACACAAAATGTACCATAACTTTCTCAATATGTCTCCTATGAACACAAAACCAAATCCTATGGGTAGCCTATGCATAATGGTTGATTTCTCATGGTTAAATCTCACATTTAGAATCTAAATTGAGGAAAAAAATTGAATTGTACCTATTGGGAGATGGATTCCCAATAAAACCTCCTAAATTGGGGAAATGAGCCTTCAACTTGTAGATCCTTGCTCCTCTTTGCAGATCTACGCTTTCTCCTTATAGATCCATGCTCTATTAGCCTCCAATAATTATTTGGGAAAGAATTGGGTGAAAATTTGGTGGGGATTTGATGGAATTTGGTTGAGAAAAATTCTAGATCTAGATTTGGAATAAAAAATAAAGAGAGATAAAGTTTTCATCGCCTTTATATAGGCCTCACTTGCCCCCTCCCTCAAGCTACTATGTAAAGTCTAAAATACCCTTGGGGCCTCTCATAAAAAAATTAATTAAGGAGGGAAGCTTCTAGTCTAATGGTTTAATTAAATTAATCATCCTCCTAATCAATGGGCTTTCTAGTTTGGCTCAAATTCTAACAATTAATATATGTTGGTCTATGAGTCTAAACTAAACTAGTTAGGTCCACTAACACAAGTCCAAAAATAAATCTAACTTGCTAACAATAAATAAATAATACAATAAATAAATATTTAACATGCACAATATTTAATAAATTACTAAATGACTAAAATATCCTTTCCTAGAAATTGTGGTAGTGACAAATCTATCCCACTTAGAATAATTTTGTCCTCGAAATTAAAACTCTCACCCCTCTCTCTTAGGCCAGTCATATCCTATTCATATAAATCTAACTATGGTTAAACCCTATCCATCACAGTCTAAAATAGTATATATCCTATAACATACAATCCTACCATACTACTGAAAGTAAATCATACTTGGATATTGTCTCTAACTATCATGAATTTCAGTCTCTGCCCTGCCGGTTGTCTCTTTCTACTGCTACGGGATAATTTTCTATGCTACATGTGGCTTATTTCATCACAAACTAAGTATTCACTAATCATCAAGCTAGTCAATATATTCTTAATATTGATGGTTACCAAATACTAGTGATATACTCTAATTATAGGTCATGGACATACTTCACTCATTGGCACTTGCTACTTAGAAAAAAATACTAGTTCCTTTATCCGTTTCAGTTCTTGTAATCACCAAAATTTCTCAATCATTCTCTTGCAAGGAACGCTTGTATACTTTTTCTATCATGTGTTTTATTAGCACACCATTGTCTAACTTGAATACTCCCAATATGATGCCTTACTTAAATCTTGTTATTGTCTACACAAGGCACCAGCTCTCATATGTATTTTTAGATGACATCCTCATACCAAGTTATTCGTATCTCTCCTCTATATTATTATATTAGTCACTAAAATGCTTGCCTAAACTTTCATAATACTTTGAGGTACTACGGCTCTTGTTATTAGGGTATCTCAACTCATCCTCTAACATTTGTTAATGATCTTAAGGTTCTCATCTGTATATTAGTATCATAATATATACACAATCACCTTCTAGTCATTACAACACCATGATATCTCACTGGTATCCTCATACCCCTCGGACTATTCTCTGATACATACGATATCAATACTCAAAATTAGCAAAGTACTATACCTACTAACTTACTCATATATATATATATATATATATATATATATATATATATATATATATATATATATATATATATATATATTGTCTCCCTCCTCTACTGCTTGGGTCACTTGTACTATTACTTTCAAATACTTTTCTATCCATATTAATTGATATACCAATTCAATATCATTACACAAGGTACTTACTATTACTAGCATATTACTCAACTAATCCCTAATATAGAAACACTATTAATCTTGAATAGTAACACTAGCTTCCTAACTACACAACATATGTCCTTAATGTTCTAGGACACTAGCTTCATCATTAGATCATCTCATCATACTCACTAGAAATCATGATCACTTGCACTAGTTATTAACTTCTATAATTCACATATTTTACTTTATTTCTCAAAGGCCGACATATGGTTCCATATCTCTATTGATGTATATGTCTCTCCCTAAACCTTTTACCGACGGATACACAAATTAGTGACATATATCTTCTATGACCAATCCTGATATTTCTCAACCCATGACATAATATTAACACTCAAGCTTCCACTTTCTGATACTCATGAACTCATACTGACACTCATCATCTATTGTGTATCCTGCACATAATTTCTAGACACACTTCCACCTATTGCTTCCAATAGATCACTAACCTCCATCTAAGGTGATATACCCATCACTAGTCATATACTGGTACCCTCCTATCTACTCACATCAACGCTCTACTTTTACCTATAATACAAATCTTACTACTTTAGTACAATGTATTCTTATTCTCTCACACTCTCCTATACACTTATGGGTACCATTCTACTATGGCATACTCACTAATACCCTTTATGCATATACATTTCTTTACTCTTGACACACCCAAGTATCAACCACCCAATTGAATATCATGCTCCATTGAGTTCCAACACAATTTTTTTGATACTTAATTGTTTACATGGCTCACCCAACTACCTGAATTCATGCCTATCCAGAGCATGCATGTTGATACTGATACTAACTCATGGAACCACTACTGATACTCTCTACTCTCCCTTCTACTATAATACCAATACCAACTATAATGACACCTATCATAGAACTATTGCTAAAAGGTACTACGCTATGGATTATCTCTAGATTTATGCCTATTGCTCACATGCCCAATTAAGCACCACTTACAGACTCACAATTCATACTTTCACCAGTTAATACTGATACTCAAGACATAAACCTAAATGTAATTCACCAATTTATCACACTAACAAGAAGCTCTACTGGAAAGAAGCTCTATAAGGAATTGGACTAAAGAACTGAAGGTATCTCTACTGCTAAGCTAAAAAATGATGGAACAAAGTCCTATAACAATAGAAATGAATAAGTATTGAGATGATACTTTAAGATACAATCTGATAATCATGCACGTCTTCCGAAATCATGACACTCAGAATCCTCGCCACGCCAGTAAGCATAGCAGCGATAAACGATAGATTTCATAACTAGGGTATGCAACTCTATAATCATGTCATCTAGAATCCTCACCACCCCAACTGGTATGGCTGCGAGAAACTGTAAATTTCATAACTAAGATATATACATCCAAAGTCAGGTCCCTACGTTTCTGCTATGACAGCTAATATGGCTGCGATAAACTCTTGGCTCCATAACCAAAGTAGACGTTTTACCTTTCTCACTGTCCTCATCAACATATGTCATCAGATGATACCATAACTTTAGTCCATAAAATTCATCTCGATATAAAATCAAACTCAATAACGAACACCAAGAATTTAAATTCAACAACCGATTCACCAAGAATCAAATTCAACAACAACAAGTGAGAGCGGACGGAAACAAGGGAAAAGATTTGAAATAGAAATTGTAATAAGATTCTCAAGGGTCGTCCCAGGAATCTCTCAAGAAATTTATGATTGAGTATTCTCTCATCCTAATATCTTATATCCTATAGCCTATATCCTTTATCCTATCGCTAGCTTGCAGTAGTACAACTAAGTCATCGCACTATCACGACATCGCATAACTTACGAAGCCTGACCTGCATGGGCCACCACTAAAAATGTGTCACGACCCGCACCCGATGTAAGGATGCAAGTTTGAAACAACGCCCAGCCTACGCCGCAACATCGGCAGTAGAACGCTGTCTTGGTCAACTATACTCTCTAAATATCTCACAATAACATAAAATATGTCAACAATATCTCACACAAAACTTAATCATATTCTAAAGTACGAGAAAATATCAAAGAAGTCTAATTATACATTCAAAATATATTATCAACAATAGAAGCAATATCCAATCTTATAACATATGCTGAAAAAAAATCCGGTACTAAAATGCTAAAGAAACTAACTATGAAAAACTAGTGATCCGGATGAACCTTCCGGCAATCACTCCAGAACTAGTGGGTCCAAGTCTGCACCATCTATAAGTCAAAGTCCATAGTATTTTGGACACTAATCTCTCGGATCCTCAGAAAAATATTTTTCAGTCAGGAATGGAATAAAGTATATCCCTAACAGCAGTTCTAATCAATGATATAGATTATGTAACAGTAAATAGGTATGAATATACAAGATGCCATATACATGTACAAGAGATACGCAATAAAGGAAATACTGGAAATAAACACAAAAATGAGCAATATGGAATGAACAAGAAATACTAATGACTAAGTGAGTGAGTACCAGGTTTAACATGTGATCGACTTGGGAACTTGCACAACAGTAAAATGGCCTGGTTAATCATATGTGCGGTTTATGATCAGCACTCACATGGAACAAGACTTGCACAAGGAGGATATGATCACATATCTACACTACATACTCCCCAACCCTGACTGGTATAGTGGATCCAACCATGGTACGCTATGGCACGGGATTCCCCAAGAAGATAGCGTATACGTGGGATTCCCTAAGAAGATAGCGTACATGATAATAAATACAAGGTAACATACACACACATACATGGTAATATATATATATATATATATATATATAAAACTATACATATATGTATAAGTATATAAAATCATACACTATATAAATACATAACAATATATAATATAACTATATATATAACAACATATAAATATATCTACTATATTATATATACATATATTACCACCTATAAATATATATCTACATGTAAAAAAATAGTTACATAATAAATATACACATATAGTATATACATAGGTACATAGATCTAAGACACAATATTAAATAAACATATATACATAATATAACCACAATAATTATCTATTTACATATACATATCTATACATGCTACCATATATAAATATATATACATATATAAGAATAGCTACATACTATATATACACATATAATATATACATAGATACATAGATCTAAGACACAACATTACATAAATATATGTACACAATATTATATATATATAGACACATATATAATTATACTTCTCCATGAATAAGAATACAAGAGAGAATAGATCTTTAATTAAATTGTATATCTCATCGAACGTATCATCCCGTATCCCATTAGACCTAGGATACGCATGCGATACGAGTCCACCACACATCCAAACGTACCCTGAACGACACAAACAAGTCTAATATATTATTTATGAATAATACGAAGAGTCAAATACAATTCTATGTGTCCGTGTCAAAATATGACATGTTCAAAGTCACGTGTCGGAAGAAAAAACTCCCAAATCAACATGTATCACCAAATTATTGGGATACGACCTACACGTACCCAATTGTGGATACTACAAGCACATGCCAAATTGATCTATAGGATAAATTAATACACAACAAATGTCAATCTCGGAATTCTCCCAAAATTGACAAAAAAAGTACCATAACTTTCTCAATAGGCCTCATATGAACACAAAACCAAATTCTATGGGTAGCCTATGCGTATGGGTTGATTTCTTATGGTTAAAACTTAGATTTAGAACCTAAATTAAGTGGAAAAACTGAATTATACCTATTGGGAGATAGATTCCCAATAAAATTACCTAAATTGGTGAAATGAGCCTTCAACTTGTAGATCCTTGCTCCTCTTTGTAGATCCATGCTTTCTTCTTGTAGATTCATGCTCTATTAGCCTCCAATGATTATTTGGAAAAAGAATTGGGTGAAAATTTGGTGGAGATTTGATGAAATTTGGTTGAGGAAAATTCTAGATCTAGATTTAGAATAAAAAATGAAGAGAGAAAAAGTTTTCATCCCTTTCATATAGGCCTCACTTGCCCCCTCCCTCAAGCTACTATGTAAAGTCTAAAACACCCCTTGGAAAATCTCATGAAGAAATTAATTAAGGAGGGAAGCTTCTAGTCTAATGGTTTAATTAAATTAATCATCCTCCTAATCAATGGATTTTCTAGTTGGACTCAAATTCTAACAATTAATACATGTTGGTCCATGAGTCTAAACTAAACTAGTTATGTCCACTAATACAAGTCCAAAAATAAATGTAATATGCTAACAATAAATAAATAATACAATAAATAAATATTTAACATGCAAAATATTTAATAAATTACCAAATGACTAAAATATCCTTTCCTAGAAAATATGGTAGTGACAGAGGTCACCCATCCTACGAGAGGTTACCCATCCGAGGGAGGTCACCCATCCTATGGGAGGTTACCCATCCTTAGGGAGTTCATCCATCCTATGGAGGTTACCCATCCTACGAGAGATTACCCATCCTAAGAGAGGTTACTAATCCTATGAGAGATTACCCATCCTAAGAGAGTTCACCCATCCTATGGAGGTTACCCATCCTACGAGTGGTTACCCATCCTATGAGAGGTTAGTTAACCTCCCGTAGGATGGTTAACCTCCCTTAGGATGGGTGACCTCCCATAGGATAGTTAACCTCCTGTAGGATGGTTAACCTTCCTCCCTTAGGATGGGTGACCTCCTGTAGGATGTGTAACCTCCCTTAGGATAGGTGACCTATAGGATGGGTGACCTCCAGTAGGATGGATAACCTTCCTTATGATGGGTGACCGCACTTAGGATGGGTGACCTCCCTAGAATGCTATCCTAAGGGAGGTTACCCATCCTACGAGAGGTCACCCATCCTACGAGAGGTCACCCATCCTATAGGTCACCCATCCTTTGGGAGGTTACCCATACTATAGGAGGTTACCCATCATAAGGAAGGTTACCCATCTTAAGAGAGGTCACCTATCATACGCGAGGTCACCCATTATAAGGGAGGTTACCCATCTTAAGAGAGGTCACCTCCCATAAGATGGATGACCTCCCTAGGATGGGTGACCTCCCGTAGGATGAGTGACCTCCCTTTGGATGGGTAACCTCTCTTAGGATGGGTAACCTCTCGTAGGATGGGGGACCTCACGTATGATGGGTGACCTCCGTTAGGATGGGTAAACTTCCTAAGGATGGGTAACCCCTAGACGGGTGACCTTCCATAGGATGGGTCACCTATAGGATGGGTGACCTCTTGTAGGATGGGTAACCTCCCATAGGATGGGTGACCTATAGGATGGGTGACCTCTCGTAGGATGGGTAACCTCCCGTAGGATGGGTGACCTCTCATAGGTTGGGTAACCTCCATAGGATGGGTGACTACCCTTAGGATGGGTGACCTCCCGTAGGTGGGTGACCTCCCTTTGGATGGGTTACTTCCCTAGGATGGGTAACCTCCCTAAGTATGGGCGACCCCTCTCAATAAGATGGGTGACCACTCGTAGGATGGGTAACCTCCATTTGGATGGATAACCTCTGGATGGGTAACCTCCATACGATGGGTGACCTTCCTTAGGATGGGTAACCTCCCTTAGGGTGGTTGACCTCCAGTAGGATGGGTAACCTCCCTAGGATGGGTAACCTCCCGTAGGATGGGTAACCTCTTTAAGATGGGTGACCTTCATAGGATGGGTGACCTTCATATGATGGGTAACCTCCCGTAGGATGGGTGACCACCCTAGGATTGGTAACCCCCCCTTAAAATGGGTAACCGCCCTTAGGATGGGTGACCTCACCAAGGATGGGTCACCTCCCAAGGATGGGTAACCTTTCTTAGGATGGGTGACCTCTCGTAGGAAAGATAACCTCCCTAAGGATGGGTGACCTCGTGTAGGATGGGTGACCTCGCATAGGATGGGTGACCTCCATTTAGATGGGTGACCTCCCTTAGGAGATCTTTGGATGGGTGACCTCTCGTAGGATGGGTGACCTCCCATAGGGTGACCTCTCTTAGGATGGGTAACCTCCCTTGGATGGGTGACCTCTCGTAGGATGGGTAACCTTCCTAAGTATGGGTGACCTAACTTAGGATGGGTGACTTTACTTTCCCTAGTATAGGTAACCTCCGGATGGGTGATATCCCTTTCTATGGGTAACCTCCCTTGGGATGGCTGACCTCCCGTAGGATGGGTGACCTCCCTAGGATGGGTAACCTCTTATAGGTTGGGTAACCTCCCTAAGTATGGGTGACCTAAAGTATGATCGGTGAGTAACCTCCCTTGGGATGGGTAACCTTTCTTAGGATAGGAATGTCACGCCCCGATCTCCCGCAGGCAATCGGCCGTTCCCGCTAGGCGGGAATCACCCTCGCCAGCGCTCCCGCGGAACGATCGCTTAACCCATCCGGGCGTGATGCCGCACGAGCGTGATCCACGCCCGTGCAAGGCCATGGTTCATTGGCTGGCGGCAAGAGTTCTAAGCCACAGAGTCGCACAGATTGTCCGAGTGCAGCGGAGTTTAGGAACGCATAGCGATCGGTAACAGGTTCACTGAGTCGACAATATAGCGGAAGCATCGAAACAAGTAAAGTAATCTCTTTATTGATATGAAACATGTATTACAGGCGGCGTATAGCCGAGACTACAAGTCGCTCAAGCCTCTCTCTCTGAAACAGTAAAAGCGTGCCAAGTGGCTACAACTGTGGAATGAATGTACAGGCGATGGTCAGGCGATGTTCACAACTTATGTCTTGTATATGTGCTTCAGTCCCGGACGCACCGTTGCAAGGCTTCAGAGGGAACTCCTGGCCTTAGCACGCACGAAGGAGGCGTCCGCACCGCACGAGGTTCTCCCGCACCCTGCATACAAACTGGTGGATTATCAGTACATTGAATGCACTGGTGGGGAAGCTACTCGCCCGCTCGACAAATTCAAACACGTAATACAGGTTCCGAGTTGTCCACGACATGCAGGTCAGGGTCAGGGTCAGTTTCCCCTTCACTAGATACTCGAGTACTGTAGAACAGGAGTACAGTGGTACAGTGGTACAGTAGAACAGTAGTACAGTGGTACAGTATTACAGGAGATGTTTGAATCATGATTTTGTACAGTGATTACTTGTCTTGATGCATTCCCCTGGTTCGGGGATGCCTTGGGTGACCTAGCGGTCCCGGATACTTGCAGGAACATTCAGGCACGGAACGACTACGTAGTAGTCTTCCAGGGTTTGGATGAAAATACGGTAACATTACAAGCAGACAAGCATGCGTTCTAGGAACATAAGCAGGCACGTTGCTCGGGCCCGAAGGTAGTCCGAGAGATGAAACCGTTAAGGGACTTAGCATGCGAGGGTCTGAACATATAAGTAGTATTTCAATTTCCATGTTCTAGCAAGCAATACAAGTTGGGATTATTCCCTTAGCTAGGTGCGTTGGATTTATTAGCATGCAGGGGGTGATTCACCTAGCGACTAGCATGAATATTCCAGATTTTATGTGTGCTGGCTAAGCAAAGACAAGTTCACCGTAGCCACCCACCTTAGCGATGATTCGCCTCGGTAGAGCGATATGTCTGAGCGAGCCTCTGAAAGCCTAAGCCGGATTCCTGTAGGGACAAGTCTGGATATCCTTTGCTTCTTGATCGAGGCAAAGCGGGTCGGGATAGTTGCACGATTGCCGTTTGAGACGGCAGTCCGCTTGAGCGGAACAGGGTGTTACATCCTACCCAACTTAGGAAAAGTCTCGTCCTCGAGACTTACTAAAGACAAGCAGTAATCTAGGGTTTGAGGCAATCCTAGACAAGTCGTTTTACTTGTTCGTTTGGATCTTCACTTGCACAAGCTTTGATCTTAGCACATCGCTTAGACTGGATCGTGCGCACTTTCGAAGTGCACTTCTAGCGTGAACACGTCAACCAGCTCAGTGATAGCGAAGTCTTAGCACTCGAGTTTCACCTTTTCTCAAGTCTTGGATGGTGCACTAGTTCAAGGCGTCCCTCGAATAGATACATTCAACCAAACTTAGGGTTAGTAAAAATCGGACAAGCTACTAGCGATACTCTCAAGGGTTCGCACAGGTTGGCACAAAGGCCACTCGCAGCATACAACCAGACAAGCAAGCATATCAATCAAAACGCATTTTGAAAATATTTAGACTTATTGTTGGAACATCCCATCGAGGCATTGAGAGAGAGCATGCACATAACCCACGAACGAGCTTTCGAAACAGAGATATCGAATCGAAGTCCAAAGGCGTAGAAGCCAGGCTCTGATACCAACCTGTCACGCCCCGATCTCCCGCAGGCAATCGGTCGTTCCCGCTAGGCGGGAATCACCCTCGCCAGCGCTCCCGCGGAACGATCGCTTAACCCATCCGGGCGTGATGCCGCACGAGCGTGATCCACGCCCGTGCAAGGCCATGGTTCATTGGCTGGCGGCAAGAGTTCTAAGCCACAGAGTCGCACAGATTGTCCGAGTGCAGCGGAGTTTAGGAACCCATAGCGATCGGTAACAGGTTCACTGAGTCGACAATATAGCGGAAGCATCGAAACAAGTAAAGTAATCTCTTTATTGATATGAAACATGTATTACAGGCGGCGTATAGCCGAGATTACAAGTCGCTCAAGCCTCTCTCTCTGAAACAGTAAAAGCGTGCCAAGTGGCTACAACTGTGGAATGAATGTACAGGCGATGGTCAGGCGATGTTCACAACTTATGTCTTGTATATGTGCTTTAGTCCCGGACGCACCGTTGCAAGGCTTCAGAGGGAACTCCTGGCCTTAGCACGCACGAAGGAGGCGTCCGCACCGCACGAGGTTCTCCCGCACCCTGCATACAAACTGGTGGATTATCAGTACATTGAATGCACTGGTGGGGAAGCTACTCGCCCGTTCGACAAATCCAAACACGTAATACAGGTTCCGAGTTGTCCACGACATGCAGGTCAGGGTCAGGGTCAGTTTTTCCTTCACTAGATACTCGAGTACTGTAGAACAGGAGTACAGTGGTACAGTGGTACAGTAGAACAGTAGTACAGTGGTACAGTATTACAAGAGATATTTGAATCATGATTTTGTACAGTGATTACTTGTCTTGATGCATTCCCCTAGTTCGGGGATGCCTTGGGTGACCTAGCGGTCCCGGATACTTGCAGGAACATTCAGGCACGGAACGACTATGTAGTAGTCTTCCGGGGTTTGGATGAAAACACGGTAACATTACAAGCAGACAAGCATGCGTTCTAGGAACATAAGCAGGCGCGTTGCTCGGGCCCGAAGGTAGTCCGAGAGATGAAACCGTTAAGGGACTTAGCATGCGAGGGTCTGAACATATAAGTAGTATTTCAATTTCCATGTTCTAGCAAGCAATACAAGTTGGGATTATTCCCTTAGCTAGGTGCGTTGGATTTATTAGCATGCAGGGGGTGATTCACCTAGCGACTAGCATGAATATTCCAGATTTTATGTGTGCTGGCTAAGCAAAGACAAGTTCACCGTAGCCACCCACCTTAGCGATGATTCGCCTCGGTAGAGCGATACGTCTGAGCGAGCCTCTGAAAGCCTAAGCCGGATTCCTGTAGGGACAAGTCTGGATATCCTTTGCTTCTTGATCGAGGCAAAGCGGGTCGGGACAGTTGCACGATTGCCGTTTGAGACGGCAGTCCGCTTGAGCGGAACAGGGTGTTACAAGGAAATCTTCTATAGGATGGGTAACCTCCATACGTTGGGTGGCCTTCATATGATGGGTGACCTCCCTTAGGATGGATAACCTCCCTTAGAATGGGTAACCTCCCTAGCATGGGTAAATGACCTTGGGATGGGTGACCTCCCTTAGAATATGTGATCTCCCTAGGATGGGTAACCTCCCTAGGATGGGTGACATTCATAGGATGGATAACCTCCAAACGATGGGTAACCTCTTGTAGGATAGGTGACCTCCCTTAGGATGGGTAACATTCCTAGGTGTCACGCCCCGGTCTCCCGCGAGCCCGATCGTCCCCGCCGAACGTGAATCACCACGTTACAGCTCTCCCGCAGGACAATCGTTCTCATCGGGACGTGATGCCGTGCAAGCCTAAAGTGCGCTTGCACAAGGCCAAAGCTTTGATACAAGGGCAAGTAAGCTATTCGATACTGAAGCAGCGGCATATAACATTGCAGAAAAGTGAAGAACTCATGGCATATGAAAAATAGTCTCTTTTATTGATAATCGAAAGTGTTACAAGCGGCGCATGGCCGAGATTACAAATCGCTCAAGCAGTCTTCTCTCGATTACAATATCACCGTTCCATACATTATGTCCCTCTATATAAAAGCAACTCAAAGCAGGCACAAACTCGATGCGGCTCCTGGCATCGACTCCAGATTTCCGGCTCCTTGGGATGAGGCACGGCTATCGCTTCCTCAGACGAACGAGCACCTGAGAACAAGCAAACTGTTGGTGGGTCAGCACTTTATGCAAGTACTGGTGAGATAAAACAACTGAACAGAAGCTACACCCCCTGAAACCCACACTAAGTAATCATGTGGCAAAACATTGCATTACTAGTGATCTTGCTAGTTTTACTTAGGTTCTTTACATGCAGTTCTATAGCAGAGTCATATTACTTTGTTTGGAAACATGTCTTTTGAAAACATAATCAAACAACCAACCAATCGAGGCAACCAATTCAAGCACGAGGAATCCTGTTCGGGTGTGCGCAGCGTGTTCGGTGAACTATATGCACGGATTCTAGGGACAGGCAGCATTTAGGGACTATCATTCAAGCTAGCACACAAGTTAACTATCAATCAGAAGTCGGTCCCCGAGTAACTCAGAATCGGTAGCGGTAATCCAGCTAACCAATGACTCACATTCTGATCCTATTAGCAGCTGTGACTCATGGTTGCACATTACTGCCGAAGCAGCCGTAGCCAAGGTTCAGCTCTGCACCAATAGTCTCATTGTCCGACCGAATGCAATGCATGAAGCGCTAACGGGTGGTCTCTATGATGCAGACAAAATGAATAAGCAGGCTTAAGTATAAACTGATATTTCTTACCCCATGGCTGAACGGTTATCCCTGCAACAAACATACAAGTTAGCAACAATTGCATAAACATATATGTTTTACCGTTCTTTAGTTTCCTGTCCGTCTCTGCATCAAATAGTTAGGTATGCAAGAAGGCTAGCCTAGCATGCTCCCTAACGACCTGAATGCAGCTTATCTCCATACACTTCTCTAATGCAGACTCGACTCTTCTCAACAGAAGCGCCGCCTCCCTCTAATAGCCACGCCCCTCAATCCCGAAGGACCTTGAAGCAAGGGCGCACTATTAGTCTCCCCCATCGCATCACCATCCTCCCCCCAATATCCACGCCCCTCAATCCCGAAGGACCTTGAAGCAAGGGCGCGTTATTGGACTCCCATATTTCGTTTGTCCTCCATCCACCGCAAGCACCCACATATCTCTTGTCTCTATCACAATAGCACACAACATAACAAGCACATTCATATCCTCTAATCACATTCCTAATAGCCGCACCCCCAAGATCCCGTAGGACCTTTATGCAAGGCGGGCTACTAGTCTAGCACACACAAGACAAGCATTTACTCTTATATCGAAACAAGCATTCAAGACAATCCATATGAACACGATGACAAGCAAACATATGAACGATCTTTTAGTTTAGACTAGCATGGCACGGGTCTATTATCACATCAAGTAAATATACAGTTCTATCTTCTTAGCATAGCAATGGTTCTATCTCATTTTAGACAAGCATACATATTTTCTTAGTTTAGGCAGCATATTCGTTTCGATGACAAGCTATGTGAGTTCTCTAATTAGCATACTGAGTCGGTTCTATCATTCTTCTTATTAAACGATCTTCTTAGCATGCAAGCATTCAAAAACTCAGATTCATTATTAAGTCGTGCAAGAATCAGAGAATGCAGTTCTGCCCACTCACCTTGATTAATCGGTCGGGAACTCTCCGAGAAGACTTTCGTTCGAGCAAGCAAGTCGATCCCACTTGTACATAGTGCCAACGCGGAGCGGGGCACTACATACTTACCCACCAACAAAGAGTTTCGTCCTCGAAACTCAAGGAGAAACTCACGAAACCATAAAGCAGCGATAGTCCTCATCCCTCGCCATCCCAAATCAAAACTCAGGCAATCACAACTCAATAAAACTCTAGCCAACAAAATCACAAATCACATCTCAAGCAATGAAAACCAAATCCAGAAAACTTTTTGCCGGCAACTTTGAGAATATTTACGGACTCATTGTATGGAACGTTCATTGCATCTCACATCAGGCAAATCTCGGAGTTGGAAGCAACGGAATGGGCAAAGAATCGAGTCGCTCTGATACCATTATGTCACGTCCCGGTCTCCCGCGAGCCCGATCGTCCCCGCCGAACGTGAATCACCACGTTACAGCTCTCCCGCAGGATAATCGTTCTCATCGGGACGTGATGCCGTACAAGCCTAAAGTGCGCTTGCACAAGGCCAAAGCTTTGATACAAGGGCAAGTAAGCTATTCGATACTGAAGCAGCGGCATATAACATTGCAGAAAAGTGAAGAACTCATGGCATATGAAAAATAGTCTCTTTTATTGATAAACGAAAGTGTTACAAGCGGCGCATGGCCGAGATTACAAATCGCTCAAGCAGTCTTCTCTCGATTACAATATCACCGTTCCATACATTATGTCCCTCTATATAAAAGCAACTCAAAGCAGGCACAAACTCGATGCGGCTCCTGGCATCGACTCCAGATTTTCGGCTCCTTGGGATAAGGCACGGCTATCGCTTCCTCAGACGAACGAGCACCTGAGAACAAGCAAACTGTTGGTGGGTCAGCACTTTATGCAAGTACTGGTGAGATAAAACAACTGAACAGATGCTACACCCCCTGAAACCCACACTAAGTAATCATGTGGCAAAACATTGCATTACTAGTGATCTTGCTAGTTTTACTTAGGTTCTTTACATGCAGTTCTATAGCAGAGTCATATTACTTTGTTTGGAAACATGTCTTTTGAAAACATAATCAAACAACCAACCAATCGAGGCAACCAATTCAAGCACGAGGAATCCTGTTCGGGTGTGCGCAGCGTGTTCGGTGAACTATATGCACGGATTCTAGGGACAGGCAGCATTTAGGGACTATCATTCAAGCTAGCACACAAGTTAACTATCAATCAGAAGTCGGTCCCCGAGTAACTCAGGATCGGTAGCGGTAATCCAGCTAACCAATGACTCACATTCTGATCCTATTAGCAGCTGTGACTCATGGTTGCACATTACTGCCGAAGCAGCCGTAGCCAAGGTTCAGCTCTGCACCAATAGTCTCATTGTCCGACCGAATGCAATGCATGAAGCGCTAACGGGTGGTCTCTATGATGCAGACAAAATGAATAAGCAGGCTTAAGTATAAACTGATATTTCTTACCCCATGGCTGAACGGTTATCCCTGCAACAAACATACAAGTTAGCAACAATTGCATAAACATATATGTTTTACCGTTCTTTAGTTTCCTGTCCGTCTCTGCATCAAATAGTTAGGTATGCAAGAAGGCTAGCCTAGCATGCTCCCTAACGACCTGAATGCAGCTTATCTCCATACACTTCTCTAATGCAGACTCGACTCTTCTCAACAGAAGCGCCGCCTCCCTCTAATAGCCACGCCCCTCAATCCCGAAGGACCTTGAAGCAAGGGCGCACTATTAGTCTCCCCCATCGCATCACCATCCTCCCCCCAATATCCACGCCCCTGAATCCCGAAGGACCTTGAAGCAAGGGCGCGTTATTGGACTCCCACATTTCGTTTGTCCTCCATCCACCGCAAGCACCCACATATCTCTTGTCTCTATCACAATAGCACACAACATAACAAGCACATTCATATCCTCTAATCACATTCCTAATAGCCGCACCCCCAAGATCCCGTAGGACCTTTATGCAAGGCGGGCTACTAGTCTAGCACACACAAGACAAGCATTTACTCTTATATCGAAACAAGCATTCAAGACAATCCATATGAACACGATGACAAGCAAACATATGAACGATCTTTTAGTTTAGACTAGCATGGCATGGGTCTATTATCACATCAAGTAAATATACAGTTCTATCTTCTTAGCATAGCAATGGTTCTATCTCATTTTAGACAAGCATACATATTTTCTTAGTTTAGGCAGCATATTCGTTTCGATGACAAGCTATGTGAGTTCTCTAATTAGCATACTGAGTCGGTTCTATCATTCTTCTTATTAAACGATCTTCTTAGCATGCAAGCATTCAAAAACTCAGATTCATTATTAAGTCGTGCAAGAATCAGAGAATGCAGTTCTGCCCACTCACCTTGATTAATCGGTCGGGAACTCTCCGAGAAGACTTTCGTTCGATCAAGCAAGTCGATCCCACTTGTACATAGTGCCAACGCGGAGCGGGGCACTACACTAGGATGGGTAACCTCCCTTAGGATTGGTGACCTCCCGTAGGATAGGTAACCTCCAATAGGCTGGGTAACCTCCCATAGGATGGGTGACCTATTGGATGGGTGACCTCCATACGATGGATGACCTTCTATGATGGGTAACCTCCCTTAGGATGGGTGACCTTCCTTAGGATTGGTGACCACCCGTAGGATGAGTAACCTCCCTTAGGATGGGTGACCTCCCGTAGAATGGGTGACCTCTCATAGGTTGGGTAACCTCCCTAAGTATGGGTGACCTCTCTAGGATGGGTGATCTCCTTTAGGTTGGGTAAACTCCGGAAGGGTGACTCTCGTAGGATGGGTAATCTCCCTTAGGATGGGTAACCTCCCTTAGGATGGGTGACTTTCCTAGGATGGGTGACCTCCCTTAGGATGTGTAACCTCCCTTAGGATGGGTGACATCGCGAAGGATGGGTGACCTACCGTAGGAGGTTACCCATCCAAATGGAGGTCACCCACCCAAAGAGAGGTTACCCATCCTTAGGGAGGTCACTCATCCAATGGGAGGTCACCCATCCTAAGGGAGGTCACCCATCTGGTGGACACCCATCATAAGGGTGGCCACCCATCCTCGGGAGGTTTCATATCCTAAGGGAGGTCACCCATCCGGAGGACACCCATCCTAAGGGAGGTTACCCATCCTACGGGATATAACCCATCCTACGGGAGGTCACCCATCCTACGAGAGGTCACCAATCCGGAGGTTACCCATCCTAAGGGAGTTCACCCATCCAATAGAGGTCACCCATCCTGAGGGAGGTTACCAATCCTAAGGGAGATTTTTCATCCTAGGTTACCCATCCTAAGAAAGGTTACGCATCCTTAGGGAGGTTACCCATCCTACGAGAGGTCACCCATCCTACGGGAGGTCACCCATCCCAAGGGAGGTTACCCATCCTAAGGAAGGTTACCCATCCTAATGAAGGTTACCCATCCTACGGGAGTTCACCCATACTCAGGGAGGTCACCCATCCTAGGAAGGTTACCCATCCTACGGGAGGTCACCCATCCAACGGGAGGTCACCCATCCTAAGGGAGGTTACCCATCCTATGGAGGTTACCCATCCTAAGAGTGGTCACCCATCCTATAGGTCACCTATCCTAGGGAGGTTACACATCCTACGGATGACCTCCAGTAGGATGGGTAACCTCCCTAGGATGGTTGACCTATAGGATGGGTGACCACCCTAGGATGGGTATCCTCCCTAGGATGGGTAACCTCCTATAGGATGGGTGACCTCCCGTAGGATGGATAACCTCCGTAGGATGTGTGACCTCCCTAAGTATGGGTGACCTCCCTTAGATGGGTAACGTTCATTAGGATGGGTAACCTCCTTAAGGATGGGTGACCTCCCGTAGGATGGGTGACCTCTCGTAGGATGGGTAACCTCTCTTAGGATGGGAAACCTAGGATGGGTAACCTCCCTTAGGATGGGTGACCTCCCTTAGGATGGGTAACCGCCATAGGATGGGTGAACTCCCTTATGATGGGTAACCTCCCTTAGGATTGGTGACCTCCCGTATAATAGGTGACCTCCGGATGGGTGACCTCTCGTAGGATGGGTGATATCCCGTAGGATGGGTAACCTCCCTTAGGATGGGTGTCCTCCGGATGGGTGACCTTACTTAGGATATAAAACCTTCCTAGGATGGGTAACCTCCCTTAGGATGGGTGTCCTCCGGATGGGTGACCTCCCTTAGGATGGGTGACCTCCCTAAGGATGGGTAACCTCTCTTAGGATGGGTGACCTCCATTTTGAGGATACCCATCCTACGAGAGGTCACCCATGCTACGCGAGATCACCCATCCTAAGGGAGGTCACCCTTCCGGAGTTTACCCATCCTAAGTGAGGTCACCCATCCTAGGGAAGTCACCCATCCTAATGGAGGTTACCCATCCTAAGGGAGGTAACCCATCCTACGATAGGTCACCCTTCCGGAGTTTATCCATCATAAGGGAGGTCACCCTTCCTTGGGAGTTCACCCATACATAAGGAGGTTACCCAACCTATGATAGGTCACCCATCCTACGGGAGGTCACCCATCCTAAGGGTGGTTACCCATCCTAAGGGAGGTAACCATTCCTAAGGGAGGTCATCCATCCTAAGGAAGGTTACCCATCATATGAAGGTTACCCATCGTATGGAGGTTACCCATCCTACGAGAGGTCATCCATCCTATAGGTCCCCCATCCTATGGAAGGTTTCCCATCCTATAGGAGGTTACCTATCCTACGGGAGGTCAGTCAAGGGAGGTTACCTATCCTAGGGAGGTTACCCATCCTAAGGAGGTCACCCATCTTACGAGAGGTTATCCATCGTATGGAGGTTACCCATCCTATAAAGGTCACCCATCCTAGGGAGGTTACCCATCCTACGGGAGGTCACCCATCTTATAGGTCACATATCCTAAGGGAGGTTACCCATCCTAGGGAGGTTACCCATCCTAAGAGAGGTTTCCCATCCTACGGGATATCACCAATCATACGTTAGGTTCACTTCCTACGGGAGGTCACCAATCCTAAGGAAGGTTACTCATCCTACGGCGAGCCACCCATCCTATAGGTCACCTATCCTAAGGGAGGTTACCCATCCTAGGGAGGTTACCCATCCTAGGGAGGTGACCCATCCTAAGGGAGGTTATCAATCCTAGGGAGGTTACCCATCCTTAGGGAGGTCACCCAATGTCACGCCCCAGTCCCGCAGGGCCGTTCGTCCTCGCCTTGGTCCCTACGGAACCGATCGTCCTCGCACGGGCGTGATGCCGTGCAAGCCTAAGATGCGCTTGCACAAGACCAAAGCTTTGATACAAGGGCAAGTAATCTATTTGATACTGAAGCAGCGGCACACATATTTCAGAAAAGTGAAGATCACAATGGCATATGAAAATAAGCTCTTTTATTGATAATCGAAAATTGTTACAAGCGGCGCATGGCCGAGGTTACAGATCGCTCAAGCCCACTTCTCTCGACTACAATAACACTGTTCCATACATTATGTCCCTTTATACAAAAGCAACTCAAAGCAGGCACAACTCGATGCGGCTCCAAGCATCGACTCCAGATTTTCGGCTCCTTGGGATGAGGCACGGCTATCGCTTTCTCGCACGAACAGGCACCTGAGAACAAGCAAACTGTTGGTGGGTCAGCACTTTATGCAAGTACTGGTGAGATATAAACAACTGAACAGAAGCTACACCCCCTGAAACCCACACTAAGTAAACTTGTGGCAAAACATTGCATTACTAGTGATCTTGCTAGTTTTACCTAAGTTCTTTTCATGCAGCTCGGAACTATAGTCAGATTACATCTTTTTGAAAACACAAGTTAGAAACCAGTTTTGCATATTCGATACTCAAGCATTTAAGCAACTCTAAGGGACAGTGTTCTCATCGTGTAGTGCGCAGCATGTATTGTGCATCACAATCTATCTCGTTTGGGACAAAGTTATCTAGCAGACTGATCATATCGAATCAAGGCAAGCATATCAAGTAGGCTATCATTCTATCAAGCGATTGAGGCAACACATCTATATGATTTCGGTCCCCGAGAAACTCAAGATTGGCAGCGGTAATCCAGCTATCCAATGACTCACATACTGGCACTATTAGCAGTTGTGACTGAGGTTTAGCTCTGCACTAATAGCCATTGTCCAACCGATGTTTGATGCATGAGTCACTATCAGATAAATCACGATGCAGACTAAATGAATAAGCAGACTATATATATAAACTCATATTTCTTACCCCATTGCCGAACGGTTATCCCTGCAGCAGACACACAAGTTAGCAACAATTTGCATAACATAAAGTATACAGTTCTCTAGTTTTCTGTTCGTCCCTGCATCAAACAGTTAGGTATGCAAGAAGGCTAGCCTAGCATGCGCCCTAACTATAAGATGGTACCCTCATCGGGATTAGCAGTTGGGACGTACAAGCCCATCTCACTAATAGACGAGTCGCGGCTACCCAAGGACGTACAAGCCTTAGGTATCTAGATCTCTTCCCGGGCCGAACGATCCCCAGTGCCCCAGGAACCGCTCGAGAGAAAATCCATGTGCACAAGTTGTCCTGACCAAATGCAAGAATGCAAGCTCCTATCGATGCAAGATTATGCACTTAATCCAGAACAACCAAGCAAACACATCTATCAAGTCCAGATAGCCGAAGCTCACTCTCTTAATGCACATTGCCTAATAGCCATGTCTCCCCCGTAAGGTTTTTAAGCCTCAGGGTGGGCTATTAGTCTAGATTCACAAGTTTACGCTATTCTCCAAGTTCCATCTCTTCATAAGCCAACAATAAAACATATTCAAGCAAGCTAACTCTTAAACAAGTAACAAGCAAGAACAGTTCTTATAACTCTAGCATGCAAATTCTATCTCTTGTGGACAAGCATTCTAGTATTCCAGTCTAGCATACGATATAAGTGCAAGCAATCCTCTTTACTCTTGTTATTAGCATGGCAAGGTTCTATCTCGTTTCAGACAAGCATTTCTAGTTCTCTTATTAAGCAAGCAAGCAGATTCGTTTTAATGACAAGCTATGTGAGTTCTCTTATTAGCATGCTGAGTCGGTTCTATCTTCTTCTTATGAAACGATCTTATTAAGCAACAAGCATTCAAAAACTCAGATTCATTATTAAGTCGTGCAAGAATTAGAGAATGCAGTTCTGCCCACTCACTTTGATTAATCGGTCGGGAACTCTCCGAGAAGACTTCCGTTCGAGCAAGCAAGGCGATCCCACTTGTACATAGTGCCTACGCGAAGCGGGACACTACACCCAACCTATGAGAGGTTACCCATCCTAAGTGAGGTCACCCATCCTAGGGAGTTTACCCATCCTATAGGTCACCCATCCTAATGGAGGTTACCCATCCTAGGGAGGTCACCCATCCTAAGGGAGTTTATCCATACTAGAGAGGTCACCCATCCTAGGAAGGTTACCCATCCTAAGGGAGTTTACCCATCCTAGGGAGGTAACCCATCCGGAGGGAGGTTACCCAACCTATGGGTGGTTACCCATCCAACGGGAGGTCACCCATCCTAAGGGAGGTTACTCATCCTAGGGAGGTTACCCATCCTACTGGAGGACATCCATCCTAGGAAGGTTACCCATCCTACGGGAGGTCACCCATCCAAAGGGAGGTCACCCATCCTAAGGGAGATCACCCATCCTAAGGGAGGTTACCTATCCTAAAAGAGGTTCCCCATCCTAAGGGAGACCACCCTTCCGGATGTTACCCATCCTAAGGGAGGTCACCCATCCTATAGGTCACCTATCCTATGGGAGGTCACCCATACTTAGTGAGGTTACCCAACCATTATACGGTGGTTACCCATTCAAATGAAGGTCACCCATCCTACGAGAGGTTACCCATCCTAAGAGAGGTTACCCATCCTATAGGTCACCCATCCTTTGGGTGGTCACCCATCCTTAGGGATTTTACCCATCCTAAGAGAGGTTACCCATCCTAAGGGAGGTTACCTATCAAACGCGAGGTCATCCATCCCAAGGAAGGGGGTTTTGGCATTCCAATTGGATACATATCATTGAGTATCATAGATTGCATGCCTAATGTTTGACTTAATGTGCTAGTGTGTGTATTGTTATTCCTAGGTGGCCACCTATCCTAAGGGAAGTCACCTATCCTATGAAGTTCACCCATCGTATGGAGGTTACCCATCCTACGAGAGGTCGTCCATATAAATAGAGATTACCCATCCTACGGGGGGTCACCCATCCTATGGGAGGTCACCCATCCTATGGAGGTCACCCATCCTTAGGGAGGTCACCCATCAAAAGGAGGTCACCCATCCTACGGAAGGTTATCCATCCTATGAAAGGTCACCAATCCTAAGGGAGGTTACATATCCAAATGGAGGTCACCCATCCTAAGGGAGGTCACCTATCATATGCGAGTTCACCCATCCTTCGGGAGGTTACCCATCCTAGGGCGATTACCCATCATACGGGAGGTTACCCATCCAAATGGAGGTCACCCATCCTAAGGGAGGTTACCCATCATAAGGAAGGTTGTCCATCCTAAGGGAGGTCACCTATCATACGCGGTCACCCATCATAAGAGAGGTTACCCATCCTAAGGGAGGTCACTCATCCTATGGGAGGTCACCCATCCTAAGGGAGGTTACCCATCCTACGAGAGGTTACCCATCCTAGGGAGGTCACCCATCCGGAGGTTACCTATCCTAGGGAAAGTAAAGTCACCCATCCACCCAATCCAACCCATATAACTATTACTAACATCCCTACCCGCCCAGTGTACCATGACCTTACCACACACACACACACACACACACACACACACACACACATATATATATATATATATATATATATATATATATATATATATATCCTATTGGTCACCTATCTTAAGGGAGGTTACCATCCTATGAAGGTCATCTATCCCAAGGGAGGTCATCCATCCTATAGGTCACCCATCATAAGGGAGGTCACCCACCCTATGAAGGTCACCCATCCTAAGGGAGGTTACCCATCCGGAGGTTTTCCATCCAAATGGAGGTCACCCATCCTAAGGGAGGTTACCCATCCAAATAGAGGTCACCCATCCAACGAGAGGTTACCCATCCTAAGGGAGGTTACCCATCCAAAGGAGGACACCCATCCTACGAGAGGTTACCCATCCTAGGGAGGTTACCCATCCTAGGGTGGTCACCCATCCTACGGGAGGTCACCCATACTTAGGGAGGTTATACAACCAAATGGAGGTCACCCATCCTACGGGAGGTCATCCATCCAAATGGAGGTTACCCATCCTAGAGAGGTTACCCATCCAATGAAGGTTACCCATCGTATAGAGGTTAATCATCCTAAGGTAGGTTACCCATCATATGAGAGGTCACCCATCATATGGAGGTTACCCATCCTAGGGAGGTCACCCATCCGGAGTTTACCTATCCTAGGGAGGTCACCCATCCTAAGGGAGGTTATCCATCATATGTTATGTTACCCTTCCTACGGGAGGTCACCCATCCTACGGGAGGTTACCCAACCTATGAGAGGTCACCCATCAAACGGGTGGTTATCCATCCAAATGGAGGTTACCCATCCTACCGGAGGTCACCCATCATACGGGTGGTTACCCAGCCAAATGGAGGTTACCATCCTACGGAAGATTACCCGTCCTAAGGGAGGTTACCGATCCTATGAAGGTCATCCATCCTTAGGGAGGTCACCCATCCTACGGAAGGTTACCCATCCTACGGGAGGTTACCCAACCAACGTCTAGTTACCCATCCAAATAGAGGTACCAATCCTACGAGAGGCCACCCATCCTATGGGAGGTCACCCATCCTACGAGAGGTTACCCATCCTACGATAGGTAACCCAACCTACTGGAGGTTACCTATCCTACGAAAGGTCACCAATCCTGAGGGAGGTCACCCATCCAAATGGAGGTCACCCATCCTACGGGAGGTCACCCATCATAGGGAGATTACCCATCTTAAGAGAGGTTACCCATCCAAATGGTGGTCACCCATCCTACAAGAGGTTACCCATCCTAAGAGAGGTTACCCATTCTACGGGAGGTCACCCATCCTAAGGGAGATCATCCATCCAACGGGAGGTCATCCATCCTATAGGTCACATATCCTATGGGAGGTCACCCATCCTTAGGAATGTCACCCATCCTAAGAGTGGTTACCCTTCCTAGGCAGGTTATCCATCCTACGGGATATCACCCATCATACTGGAGATTACCCATCCTAGGGAGGTTACCCATCCTACGGATATCACCTATCCTACGGGAGATTACCCATCCTAGGGAGGTTACCCATCATATGGGTGGTTATCCATCCAAATGGAGGTTACCCATCCTACGGGAGGTTACCCAACCTATGAGAGGTCACCCATCATACGGGTGGTTACCCATCCTAGGGAGGTTATCCATCCTAGGGAGGTCACTCATCCTATGGGAGGTCACCCATCCTAGTGCGGACACCGATACTAAGGGAGGACACCCATCCTAAGGGAGGTCACTCATCTTAGGGAGGACACCCATCCTACGGGAGGTCACCCATCCTACGGGAGGTCAGCCATCCCAAGGGACGTTACCAATCGAAAGGGAGGTCACTCATCCGGACGTTACCTATCCTAGGGAAAGTAAAGTCATCCATCATACGGGAGGTTACCCATTCTGTGAGAGGTCATCCATCCCAAGGGAGGTTACCCATTGAATGTGTGAGGGTGACCTCTCGTAGGATCGGTGACCTCCCTTAGGATGGGTGACCTCCCGTAGTATGGGTAACCTCTGGATAAGTAACCTCCCTATGTATGGGTGACCTTCATATGATGGGTAACCTCCCTTAGGATGGGTGATCTCCATACGATGGGTGACCTTCATATGATGGGTAACCACCCTTAGGATGGGTAACCTCCCTTATGACGGGTGACCTCCATACGATGGGTGACCTTCATATGATGGGTAACCTCCGGATGGGTAACATCCATACGATGGGTGACCTTCATATGATGTGTAACCTCCTTTAGGATGGGTGACCTCCTTAAGATGGGTGACCTTCATATGATGGGTAACCTCTATATGATGGGTGACCTTCATATGATGGACAACCTTCCTTAGGATGGGTGACCTCCCTTAGGATGGGTGACCTCCCGTAGGATGGGTAACCTCCAGATGGGTAACCTCCCTAAGTATGGGTGACCTTCATATGATGGGTAACCCACCTTAGGATGGGTGAGCTCCCGTAGAATGGGTGACCTTCATATGATAGGTAACCTCCCTTAGGATGGGTGAACTCCCTTACGATGGATGACCTCTCGTAGGATGTGTGACCTCCCATAGGATGGATGACCTCCCTTAGGATGGGGGACATCCCTTAGGATGGGTGACCTCTCGTAGGATGGGTGACCTCTCTTAGGATAGGTAACATCTCGTAGGATGGGTGACCTCCATTTGGATGTGTAACTTCCTGTAGGATGGGTAACCTCTATTTGGATGGATAACCTCTCTTTGGATGGGTGACCTCCAATAGGATGGGTGACCTACCTTAGGATGGGTGACATCCCCTAGGATGGGTGACCTCCCATAGGATGGGTTTTCTGCCTTAAGATTGGTGACCTCTCGTAGGATAGGTAACCTCCCTTAGGATGGGTGACCTCCCGTAGGATGGGTAAGCACCCTTAAAATGGGTGACATCCCTTAGGATGGGGAACCACCCTTAAGATGGGTGACATCCCTTAGGATGGATGACCTCCCTAGGATGGGTAACCTCCCTTAGGGTCCGTAACCACCCCTAAGGATGGCTGACCTCCCATAGGATGGGTGACCTAAAGGATGAGTGACCTGTCGTAGGATGGGTGATATCCCGTAGGATGGGTAACCTCCCTTAGGATGGGTAACCTCTCTTAGGATGGGTGACCTTCCTAAGGATAGCTGACCTCCCATAAGATGGGTGACCTCTCTGAAGATGGGTAACCTACCGTAGGATGGGTGACCTCTCATAGTATGGGTAACCTCCCATAGGATGGACAACCTCTCGTAGGATGGATGACCTCCGTTTGGATGGGTAACCTCTCTTAGGATGGATAACCTCTCTTAGGATGGGTAAACTCCCTTAGGATGGGTAACCTCCCTTTGGATGGGTAAACTCTCTTAGTATGGGTGACCTCCCGTAGGATAGGTAACCTCTCTAAGGATGGGTAACCTCAAGTAGGATGGGTGACCTCCATTTGGATGGATAACCTCTCTTAGGATGGGTGACCTCAAGTAGGATGGGTGACCTCCATTTGGATGGGTAACCTCTCTTTGGATGGGTGACCTCCCATAGGATGGGTGACCTACCTTAGGATGAGTGACGTCCCCTAGGATGGGTGACCTCCCGTAGGATGGGTATCCTCCGTAGGATGGGTGACCTTCCAAAGGATGGGTGACCTCTGAATGGGTAACCTCCCTTAGGATGGGTGACCTCTCGTATGATGGGTGACCTCCGGATGGGTAACCTTCATAGGATGTGTAACCTCCCTTAAGTTGGGTGACGTTCATAGGATGGGTAACCTCCATACGATAGGTGACCTTCATAGGATGGGTGACCTATAGGGTGGGAAACCTCCCTTAGGATGGGTGACCTCCCATAGGATGGGTAACCTCCATTTGGATGGGTGACCTCCCGTAGGATGGGTGACCTCCCTAGGATGGGTAACCTCTCATAGGATGGGTAACCTCCATTTGGATGGGTAACCACCCGTATAATGGGTGACCTCTCGTAGGTTGGATAACCTACCTAGGATGGATGACCAATAACCTCCCTTTGGATGGGTAACCTTCCTTAGGATAGGTGATCCCCCGTAGGATTGATGACCTCCCTAGATTGGGTGACCTCTCGTACGATAGGTGACATCCCATAGAATATGTGACCTTACGTCTGATAGGTGACATCCCTTAGGGTGGGTGACCTTACATATGATGGGTGACCTCCCATAGGATGGGTGACCTCCCTAGGATGGGTGACCTCTCGTAGGATGTGTAACCCATCCTTCAGGGAGGGTGACTGTAACGCCCCGCTCCGCGCCGGCGTTATGTATCAAGGTGAGTGGGCAGAACTTCGTTCTCTGATTCTTGCACGCCTTAATAATAACCTGAGTTTTTGCTTGCAATATTTTCTTAAGAGAATGATAGAACCTGCCTTGCATGTTAATGAACGAACTCACCTAGCTTGTCTTTGAAACAATGCCTGCTTAACGAGAATCCTGAATCGCCTGCTTAGAGTGCATGAATATGTTCACTATCGTCTATGCTTCGAGAGAACCATACTGTGCCTGAACGGGTTCAAGTGATAAGTCGGATTGCCCCGCAACAACGAGTGTATTCTGATGGTTCGTCTCGTCTGCATACTAGAGTTTATTTGATAGTGTTCCATGCATTCGCACGCGGTCGGACAATGGCTATTGGTGGAGAGCTGAACTGCATGTGTCACGGCTGCTACCATGATAGTGCAAAGCAACCATGAGTCACAGCTGCCTCTAGCATCAGATAAAGAGTCATTGGTATGCTGTTCCACCAGCTGCCGATCCTGAGATACTCGGGGACCGTCCTGCATATAGCTAAGTCATTGTGTTGGCTTGGATAGTGACTGCCCCTAAGAATGTGCATTGTGTGTCTAGCTTTGCATCAGACCCTCGAGTCACACGAGACACGCTGCGCACACCCTGAAACATGAACGGTTTGCTTGCTTGCATATTCAATATGAAACTCTGTTTCCAAACATGTTTCTAAACAAGTAAATCGACTCTGCTAGAACTGCATGAAACGAACCTAGGTAAAACTAGAAAGATCACTAGTAATGTAATGTTTTATAACATGATTACTTAGTGCCTGTTTGAGTGAATGCTTGTTTCTGTTCAGTTGATTTATCTCACCAGTACTTGTATAAAGTGCTGACCCACCAACAGTTTACTTGTTCGCAGGTACTGGATCGTCCGAGGGAGCGATAGGCGTGCCACAGTCCCGAAGACCCGGAATCCTGGTTTCGATTGTTGCCCCGAGAATGCTATCGTATAAGGGGGCATAATGTATGGAACGAACGTGTGCCTTTGCTAAAGGAAACCCAAGTTGCCTCGATTGTCTCGAACACTCAGTTGGCTAATGCATTGCATTGCAACAAGTCCCTTTCCGCTGCTTACTCGATTGATGCGATGATAGCCAACTATCAACTTAAACGATTGGCCTTGCACGGGCGCAACCCCAGGCCCGTGCGGCATCATGTCCCCCGAAAGCTCGAACGGGCCATTCGCTTGGCTCCCTTCCTCCCTCGCACCCGCGGGACGGGCGCGGTGATTCGCGTCTGGCGCGCCGAGGCACGGTGATACGTGTCCGGTTCGTTAATTCCCGGCCGCACGGGCGCGGGGCAGGGCGGAGCGGCGGCCCGGGCAGGACCGGGGCGTGACAGAATGGTATCAGAGCGGAATCGATTCTCTGGCCCAAACCGTTGCTATGACTCTGAGATATTATCGATATGGTTTTGCAAAGAGCGTTCCATACAATAAGTCCATAGATATTCTCAAAGTGCAAAATATTTCCTGAACTTGAATTGCTTGATTGTTTCGATTGAGTACGACGAGGGACGGCACTATCGCTACTCGGGATATCGAGAAGTTTATCCTTGAAGTTTCGAGGACGAAACTTTTTGTTGGTTGGTAAGTATGTAACGCCCTGCTCCGCGCCGGCGTTATGTATCAAGGTGAGTGGGCAGAACTTCGTTCTCTGATTCTTGCACGCCTTAATAATAACCTGAGTTTTTGCTTGCAATGTTTTCTTAAGAGAATGATAGAACCTGCCTTGCATGTTAATGAACGAACTCACCTAGCTTGTCTTTGAAACAATGCCTGCTTAACGAGAATCCTGAATCGCCTGCTTAGAGTGCATGAATATGTTCACTATCGTCTATGCTTCGAGAGAACCATACTGTGCCTGAACGTGTTCAAGTGATAAGTCGGATTGCCCCGCAACAACGAGTGTATTCTGATGGTTCGTCTCGTCTGCATACTAGAGTTTATTTGATAGTGTTCCATGCATTCGCACGCGGTCGGACAATGGCTATTGGTGGAGAGCTGAACTGCATGTGTCACGGCTGCTACCATGATAGTGCAAAGCAACCATGAGTCACAGCTGCCTCTAGCATCAGATAAAGAGTCATTGGTATGCTGTTCCACCAGCTGCCGATCCTGAGATACTCGGGGACCGTCCTGCATATAGCTAAGTCATTGTGTTGGCTTGGATAGTGACTGCCCCTAAGAATGTGCATTGTGTGTCTAGCTTTGCATCAGACCCTCGAGTCGCACGAGATACGCTGCGCACACCCTGAAACATGAACGGTTTACTTGCTTGCATATTCAATATGAAACTCTGTTTCCAAACATGTTTCTAAACAAGTAAATCGACTCTGCTAGAACTGCATGAAACGAACCTAGGTAAAACTAGAAAGATCACTAGTAATGTAATATTTTATAACATGATTACTTAGTGCCTGTTTGAGTGAATGCTTGTTTCTGTTCAGTTGATTTATCTCACCAGTACTTGTATAAAGTGCTGACCCACCAACAGTTTACTTGTTCGCAGGTACTGGATCGTCCGAGGGAGCGATAGGCGTGCCACAGTCCCGAAGACCCGGAATCCTGGTTTCGATTGTTGCCCCGAGAATGCTATCGTATAAGGGGGCATAATGTATGGAACGAACGTGTGCCTTTGCTAAAGGAAACCCAAGTTGCCTCGATTGTCTCGAACACTCAGTTGGCTAATGCATTGCATTGCAACAAGTCCCTTTCCGCTGCTTACTCGATTGATGCGATGATAGCCAACTATCAACTTAAACGATTGGCCTTGCACGGGCGCAACCCCAGGCCCGTGCGGCATCACGTCCCCCGAAAGCTCGAACGGGCCATTAGCTTGGCTCCCTTCCTCCCTCGCACCCGTGGGACGGGCGCGGTGATTCGCGTCCGACGCGCCGAGGCACGGTGATACGTGTCCGGTTCGTTAATTCCCGGCCGCACGGGCGCGGGGCAGGGCGGAGCGGCGGCCCGGGCGGGACCGGGGCGTGACAGAATGGTATCAGAGAGGAATCGATTCTCTGGCCCAAACCGTTGCTATGACTCTGAGATATTATCGATATGGTTTTGCAAAGAGCGTTCCATACAATAAGTCCATAGATATTCTCAAAGTGCAAAATATTTCCTGAACTTGAATTGCTTGATTGTTTCGATTGAGTACGACGAGGGACGGCACTATCGCTACTCGGGATATCGAGAAGTTTATCCTTGAAGTTTCGAGGACGAAACTTTTTGTTGGTTGGTAAGTATGTAACGCCCCGCTCCGCGCCGGCGTTATGTATCAAGGTGAGTGGGCAGAACTTCGTTCTCTGATTCTTGCACGCCTTAATAATAACCTGAGTTTTTGCTTACAATGTTTTCTTAAGAGAATGATAAAACCTGCCTTGCATGTTAATGAACGAACTCACCTAGCTTGTCTTTGAAACAATGCCTGCTTAACGAGAATCCTGAATCGCCTGCTTAGAGTGCATGAATATGTTCACTATCGTCTATGCTTCGAGAGAACCATACTGTGCCTGAACGTGTTCAAGTGATAAGTCGGATTGCCCCGCAACAACGAGTGTATTCTGATGGTTCGTCTCGTCTGCATACTAGAGTTTATTTGATAGTGTTCTATGCATTCGCACGCGGTCGGACAATGGCTATTGGTGGAGAGCTGAACTGCATGTGTCACGGCTGTTACCATGATAGTGCAAAGCAACCATGAGTCACAGCTGCCTCTAGCATCAGATAAAGAGTCATTGGTATGCTGTTCCACCAGCTGCCGATCCTGAGATACTCGGGGACCGTCCTGCATATAGCTAAGTCATTGTGTTGGCATGGATAGTGACTGCCCCTAAGAATGTGCATTGTGTGTCTAGCTTTGCATCAGACCCTCGAGTCGCACGAGACACGCTGCGCACACCCTGAAACATGAACGGTTTGCTTGCTTGCATATTCAATATGAAACTCTGTTTCCAAACATGTTTCTAAACAAGCAAATCGACTCTGCTAGAACTGCATGAAACGAACCTAGGTAAAACTAGAAAGATCACTAGTAATGTAATGTTTTATAACATGATTACTTAGTGCTTGTTTGAGTGAATGCTTGTTTCTGTTCAGTTGATTTATCTCACCAGTACTTGTATAAAGTGCTGACCCACCAACAGTTTACTTGTTCGCAGGTACTGGATCGTCCGAGGGAGCGATAGGCGTGCCACAGTCCCGAAGACCCGGAATCCTGGTTTCGATTGTTGCCCCGAGAATGCTATCGTATAAGGGGGCATAATGTATGGAACGAACGTGTGCCTTTGCTAAAGGAAACCCAAGTTGCCTCGATTGTCTCGAACACTCAGTTGGCTAATGCATTGCATTGCAACAAGTCCCTTTCCGCTGCTTACTCGATTGATGCGATGATAGCCAACTATCAACTTAAACGATTGGCCTTGCACGGGCGCAACCCCAGGCCCGTGCGGCATCACGTCCCCCGAAAGCTCGAACGGGCCATTCGCTTGGCTCCCTTCCTCCCTCGTACCCGCGGGACGGGCGCGGTGATTCGCGTCCGGCGCGCCGAGGCACGGTGATACGTGTCCGGTTCGTTAATTCCCGGCCGCACGGGCGCGGGGCAGGGCGGAGCGGCGGCCCGGGCGTGACCGGGGCGTGACAGAATGGTATCAGAGAGGAATCGATTCTCTGGCCCAAACCGTTGCTATGACTCTGAGATATTATCGATATGGTTTTGCAAAGAGCGTTCCATACAATAAGTCCATAGATATTCTCAAAGTGCAAAATATTTCCTGAACTTGAATTGCTTGATTGTTTCGATTGAGTACGACGAGGGACGGCACTATCGCTACTCGGAATATCGAGAAGTTTATCCTTGAAGTTTCGAGGACGAAACTTTTTTGTTGGTCGGTAAGTATGTAACGCCCCGCTCCGCGCCGGCGTTATGTATCAAGGTGAGTGGGCAGAACTTCGTTCTCTGATTCTTGCACGCCTTAATAATAACCTGAGTTTTTACTTACAATGTTTTCTTAAGAGAATGATAGAACCTGCCTTGCATGTTAATGAACGAACTCACCTAGCTTATCTTTGAAACAATGCCTGCTTAACGAGAATCCTGAATCGCCTGCTTAGAGTGCATGAATATGTTCACTATCGTCTATGCTTCGAGAGAACCATACTGTGCCTGAACGTGTTCAAGTGATAAGTCGGATTGCCCCGCAACAACGAGTGTATTCTGATGGTTCGTCTCGTCTGCATACTAGAGTTTATTTGATAGTATTCCATGCATTCGCACGCGGTCGGACAATGGCTATTGGTGGAGAGCTGAACTGCATGTGTCACGGCTGCTACCATGATAGTGCAAAGCAACCATGAGTCACAGCTGCCTCTAGCATTAGATAAAGAGTCATTGGTATGCTGTTCCACCAGCTGCCGATCCTGAGATACTCGGGGACCGTCCTGCATATAGCTAAGTTATTGTGTTGGCTTGGATAGTGACTGCCCCTAAGAATGTGCATTGTGTGTCTAGCTTTGCATCAGACCCTCGAGTCGCACGAGACACGCTGCGCACACCCTGAAACATGAACGGTTTGCTTGCTTGCATATTCAATATGAAACTCTGTTTCCAAACATGTTTCTAAACAAGTAAATCGACTCTGCTAGAACTGCATGAAACGAACCTAGGTAAAACTAGAAAGATCACTAGTAATGTAATATTTTATAACATGATTACTTAGTGCCTGTTTGAGTGAATGCTTATTTCTGTTCAGTTGATTTATCTCACCAGTACTTGTATAAAGTGCTGACCCACCAACAGTTTACTTGTTCGCAGGTACTGGATCGTCCGAGGGAGCGATAGGCGTGCCACAGTCCCGAAGATCCGGAATCCTGGTTTCGATTGTTGCCCCGATAATGCTATCGTATAAGGGGGCATAATGTATGGAACGAACGTGTGCCTTTGCTAAAGGAAACCCAAGTTGCCTCGATTGTCCCGAACACTCAGTTGGCTAATGCATTGCATTGCAACAAGTCCCTTTCCGCTGCTTACTCGATTGATGCGATGATAGCCAACTATCAACTTAAACGATTGGCCTTGCACGGGCGCAACCCCAGGCATGTGCGGCATCACGTCCCCCGAAAGCTCGAACGGGCCATTCGCTTGGCTCCCTTCCTCCCTCGCACCCGCGGGACGGGCGCGGTGATTCGCGTCCGGCGCGCCGAGGCACGGTGATACGTGTCCGGTTCGTTAATTCCCGGCCGCACGGGCGCGGGGCAGGGCGGAGCGGCGGCCCGGGCGGGACCGGGGTGTGACAGTGACCTCCCTTAGGATGGGTGACCTCCCTTAGGATGGGTGACTTAACTTTTCCCAGGATGGGTAACCTCCCTTAAGATGGGTGACCTTCCTAGGATGGATGACCTACCTTAGGATGGGTAATCTCTCTTTGGATGAGTGACCTCCCGTAGGATGGGTGACCTCCCGTAGGATGGGTAACCACCCATAGGATGGGTAACCTCCATAAGTATGGGTGACCTCCCTAAGGATGGGTAACGTCCCGTAGGATGGGTAACCTCCATTTGGATGGGTAACCACCCGTATGATGGGTGACCTCTCATAGGTTGGGTAACCTCCATTTGGATGGGTAACCACCCGTATGATGGGCGACCTCTCATAGGATTGGTAACCTCCCTAGGATAGGTAACCTCCCGTAGGATGGGTAACCTCGTACCCTCATATCGGGTGTAGTTCGTGACACATTTTTGTGGTTGTCCATGCAGGTTAGGCTTCACAATTAGTGCGATATCGTGGTAATACAACTACTTAGTTATACTACTGCGAGCCTGGGGATAGGATCTAGGATTGTTAGGATGAAAGAATACTCTATCACATTTAGAAAAAAATTTATACTCATTTGATTCTCGAATATTTGTTCTTCTTATAATATTTGAATTCTTATTCCTTTAAAAATCATTATATGCTCATCTATATCCTCAAAAATGATGAGTTTGAATATGGTGAAAGGGGATGCAAGTAAGAAAGTTTGCGTGGAAGAAACCTTAGAGGATGCAGTGCCTCCCACCTTGGACCATGGAAAGAGGGATGGATGAGGCAAGGGTTATGCAAGAATTGGCAGAGCTGAGGAGAGTACAGAAAGAACAAGGCCAGAGGATCCAACAGTTATTAGGAATTATTCATCACCAAGAGGAAGGATCCAGACTCAAGAGGGCGTCAGATGGTATCCACCAGGGACCTCTGAAGTGCCCAAGTATAGAGCATTTGCAACATGTTCCAATTAGGGTTTCAGCTCATCGGAGGCTTGCCGAGTGAGGTCCCACTTGTAATTTTTTTATAAGAGGTCAGAAAACCTATAGAAGGAATGTACGAAGAGGAAGGGACAATGCCATTATTGTGGATCTGATGAACATAGGATCAGAGACTGCGCTCGAGCCCACCACGTCCTCTAGTACTGGATAGAGGTAATGGTTAGTTTAAATTAGATATATATTTCTTGAATAAATCCTTGGGCATATATGGATGGATAAATTGATGATTGAGTTTTGGGTTACCAAATACTTTAAGGTTATAACTTATAAAGACAAATCGATAAATACTTAACATGAGATTTTATGGAAGATAGCAAAATAAGGATTTGGAATTCTAAGTGGTTATGTGTGAAATGGTTTAAATATTTATAATGTGATGTTGAGGATCACTAAAACAAACAAAGGAGGATTTCAAAAATTGATGGTATTACATAAATTGTGAAGGTTGGTAAGTCAAGGGAGTAGGAAACGTGAGAGTTAGTTTGAAGATTATCAGTCTCCTGACAAAGGGACTCTTTAGGGGTATAAATTCAGATAAGTATATAGATGATATTTTAAATACTTTTGAGATTTGATTCTTAAGGATTGAAGAAGTATTAGGGAATGATGTCACAAGTTAAATTTTGATTTGATGAATCGGAAGTTACCAAGATGGTAAAATAGAGTTGCGCCATAAAAACTAAGGATTAGTAAATAAGAGGACAGGGTATCATTGATTCTTGGGTATAAATTTAATTTAAAAAAATAATAATCGACAACAAGATTATGAACTAAGGAGTTTTAAATCATAAGGTTAAATTGGTAAACGAAGATTGAAAGGTATAAATATTTTGAGGTCAAGAATTAGTATAATGACATACCTTATTGATGAAAGAAATAAAAAATTGGTAGAAACATTAAACATTGAAGATCTAGAAAACTTGGAAGAATACAAAGAATAATTCGAGATTAAATGAAGGGATTGAATTTGATTAGAAAATGCAAAAATTGACTTAAGGATATGGATTAGCTAAAGGCACAAGTTGAGAAAATCAGAAATTTTCAGAGGAGATTGAAGATTACAGAATCAGGAAGAGGATCACAAGGTTATATGAAAGTAAAGGAATAAGTCTTGAGGAATAGTCACTTTTGAGGGAGATCGAGCAAAAATTCTAGAATAAGGTTCTCCATCATCTATCATATCTTTATGTAACCCCATTCTTTTATTGATTTATACTAGGTTCATTATAATATTTTGCCATACCAGTTCGACTTTGTTATTGTCTATCCTAATAGTGCTATTCTTATTAGGGTATGGAGGAACAGTTCATAGGTAGAGCTCTTGGTAGAGACTACAGGGTCTATAACAAGCAGAGATCATAAATGAGTATAAAGTATAACAAAGAAGGATTTGATAATGGAACCGTATGCATGAACATTGATGATAGAACTTCATAGGTCAGAAGTATGGAGAGTTGGAACTCTGAAGAGAACTGGACGAGATCACTAGAGTAATTTTTATCGAAAGAATGACATTGGGAATCGAATCAATATAAATTTCAAGACTTATTCCTTTACTTTCATATAACCTTGTGATCCTCCGATTGGGGTGGGGGCGCCCCCTGCCACCGCTGTAGTTGCTGCGCAACCGGAGCCCCCTAGCGCAGAAGAAAGAGAGGGGAGGGGGCAGAAGAGAGAAGGGGGGGCTCCGGCTGCCCCCTTTTGGTCGTCGTCGGTAGCTGCTGCCAAGGGGATCTTCGTTTAGTCCTACGCCAACAACGACAGCCTCTCCCCTTGGAAACGGGAAGAAGCTCTCCGGAGTGTTGCTATACTCCGGCAAGCCGCTCGCGTCCAGCTCGATGTTCCTGCTGGTGTACCCGAGGAAGAGCAGCGGGCTGTCGGTGGAGGAGATGGGGGAACGACCAAGGGCGCACGCGCAGAGGGGGACGTGACGGAGGAGGGAGAATTGGGCAGGGGCGCACTGAGGTGGAGGGTGCGGGCAACGACAGAGAGGGGGTGGGGGATCGAGGTTCACACGCGGTGACAACGTATGAGGAAGATGATGATTAGAAGGGTATTTTTGTCCAAAAATTTTGGTTAAAGGAGTTGACTGTGAGTTGGAGACGGTTTCCGTCAAAAAGTGGGAAGATTCGTAGAATATGGTAAATAAAGTGAAATACAACTCAAATTTTCTCTTAATTATTTTATCGTATAAAGAGTTGGGATTTGTCCTCGTGATAAAGCTACCACATATACGATTGTGGTATCTCTATTTGTTCTCTGTAGCATGTAAAATTTGTTATCTTTGTTGTGTGGATTCCAGGTGGTCGATGCTTGATTTTCGTTGTGCGAGTCTCTAAATCCACTAACCATACCTCAATAACCATAATCTGAACTGAAGTGTACGATTGTGTGATCTCCCATGGTTTTCGATAGCGTGCACGATTTGTTATCTTTGTTATGAAGATTCCGGGTGGTCGATGCTTGATTTTCGATGGGCGTATACAAATTCCACAATCTGAACTGAAGCCTAAGCTCATTTTGGTTATAATATGATCGCATTGTGGTTTTAGACTATAATTAATGCAGGGATGAAACTGAGAATCAGAAATGTTATCTAATAGATGTTCCAACAGCAGGGATGATTCTAGGTTCATTGCATCTTCAGGAAGGTTCCTCATAAATGAGAGGATGAAGCTTTCAATCTTTTTCTCTACAACCATTGATATAATCTGTCTATAAAAGTTCACGGCCATGGGATGTCGAGACAGCACAATGGTAAATTCTTATAACTTGCCCACAATGAAAAGTATAAAGAAAGATGCCACAATGTATCAGTTGTATATATAAATCATGTTATGTGCTATCCATGCCTAATGCTAAGGCCTAGAGAGCTTTGCATCCTCAACAGTCTTACATCCTTGGTGCAATCTGTGGTTGCCGGGCTTTAAGCCCCTTAATAACCTCCGAATGAGTTGGCCTGATACCTTGGCTATCTTGGAAGGAATAGGCCAACAGCAACTGCACATTGTTCGATGCTCTAGGCCTACGCGAGAGCTCGTTGCAGAGGGAGACCCTGTCGGCACTGCTGGTGCTCGTGCCATACTCGTCGGGGAACACCAAGATGATGTTCTCGACATTGACCGCCACGATAAGGAGGAAGTCCAGCAGCAGCAACTCATTCCGGTGGGCCTTGAAATTGTTCATTTTATCATCTTCAGATGCACAAATATCTGTTGCCCTCTGCTACTCTCTGCTGACTCCTTCCAGTGGAAGACTCCAACAAAGAAGCTGGCAGCTGTAGGTGTTCAAAAATAGAGGCTAGATTTTGATATTCTGTAAATTAACTGAATATATATACTAGAAAGTAAAAGTTCCTATAACATACTTCTATGAACAGTATCTCTAGGAGTTGAAGCTGACACTACCCGAAGAAGCGAAAGATTTTTGCAAGATCACCATCATTCACCTTATTCACCAGCAGTCCTGCAAGTAAGCCATGTGTCACTACACACCACATTCATAAACTGAGGAAACTAAAAACAGAAGAAATAACAAAACTAGGTTCAGGATCAGTCATACATACCTCAAGGCTTGAAGTGCAGATTGTCAGTACCTGTACACTGTTAAGCATCATGAACATATATGATGGACGTAACGAGACATAAAAGCACATATATGTAGATGATATCATTATGACGCTCCTCAAGGAAGATGTGTCCTCGACATGAATGTAATTCGGAACCATCCCTAAGAAATGGAAAGAATGAAGTGATGGAGCAGCAATATCAACTTTTTCGACATGATGGCAGTTTGCGATGGTCAAACACTGGAGGAAGAGATGTCTAGGCTGGACCACGATGTTGTCCATGGGCATGTACTCCCTCAACTCTAGCGCTTTGAGCCGCTGGCAGTAACTTAAACTCAAGATGGAACTAAAGTATCTGAACTTGAAGCACCTCGGCAGATTGCAGTAACTCAAACTCAAGATGGTCAGCCAGTCATTGGCTTCGAATACATATTCCTTAAGCTCGAACTTCTTCACTCCGTGTGTTAGTCTCCAAGAAGCATTATTCCCCAAATTTCCTTGAGAAAAATCAGGGTACAGCTCCTCAACTCTGTTCATGGTCGCTTGTTTTATCCATTCTGCTGTCATTTATTGGTACTCCTTCCCAGGGTTGAAGTAAAGGTTGAATGTCTATCTTCTTGTCAAAGTGCCTTGACTTGTACTGCTCAATACCTCTCATGGTTGCACTCTGATCCTCCTCTCTCTCATACCTTCGCTCAAGGTTGAGATTGGTCAAGTGGGAGAAACATTTCTTCCATAGGCCCTTCGATTTAGTCGACAATGCACCTGTCCTCACAACATCTTTCCGTGGAAGTAAGCTGAGAATGAGTAGTCTAAGCACTTCCGGCAATTCGCTGAATCTATCCTTTCCAGGGAAGGCTCGTTCCATCGCTTGACCTTGTGCACGTACTTTCTAAGCTATGACACGTGAAAAATATCATGCACTTCTGACATGGTTGGTGGCAATGCAATTTGATAGGCAACTGAAGTGACTCGTTTGAGGACTTTGAACGGGCCAACGAATCTCGGACTTAAATTCCCTTTTACTCTGAATCGCATGACTCCTCGCATGGGGGAACCTGGTATCGACGATGGTGTGTCGGCCGGGGGGGGGTGGACTGCCGTCTGGGGCGAGGAAGGGATCTACCGTCGGGGTGTGGTTCTGGAGTGGGGGGGGATCTGGCATCGGAGGGCAGGGGCATGAGGGGTATTGTCATCGGTAAGGGGGATCCTGTGTCGGTGGCGGGGGATGGGGAGGAGGGTTTGAGAAAGAGAAAATAGTATGCCTCTGATACAATGTTAGATGGAATAATAGGATAATTCTTATTGATATGAGAGATTATATATATATATATAGGAGAGGACTAGCCTTCCCATTATTCTCTACTCGATGTGTGACTCCAATAGTACTCTGCAGAATACCGATAGATCTTTCGACTGCAGACAAAATCTTGCTTTTGGCTTCCTTTGAATTCATATTTAAGGCTTCCAACCCCCTCATTCAAAGTCATCCACTTGAGCCTTAAATTTTCTCAACAACCAAAAGCAAACCCCTTCACTCTACCAAGCTTACATTTGCCATCTACAAAAGTGTTAGTATTAAAGAGTAGATCTTCCAAGTGTTCTTGAAGATCAAAATCCTTACTTGTTAAAAGTAGAAGTAGACGAGCCTTTGGATAAAAGCTCGTGGAAAAAGCTGGCGAGTCTTCAGATCAAATCTCGTGGTGTATTATTCTAGTTAAAATAAGTGGATTAAAGCTGGAATGGAGTTTTCGAAACTGGATTACCTTTACGAAAGGATAACAGCACATATCACGTATTTAATTTCTTGTTCTCTTCTTCTAAATACGCATTATTATTGCTTAATTGTGTTGGTAACTTTTATTACCCTATCCATCCCCCTAGGGTTTCTACAGTGATTATAGGTGATTTACATATGATAGATGTGACAATTAAATAGACGAAAATGAGTGAATCGAAAGATTGGAAAAATTGGTTGTTTTTAAACCTAGAGTTACCTTTTGCATGTTTAAAGAGTGTTCACTCAGAAGAATAATTGTGACTTATTGGAGCTATGATAGAACTTTCGGGATATTTAAAAACTTGGATGATTTATAGGATAAATATTCTAAGAATGTGGTAATATGAAATCCTTCGATGACAAACTATTAAAGGAGTTGGAATGAGATGATAAACATTAGTATTGGATATATAAGGTGGTCTGGAGGATTTGTTATTTAGTGTTAAGGAGATTCCTTTCATTGAAGTTATAGGATAAGGTTGACGGTATAAGTGCATTGTTTGTTGTTTGTATACTTGTTTGCTTGCTTCTATGATTTCAATTTTAAGGACAATTTTTTTAAGAGGGATGCATTTTCTATCCAGAAATCATAATGAAACACACTAAGTGCATACGAAACGGGTTGAGTGGGTATTTTCTTTTAGTGTATGGGGTACCGTGACGATATCCTTAAGCCTATAATTGTGAAAATGTATCATAAGCTAGAATTATTAGTCTAAGACCCTATTTTGGTTTAGGATACATTTTTCGACTATCTTAGAAATTATTGGAATTTAGAGGAGTTGAGAATTTATAGATATTATTTACCTAAAGAAAATTTATTTCTAGCAACCTTCTAGGAATTACTATAGGAACCCTAGATACTGGAATAATCCAAGGCTTTATTTGGACTTAAATTAAGAAATTATTTCCAGCAACCTTGTAGGAATTTATTTCCCACAATATTTTCTAGGTTTTTTCTAAATTTATGAAGAATATTTATGAATTGAAATAGCTAAAAACCAATAAAAATGATTCTGGAATTAAATTAAACCAGAAAACTAATTTTACTAAAATATAAATCAATATTCGTTCGGATTGGACCCGTTAGTCCCAACTCGACTTGTCACCCGCACGTTGTAGCTTGGGGGCTCACCAAACACTAATAGCAAGCGGGACTGCGTGTACCAGCCAGCCTGCACCCGTAATGCCACGCCTTTCTCCCAAATAATTGGATGCGAGTCATGAGTATGTCCAGTCTACGTCGCGGCATCGACGGTAGTACGTTGTTTATACCTCAATATATATCCATAAATTTAGGCATGTATCATGATCACAAAGAATATTATTCTAACTCATTTAACAGATAAAAGCTATTAGTTGAAGATAATAAGATCAGGAGTAACAACCCATACTAATCTATATCTACTATATAATAGGAAAAGTTCAGCTTTACAGTGAAACTTTTTTTTAAATATACCCTTTCATATGCTTACTAATTAAAATTGTTAATTAAAGTTAATAAAAGCAGCTAGGTAATTAAGGAAAAGGTCCTTTTGTATTCCTAAATAGTATGCAGGTAGAAAATAATATATATAATAATATTAGTATAAAATTAATATAATATTAATTTAAAATAAGTAAAGTAACTTGCTTTTAGTCTTCCTAAGTAGTCTTAATAAATATTAGAATAATAATTACTTCCGTATGTGTATTTATCTAGTATATCATAAACCACTAACAGAAAATATCACCACATACGAAGTCTAAACCATCCAAGATGCATGCCATAAAGGAACAAACCCACTCAAATGAAATACTATAAAAGAAATAAGAACTACGACTAAAAGTACTAAAGGATAATTAATACTAGCTCTCTCTAAAAATACCATACTAGTTTAAAGCTGATCAGTCGGGATATCCGTACCTCCCTTCTGAGGTACATAGTGAGTAGGTATCACCACATACGAAGTTTTCATCATCTAAAGATATCAATATTATCCAGTCAGAATTGAAGTAAAGTACAATTACAACTATAAAGTTACATAGTACAATTTAAATTCTATGATGATAAAAGTACATAATGAAACATTGAATGACAGATAGTGAAAGTACAATTACAATAATAAAGTTATAAAGTATAATTTTAATGCTATGATGATAAGGGTACAGAATGAGACAATGAATGACATAGAGTGAAACTATACTGAACATGAACTATAAACCATAGTATTTGCTAAGTATAAGTAATAAGATCAAGAGATACTGATAGCATATGAAAAGAATAATTGTAAATGAATAACAACACAAACAAGTACTAGTGTGATTGGAATACTATTTTCGTATATAGACGGCTGTGGTAATCCGGACATTGATATGTGTAATGTACACGAGAGTGTTACTTATTTCAGATTCAGGTTATTGTCTTGAGTCGTGATCTAGTTTTTGGTTATTATTGTGTCTCATACATTAAGAGTTGGGTGGGAAAATATTTTATTAGGCATGTGGTCAACCCAAACTATTTTTATCCGTATTCGAATGATAATCGTCGTAACTATGTCAAAAACAAGTATCAAAATCTATGATAAAGAACATATATGATTTCATTTATAATGTAAAGATAAACAATAAGTGTAATTTACTTGCCTATCTTGTGTTTGGTGAAGCATCAATGTGTCGAACACGAATGTATCCGACACGGAGGGAAAAAATACCCAAACTCAACCAGAACTTGCAGAAGAGGAATCCGATCTCACGATCAAAGATATGATTGAAATGGTCGGGCACCGCTCAACTCGTAGGGCTCACGCGCACGAAAAGTGAATTTTGCTAGAACGATCTCAAAATGAGAAACTGGATATAAGGCGAACCTAAAATGATGATACAAACTCAAGGGAGCTCTTGGAAGTGAGATCCGACGGTTGGATTGCAAATAAGCTAGCCTGCAACATATCGCGGGGCCCGTAATATAGTATTTCAATTGACGGTCTCAAAACGGGACGAATCTTACACCATAGGGGTAAAATAACGTTACGAATCCAATGGCACACGCAAGTTTCATCAAGATACAACACACATATAAAAATTAATTAAAAAATCTGTGAAATCACCGATATGACAAAAGTTGACAGATACGAGCCAAAATCATTCGTCCCACGGACTCGTGATCCATCAATTCTCACACACGTCGAGAAGGTCAAAACATATCTTTTGGTGCAACTGGTTCGTAATGGAACGAACCAGATCAACAAAACGACCTTCGAATCGAAAGATTTTTGAATAAAATAGTTGAATCAATTAGCCATGTTCGCGCTTATAGTGCACCGATCAAATAATCAAGATAGACTGTAAAATTTGCATGAAGTGAGGGTTATAGCAATTTGAGAATATAGAGGCCGATTTGGATTTAGTCACATGGTGAAGGAGTAATCGCATAATGAAAACAACTTCTCAAAACTGTCAAAAACAAAAAACAGAACTCAGTTTCAATTACTCTTGTTGGAAGCTCAAGATTGATCAATAAAATGAGGATAATTTTGCACAAAAATTAACATGGACCTCAAAGAGAAGTATACCAGAACAAGAACGTAAGAAACGGATTTGGATTTGGTTCACCGTTGGATGAGAAATCGTTCGATGAAGTCTACTTCTAGAAATTGTTAGGACATAAAACTGTTTTGAGTAGCATAAACTATTTTGAGTAGCATACTTCGGCCTGGAATTTGAATGAGCAAATGGTTGAATTAGGCTACAAAAATTTACAGAGTGAGAGATTATACCACTAAGGCTAGACTTTGATCGGTGTTGTAATGGTGGAGATACAGATCTACAATGTTGGGCCCTCGAATCGACTAAAATAGGAATACAAATTCAACTAGCCATATTGAAGATCCATTTTTTGATATATTAAACTATCTCGAAATGGAATAAAATTTGTTAAACTGTAAGAAATGGATCGATGATCAACGAGAGAGAAATGGATCGTTGAAGAGGGCTTCCCAATCAACTTCAAACTGTCCACAAAATCATAAATTCATTTACACCAGTTCATGATCCGAATTGATTTATCAAATGATCGAGGAATTGAGTAAAATTTGACAAAGATATACAAATTTTTGATTGGAAGAAGTGGATCATGATCGGACTGTCGGATGAGTTATAGCTCAGAAAAGTTGGCTACTTAATCATCCTTACATAATCCGATGCTCTGTTTTCTAACCAATCGGCAAGATTCAACCGGCGGTGATTAGTGACCAATTGAGAAAATTTGCTACAAGTTGGTGTGTGATTTTATTGTAATTTATGTCATTTCTTCTTGAGTATGGTGAGGGGATATAATCTATTAGGACAAAGGGTTCTATATTATTTTTTTGTCAATCTTGTAATTTTATCTGAGTTATATAAATTAAGATTTGTCTAGGTGACGTAGTCACCGCCATATACTTGTCTTTATTTGTGCTTGGTGTTCATTAAACTATGTTGGTTACCTCAGGTGGGTTGGCAAGTAGTTTGGCAAATGCTTCCGTGCGCCCAAAAAGTGGTATTAGAGCCCAAGGTTACGGGACTGATTTGGACGGCTCTAATTGGTTCGAGACAGATAGTGCGGAACGTTCATGGATTATACAGGCTCTTCTCAAGGTGGAGTTTGGAGTCTATAAGGTGGTCAAAAGGAGGATTAGGCCTAAGGTTAAAGGCAACTCTACATGAATTGGCTTTAAAGGTAGGTCCGGCTTGTCCAAGGTGAAATAAGACGTTATAATTGGCACACAATGATGGTGTAGATGAATGTGTTAGCTTGGTTCTGTGGTCGAACATATCGAGATGATAATATGTTGGATCTCCTAGGTTCTCGGCTAGCGGGAACAAGAAAAGGTAGCTGGGGTGTCCTAAGATTGTTCGGCTAGCGAAAATGAGCTAAGGTGGAGATTCTTTGATTGTGTCTCATTTTCGAATGAGCGCTCAAAGGGGGATAAAAATGGAGTGGATAATTTAGTCCCACATAGGCTAGGATATGTAATCATGAGGTGTAGATAATTGGGATTGATTCAGGCCTTATATGAAAAAAAAATTTTAAGGCATATGGGCCTAGTCCAATATCGCACCTCATGGACCAACTCTGGTTCGGGTAACACCGTGTTCCCAACAGTCCCCCTATTGTTCATCTTCACTCTTCCGAATAAGCTACCTAGGTACGTAATAAGACCTCCCTCCTGTAACGACCCGCTCTGCATCAATGCGGATAGCCGATTCAAACGGTACAAGTGCGACGACCCGACCCGTCTTGCTCTGGGAGAAGACTCGTTTGAGGTAAAGGATTCAAACTTGGCCCTTCAGGAGTTCAGACTTAGACTTTCAAAGACACGCTCGGATTATCGCTCAGCTGAGGCGAAACAACGCTAAGGTGGGTGGCTAAGATGAACATGTCTTTGGTTAGCCAGCACACATAAAAACTTGGACGATACATGCTAGATCGCTAGGCGATAACCATTTTGCACACTAATAAAAGAAGTCAACTCACCAAGCTAAGGGAATAATCCCATCTTATGTCTCTTTGCATAGAACATGGAAGTAGATCGGTTGAACGAAATAGTATGCTCGCTTTACAGTTATTATAACCTCGCCCTCGTAGCTTTGTTTTTGTTCCTTATATGTTCTTTCAAGTATATTGCTTCATATGTTTTGAAATTCTCATCACAAAGATATTGCATCGATATAGAAGTATGATACAGATCATGGTTTAATTACCTATGGCAGGAAGACTATCAAAATAGTTTTTTCTGAGCCAAGTAATAGAAACATGGAAAGGCTTCGGGACCGTTGGGTCACCAAGGCAACTCTTAAAACGGGAGCTGCAATAAGTAGTAAAACATCAACATAACTGTGCATTGAATAGAACGCATATGATCATGAGAATTCTAAACGAGTATATGTATTCGCAATGTGTCAAGTAGTTATGTTCATTCAAGGTCTTAAAATGATGCATATAATAAATTTTAGTCTTGGTCGTCAATGGTTATGGACTGCCTGTGCACAGGCTTATGGTTCCTGCGGACGGTACGCTGGGGCACCGGGGCCGATCCGGAAAGGAATGTCTCATAGTCAGCTAGCAACCGCAGCACGAGAGAGATGGGGCCTTGTAGCGGGGCTCTCTACCTACGCTGCAACGACCGTCGTCTGCCCGGACTATAGTCCATGATGGCTCGTCAAGTAATGTGAATGTATCGTGAAAGTATCGTTAAGGTATCATCAAGTATCATTAAAAGAATCATTGCATAAGTGGCGGCAACCCACGTATGGGCTCGTATGGACTTGAGGCAAGTAACGGATGCACGGCGCACTCTGCGTGCAGATCGTTAATTGAACCAAGAAATCTAAACCTCTGAAACACACTTGAATAATCTGAGAAATCTGAACAGACTGAGTATAATGCATTTGTACAACCTAAGTCACAAAGTAATATGAATCACAAATTTGTGTATGTCGTTCACCTGAGTCAGAAACACGTTAGTAACACTTGTGTTTGCTTATGCGGTTCTTGGTTTCCTTATATATATTCGTGTTTGGTTGACTTTGTTGTGTCATTGGACAGGGAAGGATGAATGGTAAGTTGGTAAGTTTCAACGTGTTTCTCTTATATCGCACGAAGCACTGCCACTCGAGTTAGGCTTTGTATCTTATGCCATGAAACTGATCTTAAGGCAAGACTAGAAAGATAACTTAATAGATGGTGCACGGAACTAATATAACGTATTTGGATTTGTCGAGCGGGCGAGAAGCCTCCCCACCAGTTCATTCATATACTAATAAACCACCAGATTGCTTGCAGGGTACGGAAGAACCTCGTTCGGTTCGAAGTATTCCCTTGTGCACGCTAAGGCGCGGAGTTCATTCTGGAGCCTTGGAATGTTGTGTCCGGAGCTGAAGCACATATACAGGACATAATGTTGGAATATCGCCTATATATCATTCTATTTTGTAAGCCACTTAGCATGCTTTTATTATTTCCACAGAGAGAGAGCTTGAGCGACTTGTAATCTCGGTCTAGTACCGCTTGTAACCTTATTCATTATCAATAAAGAGCTCATTTATGTATCCATACTTTTGTTCATTCTATGCTTTCACTATAATGACTTTGTGAACTAGTTATCGAACGGTCGTTTACTCGTGTCGTTCAAATATTTGCTGCATTGGAGACTATTTGTACGACTCTGTGGCTTAGCTATTTATCCACCTATTCGGATCATGGCCTGTGCGGGCTCAACTTGTGCTCGTGCGGCATCACATCCTAATATGAGCGATCGGCCTGTGGGAGCGCTGGCGCGGTGATTCGCGCCTAGCGGGGATGGCCAATTCTGTGGGAGATTGGGGCATGACATATTAGTATCAGAGCTCGGCTTTGTGTCCTTTGACTTCGTATCTGTTCTCTTAGTTTTGAAAGCTCGTACGTGGGTTATGTGCATACGCTCTCTCTCGTTTACCCCTTAGGATGTTCTATACAATGAGTCTAAATAATTTCAAAAGTGCATGTGAATGAAATTATTGCTTGAACGGGATAGTTATGCGAAGGCATTTATGCCGAACTGTGTCAGAATTTATGGGAATAGACTCGTGCAAGAATCTGTAAGTTATGTGTGAACTCGAATACCTATACGTGAATACCAATCGGGTTAGTGTGCGAGATAGAATACAGTTCGGATAGTTAGCTATCCATACAGCCTTTCGGCTAAGTTGTGTTGAGTATCGCATGATAAGACCCTTTGGTGCGAGCAAGTTTGTGAACAAAATTGGGATATCGTTCAGGTAAGGATAAGTCAGACTTAGAATGGCTATCGATGAAAACGTTATCGGACTATCGCTAAGGCAAATCTAGAGAGTCGTGTCTGGGTTTCGACATATAGTTCAGAGGTTATTCGTATCGATAAGTTATGACTCAAAATCATAGTTTGTATGAAGGACTATCGATAGAGATATATACGAGATTAAGATTATCGAGGCAACGTATATAGATCGTGCTTAAGTTTATAGAACGAGTGGGATGGAATGATGCGAACACGAATGAGAATTTACTTGGGTGACTCAATTTTTGAGTGGTGTGTGCGATAACTCAGGAACGAACAAGCGATCTAAGGATTGAGTGAGTTTTTGCTGATTCGTAGATGATAGCTCGAACCCTGAGTGTGTATTGATCGTGTTAAAAATGTTCGAACGAATCGAGAATTTTGGAATAACAAACGAGTCTAGCAGCAAGCGACATAATTGTGCGAAGCCTTAGTATCTGCCTAACAAGTAAACGAATTCTAAGGAAACATGTGAGATTTTATTCAATCAAGTTAGAATACGTTGAGCAAATGATAAGACTTATATCGGACAGAAATTCAGAGTGCTGAAATCAATATCTTGATCAAGAAAACTTAGTAGATCGTACGAGCGATTTCAAATTGAATCAAACGAATTAAAACTTGAGTTAAGATAGAATAATCGAGGATACGATCGGAGTTAGTGCAATTGGAATAATGGCGCGAACGGATGATAACGCGTATGGAAAATTTAGATTTAAGTATGATATCGCTCGATAAAGTTCAGCTTGAGTATATGGTTTCAAATTTGGAGGACTTGATACGAAATCGATAAGTTGGAAGACATCATGGATTGATGCAAGTTAGCAAATTTGTGGTTCAATGATTGAGATAGACAATAATGGACTTAATCTTGATTTGGACGAATGATCTTGAATCTAGTTCGAAGGATAACACTCGACAATCAGGCCCAATTGAGAACGATTATTCCGTGAGAGCGCTGGTGTCGTGATTTCACGTCCAACAGGGATAATCAAACTCGTGGGAACATGTCCGATGATTATTCAGACAAACTCGATAAAATAGAACGTAACGAAGATTTTGAATTTAGTTGTTTGAGGAATGCTAGAAGTAGACTACGGATTGATCAAACGACAATATTGAAGTTGGACGATTTTGCTAGACGAATGATGATTGCGGCATGAATTGTTATTAGATGAACATGACTTGGTGGATCAATATATAACTTGGATGAAACAAAGTGTAACTATAAGGTGTCTGTTCATTCGATGATATCCATAACGTTTGACGTTGTTGTCTTAGGCGAGCGCAACTTTATGCTCGCACATGTGTCACGTTCGGATTAGGACGATTATCCCGTGGGAGCATTAACGTGGTAATTTTACATCCAACGAGGATAATTGAACTTGCGGGAGATCGGAGCATGACAATTGAAGGATCATCTTGACTTGTGGTTCGACATGAAAAGACGAGTTCAGGATACAAGTGAATCTAAAGTATTTCGAGGAGTTAATCTATAATGTGAAGTTATGTTTGATGATTTCATGAATGGATACATGAATCGTGTTGGACGACATAGAGTTTATGATTGAGATCGGTGGTTGAAAATTTAATCATGATTGGTGGTCTAGACACAGAAAAAGATTGGATATATGGATTCTATCAAACGTGTTTGAGGAGATAGACTATACAAATCGTTAGGTTGGACATGCGACGTGGATATATAGTGGATTTGGTTGAACGAACGTGTCTTAGGAACGACTTTGCTAAACGGACCTGGATCATGTGCAAACGAACGTGTTGATGTGGATAGAATGATCTGTTATAGATGTTTAGAAATTTGAGTAAAAAGAGCTTGGGTAGAATACCCATACGAAAGAACAATGATTTGACCTTAGAAAATTGGGACGAGTATCGTGCAACGAGTTTGCACAATGAGAATTGTGAACTTGAACTGTACCTATGACTCTGTGAGCCGACCTAGCGGTTAGACAGACGACCCTATGCCGAGTGAAATAACTTGTATGACCGATTTTAGAGTATTGATTGGGCAAGCCATAGAATTGGGGCAGCAAAACTTAAGAGTTAAGGCTTGGGTCGATAAGTGTATGTTGTGTTTAACATGAACGAAATGGATGATAGGACTTGGATGCTAGTTGGTTGGTCGAATAGATCATGCTTGATGGTAGTGCAATGCCTGATTTGAGTGGGATTGGAAATACAATTGGTTTTGATTGACCCCATTTGAGGTATTATTGTGATTCATAAGACGAGAGATTTTTGCGAGTAGTTTGTCCTACTTCACAATCACTAAGTTTAGTTGAATGCATATGTTTGAGGGACGCCTTGAACGTGTGCACGATCCAAGACTCAGTAATATGTTAATTTCGAGCGCAAAGACTTCGCTATCGCTAAGTTGGTTGACATGCATATGTTTGGGGGACACTTTGAATATGTCCACGATCTAGACTCGCACTATGCTGATCTCGAATGCTAGTGCAAGTGAATATGTTAGATTCGCATAGACTAGTATAGCATTTTGGATAAAGTTGGCCCTAGCCTAAGACCTTCGTGTGCGGTGGATCATAACATACCCCGCATTAAGCGATATAAATTCTGCACTAAGGTGTAGAAGAGACCAAGTCAGAGCTTTAATTGAATGATAGAGTCATTCATTAAGACAGACCCATCACACATGCGACACGGAATGAGGAACGAGTAGAAAGTTATGTTCGAATCGGTCTAGTGATATGAAATGATATGCTTAAAATAAAATTTGATAGTGTACAATAGAACGGTTTGCGCTCAGGAAGTCTCGAAGACAAGACTTGTTCTGAGTGGTGTATAATGTAACGATCCGCTCCGCATCAATGTGGATAGCCGATTCAAACGGCACAAGTGTGACGACTTAACCCGTATTGCTCTGCGAGAAGACTCGCTTGAGGCAAAGGATTCAGACTTGGCCCTTCAGGAGTTCAGACTTAGACATTCAAAGACGCGCTCGGAGTATCGCTCGGCCGAAGCGAAACAACGCTAAGGTGGGTGGCTACGATGAACCTGTCTTTGTTTAGGCTACACACATAAAAACTTGGACGATACATGATAGATCGCTAGGGGATAACCTTTTTGCATGCTAATAAAAGAAGTCAACGCACCTAGCTAAGGGAATAATCCTATCTTTTGTCTCTTTGCATAGAACATGGAAGTAGATCGGTTGAACGAAATATTATGCTCACTTTACAGTTATTATAACCTCGCCCTCGTAGCTTTGCTTTTGTTCCTTATATGTTCCTTCAAGTATATTGCTTCATATGTTTTGAAATGCTCGTCACAAAGATATTGCCTTGATATAGAAGCACGACACAAATCATGGTTTACTTACCTATGGCAGGAAGACTATCAAAATAGTCGTTTCTGAGCCAAGTAATAGAAACATGGAAAGACTTCGGGACCGTTGGGTCGCCAAGGCAACTCCTAAAATGGAAACTGCAATAAGTAGTAAAACATCAGCATAATTGTGCATTGAATAGAGAACGTATATGATCATGAGATTTCTGAACGAGTATATGTATCTGCACTGTGTCAAGTAGTTATGTTCATTCAAGATCTTAAAATGTTGCATATAATAAAATCTTAGTGTTGATCGTCAATGGTCATGGACTGCCTGTGCACATGCTTATGGTTCCTGCGGACGGTACGCAGGGACACAGGGGCCGATCCGATCCGGACAGGAATGTCTCATAGTCAGCTAGCAACATCAGTACAGAAGAGACGGGGCCTTGTAGCGGGGCTTGCTACCTGCGCTGCAACGACGGTCGTCCGCCCGGACTATAGTCCATGATGGCTCGTCAAGTAATGTGAATGTATTGTGAAAGTATCATTAAGGTATCATCAAGTATCATTAAAAGAATCATTACATAAGTGGCGGCAACCCACGTATGGGCTCGTATGGACTTGAGGCAAGTAATGGATGCACGGTGAACTTTGCGTGCAGATCGTTAATTGAACCAAGAAATCTGAACCTCTGAAAGACACTTGAATAATATGAGAAATCTGAATGGCCTGAGTATAATGCATTTGTACAACCTGAGTCACAAAGTAATATGAGTCACAAATTTGTGTATGTCGTTCACCTGAGTCAGAAACACGATAGTAACACTTGGGTTTGCTTATGTGATTCTTGGTTTCCTTATATATATTCGTGTTTGGTTGATTTTGTTGTATCATTGGACAGGGAATAATGAATGGTAAGTTGGTAAGTTTTGCCGTATTATTCTTATATCGTACGACGCACTACCACTCGAGTTAGGCTGTATCTTATGCCATAAAACTTATCATAAGGCAAGACTAGAAAGATAACTTAATAGATGGTGCACGAAACTAATATAACGTGTTTGGATTTGTCGAACGGACAAGAAGCCTCCCCACCAATGCATTCATGTACTGATAACCCACCAGATTGCTTGCAGGGTACGGGATCGTCTGGAAAGTCTGTCCCTCATGCTGTGGTGTAGGATCGCCTTGAGAAGTCTCGTGCCAATGTATCAGCGGGGTCTGTAGCGGGGGTTGCCCTTGGGGTACCTCTTCTCTTTGAGTGGTGTTGCTTGGCACCGCGGCACTAGGTGCTCTCCGTCCACTGCGCAAGTTCATCTTGCTGTAAGAGATAGGACTTCATTAAAAAAAAAGAGTACGGAATCAAACAAACAGGATGCAGGTATTTAGAAGTAACACAACGAAAGTTCAAAGACGTAATCAAAGTGGATGAGACCTAGTAATTTCTATCCTATTGCAGGCTAGCTGGCACGTTAACATACCACAAGCGAATAAGTCGACCATCATGGGCCACCACTAAAACCATGTCACGCCCCAGTCCCAAATTATATGGAACTATGCCACGTGACAAAAGCCAGCTGTCACATCTCCGAGGATATCCCAATTTAGTGGATCCTAACGAAGAGTGCTACGCTGTCCTAAATACTAACATGTCCCATATATATCATCAACAAGTAATCTAATCTCATCTACAATATAAATAGCAAGAATGTACTAAATAAACTGCTGGAAGATAAACACCAGTCTCAAAATATCATAGTACAACCAAGAATGTCTGGTGGGGACAAACCCACTTCTATGACGAAATAAGGTACTGAAATGATAGATAAAATATAATGACTAGGGCATCGGCTGACTAGGTAATGATGTACCCAATCCTAGGCAGAAGGCCTACCAAGTGATCACGGAAACTCTGACGGCTGCACCTCTAACTCCTCTGCGGTAGCGAACCTCGTCTCCTGTCCTAGCCCGTATACGGTGGGGTAGTAAGCCTCGTCCAAATCTAGAAAGGTACCAGGTCCTCAGAGGGACGTAACAAGATATATAGAAACATGCCATATATATAAACACTGAATAAAATAAATGCAATAAAGGGGTGTGCTAGCCATCTAAGTGAATGCAATGTGAGGACAACTTTGGAACGTATGAGTAGGTGTAGGCATAACGTCCATACCGCTCCGAAGAACGGAGAATCTGTAAGTATATATACGTCCATACCGCTCCGAAGAACGGGTAATCTGAATAATATAACGTCCATACCGCTCTGAAGAATGGGGAATCTACAAGTATATATAACGTCCATACCGCTCCGAAGAATGGGGAATCTGAATAAAGGGAGTCATTGGATCCGTGGCTCCTCCGGATACTACGGATTCCAATGGATGTATCCCATACGCCTACTAGTGGTCCTCCCCGCCCAATGTAGATACACTAGTCGAATACTCGACGTGTGCACCACGTATCTATATGGCAGTCTCTACAAATAAAATATCCTGGGTTACGTGCTAACAGTGATGCATGTCACACGCACCAATAGCTAGTCGAGTACGCGGACCCGCATCCCAATATGAATATGTCACAATGAAACGTGTAAGAGTGTCAGGTCTCGGAAGATATCAGGGTATCCTCCAAATGGGGTGAGTCAACTAGTGTCTAGGTCAAGTATACTAATCATCGACGCATCCGTCGACTGCACCCGAATCAATCTCGGACGCGCACAGTCATATGAAATAGAACAACAAGATAACATACAACATATGCAGCATTAATTTAAACAGTAAATATGATAAGGTATCTTGCCTGAGTCCTCAAGCTGTGATTGCCAATAGCCTGCTCCTGCGATGTCTCCTGGTTGATCCGATGATCCTAACACACAATATAATATAGAAATCTACGTCAGACACTAAGACCAAATGTGTAGACACTACGGTGCTCTTAGGAACTGTCTCAAGTTCACGGTTGGTCGAAGACAGCGTTACATGTGCACGTAGCCAGGATGTACGCGTGTTCTGTCTTTGGCTACCATGTACCCCGAGACAATAATTTTCTATGTTATGGTTTTATGGAACTCTACATTACGTATTGTTGCATTACGCCATTAGTTCCCATGTAAAATGTACTAGGTTAAGTCTATGTTTTCCGGTGGATTATAAGTATTCACATCAGGACAGACTATTAGAGGAATTATTATCTATTAATACATTGCTTAAGTTAAATTAGCATACATACTCAAATATAGGGTTTCTAACATAAATTTCTTGTGTCCACGCGACTATTCGTGACACAACTCTACGATACGGCGATATAACTACACAGGATACGAGTTGTACCTATACGAGGCTTATCGTAGGGTGTTTGCTTTCACCGTCTGGACGTCCTCTGTAGCGCCCCGCTCCGCGTCGACGCTATGTACAAGTGAGATCGCCTTGCTTGCTCGAATGGAAGTCTTCTCGGAGAGTTCCCGAACGATTAATCAAAGTGAGTGGGCAGAACTGCATTCTCTGATTCTTGCACGACTTAATAATGAATCTGAGTTTTTGAATGCTTGCTTGCTTAAGAAGAATGTTTTCATAAGAGAATGATAGAACCGACTCAGCATGCTAATAAGAGAACTCACATAGCTTGTCATTGAAACAAATATGTTGCCTAACTAAGAGAATATAAATGCTTGTCAGAAATAAGAACGTACTACTGCTATGCTAAGAGAAGAATAGAAATGTTGCATGCTTAGTTACACCGACACAGCTCAAACGAACCCTTGCCATGCTAAGAAGATAAGTAAATGAATCGTCTGAATATGTTCTTTTGAATATAATTTGAAAAGAGATAGTTTTGCATGTTAGAAATAAGAATCAATCGTGCTTGTCAAAAATATGTTTCGCTTGTCTGTTTTGCTATAACGAACTGCTGCCTTTGATTCGTATATGCATAGACTAATAGTGCACCCTGATGTTCCGTGTCTTCGGGTTCCAGGGGGGTGTGCTATTAGATATGTGAAAAGATGTGTTTGCTTGAATAAGAAAAAGAGTATAGTCTAATAGTCCGCCCTGATGTTCCGTTCCTTCGGGTTCCGGGGGGGTGTGGCTATTAGATTGTTAAGTGAATGTGAATGTGAATGTGAATGTGATTGTTGCATTGGTCTCGGACAACTTGTGCACAAGGTAATAGTCTCTCGGTCGATTCCTGGGGCACTGGGAATCGGTCGGTCCGGAAGGGATTGTGAGAGCACCCTGATGTTCCGTTCCGAAAGGATCTAGGGGGGTGTTGTTGTCCATCAATGAGTTTCTCAGGACCGTCATATAGATAGGGCGCATGCTAGGTTTACCTTCTTGCATACCTATCATTTGTGACACCAGAAGGTGGATTCATAAGTTTATGCATATAAGCAATATGTGGCTAACTTGTGTGTCTATTGCAGGATAACCGTGCAGCTATGGGGTAAGAAATATGTGTTTATGCATAAGCATGCACGTTCATTTTGTCTGCATCGTAGAGATACCTGTTAGTACTTCATGCATTTGCATCGGTCGGACAATGACAATTAGTGCAGAGCTAAACCTTGGCTACGGCTGCTTCGGCAGTAATGCGCAACCATGAGTCACAGCTGCTAATAGTATCAGAATGTGAGTCATTGGTTAGCTGGATTACCGCTCCAATCCTGAGTTTCTCGGGGACCGGCCTCTGAATGATAGTTTTACTTGTGTGCTTGATTTAAATGATAGTTCCTATATGCTGCCTTGCCCCTAAGAGTTAGATTTGTGTTGCACAATACATGTTGCGCACTACACGATAGAGCACTGTCCTGATCGTATGCTTATAGTTTGAATGTGCAAACTGTTTCAAAGTTATGTTTTCAAAATAATGTAATCTGACTATAGTTCTGAGCTGCATGAAAAGAACTTAGGTAAAACTAGCAAGATCACTAGTAATGCAATGTTTTGCCACAAGTTTACTTAGTGTGGGTTTCAGGGGGTGTAGCTTCTGTTCAGTTGTTTTATCTCACCAGTACTTGCATAAAGTGCTGACCCACCAACAGTTTGCTTGTTCTCAGGTGCTTGTCCGTGCGAGGAAGTGATAGCCGTGCCTCATCCCAAGGAACCGGAAATCTAGAGTCGATGCCTGGAGCCGCATCGAGTTGTGCCTGCTTTGAGTTGCTTTTATATAGAGGGACATAATGTATGGAACGGTGTTATTGAAATCGAGAGAAGAGTGCTTGAGCGATTTGTAACCTCGGCCATGCGCCGCTTGTAACACTTGTGAATATCAATAAAAGAGCCTGTTTTCATATGCCATTGTGTTCTTCACTTTCTGCAATATATGTGTGCCGCTGCTTCAGTATTGAATAGCTTACTTGCCCTTGTATCAAGCTTTGGCCTTGTGCAAGCGCACTTTAGGCTTGCACGGCATCACGCCCGTGCGAGGACGATCGGTTTCGTAGGGACCAAAGCGAGGACGAACGGCCCTGTGGGACCGGGGCGTGACATCCTCCGGCGAGGCGGCGCTCCGGCGTTGGCCGACGTGGAGCAACAGCGGCAGCGGCTGTACAACAACAACTGCGGATGCAGAGGCAGCAACAGCAGTTGGCAATGGCGGCAGGCGGTCAGGTGTGGCGCTGGTCAGGTCGGCAGTAGTGGCGGAGGGGGTGCGGCAGTAGTCGGGCGGCTGGAGCAGTCGAGATGGGTTGAGTATGGTGGTCGGGCGGGCTTGGAGCAGTCGGGATGGTGGATGTATGGTGGTCGGGCGGCTTGGAGCAGTCGGGATGGTGGATGTCCGGTCGGGGGAAAGGGGAAGGGTGCTCGAGTTAAGGAGGAAGTTTCGGCTAGGTGTTTTAGGTTTCTTTTTAGGGTTTCAATGGGAGAGTATGTGTATTTATATAGAAGAGGGAAAATTATGTGCTGTCCTCGAAGTTTGGGCAGGCCTGGGCTCTTTGGCCTGTCTGGACCTTGTTGGGATGGTGCGGTCCAATGAAGAATGCATGTGGCTTGGTTAAGTCCTGCTTAGGGTGAATTTGGTCTCCAATAATTAATTAGATTAATAATTGAAAGCGCAGGGCGCAAATCAACGAACATGTCATAGCTAGGGTTACACCATGGTCAGAGGGGTACAAGAATTTGCCTCACCTAAATTCTATTTAAGTTCAAATAAGTCCTAGTCTCCGGTTTTAATTCAATTAAACCCTAAATTGGTTGAGGGGGTTTACAATCTACCCTCCTTAGAGCATTTCGTCCCCGAAATTAAAACATATGCATGGCAAGAACTACTGACTGAATTTAAAAAATACTAAAACGTACCTAGTCCTTCGAAGAGATGAGGGTAACGTTGTCGAATATCCTCCTCGCGCTCCCAGGTCGACTCGCCTGGTGCATGATGTTTCCATGCAACGCGGACTAGGGGGATAGTCTGACCTTGCAATACCTTCTCGCTCCTGTCCAGGATCTCAACGGGCTCCTCTTGGTAGGATAAACTCGGGCCGATTGTGCTCTCGGAATGGTCAAGTACATGACTTGGATCCGGTATGTACCTTCTCAGCTGAGAAACATAGAAAACGTCATGGACTCCTTCCAAAGTCTGTGGCAAGGCTAATCTATAAGCAACCTCTCCGACGCGTTCTAACACATCGAATGGTCCGATGTACCTCGGACTCAGCTTTCCTCTGCCTCTGAATCTGATAGTCCCTCGAGTAGGTGAGATCTTTAGAAATACGTGTTCTCTAACCTGGAACTCTAAAGGTCGTCGATGTGCATTCGTCCTATGCTTCTGCCTATCCTGTGCCGCTCGTAGATGTCCTTGGATTTTCTTCACCTTCTCCACTGTACGAACAACCAACTCTGGTCCGAGAATCTGCCTCTCGCCTATATCGCTCCAACACACGGGGGAACGACATTTCCTTCCATACAACGCTTCATAGGGAGCCATCTGGATGCTCGCCTGATAGCTGTTGTTGTAGGAAAACTCGACCAAATGCAAGTGGTCCTCCCATGATCCTCCGAAGTCAAGCATGCACGCTCTCAACATATCTTCTAATGTCTGAATGGTGCGCTCCGACTGACCATCTGTTTGTGGGTGATACGCTGTGCTAAACTTCAGGCGAGTACCGAGACTCTCTTGCATACTCCGCCAAAAGTAAGATGTAAACCTCGTATCCCTGTGAGACACGATACTAACTGGACTCCATGCAGTCGTACTATCTCCCTCATGTACATCTCTGCTAAAACCTTTGTAGATTGCCCAACTCTGAAGGGTAAGAAGTGGGCGGACTTGGTGAGTCTATCTACGATTACCCATACTGCATTTCGACCACTAGGACTCCTCAGAAAGTCCGTAACAAAGTCCATAGTGATGTGCTCTCATTTCCATTCCGGTATCGGAAGCAGTTGAAGTAATCCTACAGATCTCTGATGTTCAGCTTTGACTTGCTGACACACCAGGCACTTCGCCACAAAACGTGCTCTCTCTCTTCATTCCATGCCACCAGTAGTACTGTCTCAAGTCCCTGTACATCTTCGTGCCTCCTGGATGAATAGAATAGGTTAAACTATGTGCCTCTGTCATCAACTCCCGCCGAAGTTCTCTATTTGGAACATAGAGTCGATCTCCACATCTCAACGTTTCGTCTTCATGTATACGTAGTCCTGTCTGTATTCCAGCCTCTGTCCTCTGTCTAAGCCTCTGAAATCTGGCATCTGTCGGCAAAGCAGCCTTGATTCTCTCTACTAATGTCGATTGCAACTGGAAACTCGAGAACTGTTCGTCTATTCCGGGCATAACGACTTCTATGCCCATCTGCTCTAGGTCTCTCAACATATGTTGTTGGGTAGTGAAGAAAAATGCCATGGGTCTTCTGCTCAACGCGTCAGCTACTACGTTGGCCTTTCCCAGATGGTACTGCAGCTCAATCTCGAAGTCTGTCATCACCTCGAGCCAACGTCTCTGTCTCTAGTTCAGGTATTTCTGAGTGTAGACGTATTTCAGGCTCTTATGATCAGTGAATATCTCCACTCTTTCTCCATATAGGTAGTGCCTCCAAAGCTTCAAAGCAAAGATTATGGCTGCAAGCTCCAAGTCGTGGGTGGGATAGTTCTTCTCATGTGTCCTCAACTGTCTAGAAGCATAGGCTACAACCTTTCCATGCTGCATCAAGACACATCATAATCCCTTCCCGGATGCGTCGCTATAGATCACGAATCCTCTGGGTCCAGAAGGTATGGTCAAGATAGGTGCTGTAGTCAAACGCTTCTTCAGCTCGTCGAATACCGTTTGACACTCCTCAGTCCAAGTGAACTCCTGCTCCTTACGGCTCAAGCGGGTCATCGGCTCCGCAATCTTCGCGAAGTTCTCCATGAACCTCCGGTAATATCCGGCAAGTCCTAGGAAACTCCTCACTTCTGAGACATTAGCACGGATTGGCCAAGTCTCTACTGATAAAATCTTCGTCGGATCTACTGAGATATCATCTCCTGAGATAACATGTCCAAGAAAAGCGACACGGTCCAGAAGAAACTCACACTTGCTCAGTTTGGCATAAAGCCTCTCTCTCCTCAAGGTCTCTAACACTAGTCTCAAGTGCTCCTCGTGCTCCTCGTGGCTCTTCGAATACACCAAAATGTCGTCGATGAAGACTACGATGAACTGGTCCAAGTATTGGTGGAAGACCCTGTTTATCAAGTTCATAAATACAGCAGGTGCATTCGTCAGTCCAAAAGGCATCACTAAGAACTCGTAATGACCATAATGAGTCCTGAATGCTGTCTTTTGAATGTCTTCCCTTCGTACCTTCACTTGATGATAACCTGATCTCAAGTCGATCTTTGTGAACACTACTGCTCCTGTCAACTGGTCGAATAAATCGTCAATGCGCGACAGGGGGTACTTGTTCTTGATAGTCAAAGCATTAAGGGCTCTGTAATCAATGCACATGCGTACTGTTCCATCCTTCTTAGGTACAAACAACACTGGTGCTCCCCAGGGTGATACACTAGGACGGATAAATCCCTTGCTCTGCAACTCCTCCAATTGTAACTTTAGCTCATCTAACTCCTTCGTCAATCGGTACACATTAGAAGATACCGGTGCTGCTCCGAGTACTAGCTCAATAGTGAACTCTACGTCTCTATCTGGCGGTAAGCTTGGCAATTCTTCCGGAAACACATCCTCGAATTCTGCAACTATTGGTGGGGGTTCAATCTCCATAGCCATGCAAGTTCCAGCTGTCTGTCCTACTCCTTGCTCGATGGTCCCTCGCATGTACTCGAACTTCGGTTGATCTGGCGGTCTAAAAGTGACGCTACCCTTCCGGCAGTTCAGTACAACATTATACTGGCTTAACCAGTCCATGCCTAGCACGACATCAAAGTATGGCATGGGTAATACCAAGAATCGTGCTCTCATCTCTTTACCACATACGACTACCGAACATGTTCTAATAGTGCTGGTAACCAGCACGATACCTCCTCCAGTAAGAATCTTCCAACTCTTAGGTAAGGGGGAAGTAGCTACTCTATGCATTGCTATGAATCTACTAGATATAAACGATAATGTAGTTCCAGAATCAAACAATGCAGTTGCAGGTAATGATGCAACTAAAATGGTACCTGTGATAGCTTCCCCTTCTGTTTCCTCCTCAGTAGCTGCTAATGCAAAGGCTTGTCCCTGTCTCTGTCCTCCGGTCTGCTGTCGGGCTCGATCGAACTATGCCTGCTGTGGAGCCAAGGGTGGTCCCCTCTGAAATCCTCCAGATGCTGATGGACACTGTCCTCCTGGTGGGGGTAGTATCCTCGGAACTGGTGCTACTGGCCTCTGGCCTGTCTGCGGTGCTATGTCTCTGCGCTGTGGGCAGTCCGGGCATAGTGCTGGCTCGCTCTACAAATCATGTATATTCCTAGTCTCTTTTGGCAGTCCTTCTAGTAATGTCCTCTCTTACCGCAGTAGTTGCAAGACGGAAGCTCATTTTGCTAGTATGGTGCTATCCTCTGTTGTGTCTGCACTCCGGGAAGACGAATCGGTCCTCCTGCTCCGGGCTGGGCTCTGACTGGTGTGGTCGTGTTGGGACGTCTAGCTCCTCTGTCAATGGCCTCCTGGATCCTCGCTTCTGCAAGAACCTCCTCGTAAGAAATTCTCGCCTGTGTGGTGGTATACCTCTGTAGCTCAAAATTAAGGCCGTGATGGAATCTCTGAGCTTTCTCTAGATCATTAGGTATCAGGACGGCACCAAATCTGCTAAGACGGCTGAACTCCGCGTCATATGCGTCCACAGTCATATTCCCTTATTCTAGATGTAGAAACTGGGAGTACAGGGCATTCCTAACGGTGGCTGGAAAGTACTTCGCATTGAAGTATTCTAAGAACTGTTCCCAAGTCTGGTTCTTTCCTATACTGTGCTCAATGGAATTCCACTAGTGATGGGCGTTGCCTTTTAGTTGGGCCCTCACTGCAGTCATCCAAAGGTCTGGATGCAGTTGTGAAGCCTCTAGTAACATCTCCGTGTTGGCGACCCAATCGGAGATCTGTTCTGCAGTCTTATTGCCTGAGAAGGTATCTGGTCCCATCTGTCGGAACCATCTAGAGGTGCCACCTGTCTGAGATGGTGGAGGTGCTGGTGCTGGTGCTGTGACAGGTGTCCTCTCTAGTACTGTCATCAAACTCTATCTCAATGTCTCTGTCTGATGCCACTGTGCTTGCATCATGGTCTGGAAGAACTGTAGCATCTGTGGCTGTCCATTGGTGGTGGCATCTGGGGTGGATAAGGTGGAGGTGGTGGTAATGGAACCTCTAGCTGTGCGGTAGGTGTCTCCTCAGATGTCGGCCTCTCAGTCTGCGACATCGGTGTAGCTCCTGAAGTCTGGCCCTCACAATGTTGCATGGGGATCGTCTGGGAAGTCTGTCCCTCGTGTTGTGGTGTAGGATCGCCTTGAGAAGCCTCGTGCCAATGTATCAGCGGGGTCTGTAGCGGGGGTTGCCCTTGGGGTTGTCACACCCCGATTCCGTGGAATCGATAGTCATCCCCCGGGCGTGACCGCCGTGCGGGCCTAGGTTGCGCACCGCACAAGGCTAAGTATTTTATTTTCGCATAGCGAGCACATATTCAGAGTACGCAGATTAAATGAACACAGATTTGAAGCATGGAAAAGTTCTCTTTTTATTGATAATATGAACATCTATTACAAACTCCTTGAACTGAGTCATAAGGATTGCCTCTATGGGCTTACAAAAGTGTTGGCACAAAATGAGATAGCAGTCATGTACATTACATCCTTTACTACAACTCAAAATATAAGACCTTGGGTCGGAACGACTGCTTTGCCACGAAGCTGCATGGTTGCTTGGTGGCTAGCTTCTTCTTCAAAATGCTTCTTCTTCAAAATGCTTCAAAAGGTTGGCACGGTCGAGGCGTGCCTACAGCTGGACTGGATTGGGGGTTTGTCTCCTGCTCCTCGCTTGGTTCTCCTAGCGCGGGGAACCTGTTTCAACGAGGGTCAGTACATCGAAACGTACTGGTGAAGGCAAGCTAACCCAACTATATCAATCAACACGTTTTCATGAAGCATGCATATTTATTGTGGGTTTCTATCTTGCCTTAGTTCATTTTACAACAAGACATAGATATAGAATCATTGAAATAACCCGCCACCGTTCGGTGACATTTACCTGCCCGTCTGAACCACCTGCATAATACTTAACTTGCCTTCCCTGCCAAGAAGACACAAGTTAGTAGCAACAGGTTTAAATATACGAGGGGATCACTGGCACGTTGCCATAATGGACGGGCTAGTCTCGGGACGGAATGGCGTGCGACGCAGAGGACAGGAGGCGCCACAAGCCACTCTATCCGAAGCAGACGACTATCGTGAGTTCCGTCCGGATCGGATCGGTGCCAGTGCCCCAGCGACCGTCCGTAGGAACTAAGACCTTGTGCACAAGTTGTCCGTGATCAACGCAGTACACTAAGTTAGCATTTGAGGCAATACAGGGCAATATTAGGCACAGGGCAATAACAGGGCAAGATCTACTTTTGCATAGTCTTCCTGTTGAGTTATTGCATTGAAGATGAGTTCTATACATAGCACAGTTTTAAGAAGAAATATACATTCTAACTTATCTTTATGCATATGATGAACATTCCAAACGAGCAAGCAAGTAAGTAAGTAACCGTTCACAAGTTTTATTTGACAAGCATACTTTACCCAAGTCTATTCCCTTATTATCTTGAAGTCTTTTAGTTATTACTTGGTATCGTTTGATCGGGGCAAGCACGAATACAAGATTTGATGTGAAGACTAGCAAGAAGGGCTAGCTAATTGGGTTGGTAGCCACTCACTTTAGTAGTTGGAAGGAAGAAGGAAAGAAGTGCTTTAGGAGTCCGTTCAAGCGGCGCCTACTGCTGGATCACCTACATTGCCACGAACAGCTGATCAGTACTTCTTCCTCTCTTTCCGTTATCGGAATTGAAGTGCAGTCCTACGAACGAAAGCAATAAAATCCATCGAAACAGTTCAAGAAAACCCAAGCTAATCTGAAAACCAACTCAAGGCACGAAAGCAACAAGCGACAACGATAACTAGGCAACAAAAGAATGCAGCGGAGAGGTCCCTCCTGACTCTGCCGCTAAGTCGATCCCGGGGGCACGGTCCACTGAATATGGGAATCGATTCTGAAGAGACAAATCCATAACGAGGATGAGTTCTTGATTCAATCTATCCCGATCGAACGATATCGTCTTGTATTTCTTAGCCGCGCTCCCCGAATAGGGGGAACGGGGCACCACATCCTACCCAACTAATTGGAAGTTTCGTCCCGAAACTTAAGGAATAGAACCTACCACTAGAAAACAATGAGGGAAACCTTTCCCTCATTTCTGATTCAAGCTCCCAAGTAGACTCTTCGACAGAGTGATTCCGCCAAAGCACGCACACTAGAGGAACCGAACGGGTCCGAAGCAGCTTTTCTTTTCTATCCAAAATTTGCACTGGTTGTTCTACATACGTCAAGTCGGCTTGGAGATTCAGTTGTTCAAGGTCTACCACGTGACTTGGATCGTACACATATTTTCTAAGTTGAGAAACATGGAATATATCATGTACGTCGGATATGGATGGTGGTTGGGCAATCTGATAAGCAACTGAGGCAACCCGCTTTAGTATTTCGAACGGACCGACAAATCTCGGGCTTAGCTTTCCCTTTGCTCCGAACCTGCTGACCCCTCGCATGGGCGAGACCTTAAGGAATACCCGGTCGCCTACTTGGAACTCTAGCGGTCTCCGGTGAACATCCGCATAGCTCTTTTGACGGCTTTGAGCTACTTTTAATCTTTCCCGAATCAACCGAACTTTCTGGATGGTCTGCTCCACGAGCTCGGGGCCAAGTATCTGCCGTTCACCAACTTCGTCCCAGCAGATCGGAGATCGACACTTCCGCCCGTATAACGCCTCATACGGCGCCATTTGAATGCTTGATTGATAACTATTGTTGTAAGCAAATTCGGCTAAAGGTAGATGAAGGTCCCAACTAGTCTTCAAATCCAAGGTGCAGAGTCGCAGCATGTCTTCGAGGATCTGGTTGACACGTTCGGTTTGGCCGTCGGTCTGTGGATGGTAGGCGGAGCTGAACTTCAACTTCGTCCCCATTGTTGACTGCAGGCTTCCCCAGAAACGTGATATGAATCGACCATCTCGATCGGAGACTATGGTTACGGGCACGCCATGGAGTCGAACGATTTCGTTGAGATATATCTGAGCCAGGTGGTCGGCATTCCAAGTAGATTTGATAGACAGAAAGTGAGCTGACTTGGTGAGTCGATCGACGATAACCCAGACTGCATCATGTCCCCGTTGCGTCTTTGGCAAGCCAACAATAAAATACATCGTTATATGATCCCATTTTCACTCCGGAATAGCAAGGCTCTGTAGCTCTCCGCCTGGTTTCTGGTGTTCGGCCTTTACCCTCTGACAAGCCATGCAATGCGACACGAACTGCGCCACATCCCGTTTCAAGCCGTGCCACCAAAACGTCGTGCGAAGATCTCGATACATCTTTGTGCTACCCGGATGGGAAGTATAACTAGCATAATGGGCCTCAGTGAGTATCTCTTTTCTGAGGGCCGCGTCACTCGGAACGCACAGTCTTCCTTTCACTCGAAGCGTCCCGTCCATGCCTACCGCAAAGTCGGACGCCTTTCATGCTGAGATAAGGGCATAAATCTTTTGCAGGAATAGGTCGTCCTTCTGAGCGGCCTTCACTTTTTGTAGCAAATCAGGTTCAAGGCGCAGTTGTGATACTTGCGCCCACTTCTTATATCTTATTTTTAGTGTAATGCCCAGTGATTCAAGATCCCGGCGCAGCATATCGTTGATAGGCAAGCTCCCTACGAACACTCGACTCAGTGCGTCAGCTACTACGTTTTCTTTACCAGGCGTGTATCTGATCATGATATCGAAGTCGCTAAGGAGTTCAAGCCATCGCCGCTGCCGTAGATTCAAATCCTTTTGAGTGTACAAATATTTCAAGCTCTTATGGTCCGTGTAGATTTCACACGGCACGCCATAGAGGTAGTGGCGCCATAGCTTCAGCGCAAACACTACTGTAGCTAATTCTAAGTCATGCGTCGGATAGTTCATCTCGTGAGGCTTTAACTGTCTCGACGCATAGGCTATGACTTTATCGCGCTGCATCAGGACACATCCTAGTCCTTTACCCGATGCATCACTAAAAATTTTGAAATCATATGGTCCGTTCAGCAGAGTGAGAATTGGGGCAGAGACGAGGCGCTGCTTTAACTCCGTAAACGAAGCTTCACAGTCGTCCGTCCAAGTAAACTTCGCAGCCTTCCGTGTGAGTTGAGTCAAGGGTGAATCAATTCTAGCAAAATTCTGTATAAACCTGCGATAGTACCCTGCCAGTCCAAGAAAACTTCGGATATCGCTAGCTGACTCCGGACGTTTCCACTGCGTAATGGCTTCCACCTTCTTCGGATCAACTGAAATGCCTTCCGAGGAGATGATATGCCCCAAAAAGGAGATACTGTCTAGCCAGAATTCATATTTACTTAATTTGGCGTACAACTTGTTGTCTCGAAGGGTTTGTAGCACCATCCGCAGGTGTCCTGCGTGCTCATCCCTAGTCTTCGAGTACACCAAGATGTCATCGATAAAAACCACCACGAATTTATCGATGAAAGGCCAAAATACCCGATTCATCAAATCCATGAATGCAGCAGGTGCATTCATCAGTCCAAACGGCATCACTGCAAACTCGTAATGTCCGTATCGGGTTCGGAAAGCAGTCTTTGGTACGTCTTCGGGCTTAATCTTCAGCTGGTGGTAACCCGAGCAAAGATCGACCTTAGAGAACACCGTTGCCCCTTGTAGCTGATCAAACAAGTCATCTATCTGTGGCAGAGGATATTTGTTTCTGATTGTAACTTTGTTCAATTCTCTGTAGTCTATGCAGAGGCGTTTGCGTAGTCCTGTCGTGTGTCCCGAACCGACGCTAGAAATCCCTCGCGGCCTGAGTGGAGCATTCGCCGAGCAGATATCGCTGAAATCACCATGCAGGACCCAGTCGCATCAGTTGTCGGACTACTTGTGTAACAGAACTCGGGTTCTCAGGCAGGTGGAAGACGACTCGTTTCTGTGCACACTCTATAGTTGCCGAGCATGCGCTGAGCCAATCCATTCCCAAGATGATATCGTAGTCCCGAACATCTAGGACTAAAACATCAAGTGACAGCTTTCTCTCCCCAATACAGATATAACCGCCTAGGCATGCTGAACAGACAGGTATTTTCGTACCAGAGGGGGTGCTAACACTTAAATCTAGGTGCAACGGAGTCATTTTTACATTGTTCTCCACGGCAAAATTTGTGAAAATAAAACTATGCGTTGCACCTGAATCAAATAGAACACGAGCAGGTATATTATTGTAAAGCAAAGTACCTGACACCACGGTGTCCGAGGCCAAAGCTTCTTCCCGTGTCATAGTATAGACCCGGCCTTGAGCTTGATTACGCCCTTGCTGAGGCACAGCTCGGTTGGCTTGGTTTGCCGCAGTCTGATTTGGTTGCTGAGGTGAAAGGAGCGGACAGTTGCTAATCTGGTGGCCAGGATCGCCGCATCTGAGGCAGGTGCCGAGCTGTTTGCGACAGACGTTCTCGGTGTGCCCTCTCTTGTTGTAGAAGGTGTAACGCTGCCCCTGATTTTCTCGTTGACGACCGCCGTTATTTTGACGCTTTGCAGCGTTGTTTCCTCTATCGTTGCCTTGGCGTTTGTGATTGGGGGTTTGCACAGCGCCGGCGGCAACGTGAGGATACTGTGGTTCGAGAGAAAGGGCATGGTTTAAGACTTCCCTCATCGTCTGATACTGTGGAACGACTACGTGCCCTTGGATGCCAGGACGTAGCCCTCCCTCGAATCGTCTGGCACAATTCGCTGCATCCTGTAGATAGGCACTAGCAAACTTGGCCAGTTTGTTGAATTCTGCCGAGTATTGCTTAACCGTCATGTTGCCCTGCCGTAGTTGTACGAACTCGTTTTCTCGCTGTCGGCGTACAGGCGGGGGTATAAACTCCTCCTCAAACGCGGCACGAAAAGTCGTCCACGCGATCGTCTCCTCTCCATGGCCAAGTTGAAGAGATCGTCGATGCACGTCCCACCACTCGTGCGCATCGAGGCGAAGCTGAAGTTGGGCACAGGTGACGCGCTTGTCTTCCGGCACTTCTAGGAGGAAAAATGATCTTCAAGCTCGGCGAGCCAATCTAGGGCCACGATCGGGTCCTCAGTCCCATTAAATGGCGTGTTGCAGACCTTCTTGAAGTTACCAAAGGTGAAGGCAGTCACTTCCCTCGTCCTTGGCACTAGCGGTGTCTCGACTTCAAGCGCTGGCTGCTCCACTGGCGTAGCTGTTGTCGCGGCAGAATGGTTGGAGGCCAGGGTCTGAACAAGCTGCTGCAAGGTATCTACCTGTTTTTGTTGGGCTGAGAGTCGGGCCTCCAGATTGCTCTCGAACTTGGCTTGGCGGGCATCATCTCTCTGTCGTTTCGCTTCTAACATTTGCATCACCTGCTGAAGCGGATCTGTTCGAGACATGCCCCGTTGGCTCCGAGAGCTTCCTGAAGTTCCGGAACTGCTCTCCTGGGCCTGCGTCTCGCTTGGTGCTAGCGCTGACGGTTGCGCTTGCGTCATTCCTTGAAAAATGGTAAATTAGATCAGGATCATAATGTATTATGGACTTATTGCATGAACGTATCTCATTTTGGCCTTAACGAGTTCAGGAGTTCGCACAGGAATTTATCGTTAAAGGGACTTTTCCAGTTCGAGAGTCAAAGGAACTTTGAAGCTGTGCTCTGATACCAACATGTCATGCCCCGATTCCGTGGAATCGATAGTCGTCCCCCGGGCGTGACCGCCGTGCGGGCCAAGGTTACGCACCGCACAAGGCTAAGTATTTTATTTTCGCATAGCGAGCACATATTCAGAGTACGCAGATTAAATGAACACAGATTTGAAGCATGAAAAAGTTCTCTTTTTATTGATAATATGAACATCTATTACAAACTCCTTGAACTGAGTCATAAGGATTGCCTCTATGGACTTACAAAAGTGTTGGCACAAAATGAGATAGCAGTCATGTACATTACATCCTTTGCTACAACTCAAAATATAAGACCTTGGGTCGGAACGACTGCTTTGCCACGAAGCTGCATGGTTGCTTGGTGGCTAGCTTCTTCTTCAAAATGCTTTAAAAGGTGGCACGGTCGAGGCGTGCCTACAGCTGGACTGGATTGGGGGTTTGTCTCCTGCTCCTCGCTTGGTTCTCCTAACGCGGGGAACCTGTTTCAACGAGGGTCAGTACATCGAAACGTACTGGTGAAGGCAAGCTAACCCAACTATATCAATCAACACGTTGTTTTCATGAAGCATGCATATTTATTGTGGGTTTCTATCTTGCCTTAGTTCATTTTACAACAAGACATAGATATAGAATCATTGAAATAACCCGCCACCGTTCGGTGACATTTACCTGCCCGTCTGAACCACCTGCATAATACTTACCTTGCCTTCTCTGCCAAGAAGACACAAGTTAGTAGCAACAGGTTTAAATATACGAGAGGATCACTGGCACGTTGCCATAATGGACGGGCTAGTCTCGGGACGGAATGGCGTGCGGCGCAAAGGACAGGAGGCGCCACAAGCCACTCTATCCGAAGCAGACGACTATCGTGAGTTCCGTCCGGATCGGATCGGTACCAGTGCCCCAGCGACCGTCCGCAGGAACTAAGACCTTGTGCACAAGTTGTCCGTGATCAACGCAGTACACTAAGTTAGCATTTGAGGCAATACAGGACAATATTAGGCACAGGGCAATAACAGGGCAAGATCTACTTTTGCATAGTCTTCCTGTTGAGTTATTGCATTGAAGATGAGTTCTATACATAGCACAGTTTTAAGAAGAAATATACATTCTAACTTATCTTTATGCATATGATGAACATTCCAAACGAGCAAGCAAGTAAGTAAGTAACCGTTCACAAGTTTCATTTGACAAGCATACTTTACCCAGTCTATTCCCTTATTATCTTGAAGTCTTTTAGTTATTACTTGGTATCGTTTGATCGGGGCAAGCACGAATACAAGATTTGATGTGAAGACTAGCAAGAAGGGCTAGCTAATTGGGTTGGTAGCCACTCACTTTAGTAGTTGGAAGGAAGAAGGAAAGAAGTGCTTTAGGAGTCCGTTCAAGCGACGCCTACTGCTGGATCACCTACATTGCCACGAACAGCTGATCAGTACTTCTTCCTCTCTTTCCGTTATCGGAATTGAAGTGCAGTCCTACGAACGAAAGCAATAAAATCCATCGAAACCGTTCAAGAAAACCCAAGCAAATCTGAAAACCAACTCAAGGCACGAAAGCAACAAGCGACAACGAAAACTAGGAAACAAAAGAATGCAGCGGAGAGGTCCCTCCTGACTCTGCCGCTAAGTCGATCCCGGGGGCACGTTCCACTGAATATGGGAATCGATTCCGAAGAGACAAATCCATAACGAGGATGAGTTCTTGATTCAATCTATCCCGATCAAACGATACCGTCTTGTATTTCTTAGCCGCGCTCTCCGAATAGGGGGAACGGGGCACCACAGGGGTACCTCTTCTCTTTGAGTGGTGTTGCTTAACACCGCGGCACTAGGTGCTCCCCATCCACTGCGCAAGTTCATCTTGCTGTAAGAGATAGGACTTCATTAAAAAAAGAGTACGGAATCAAACAAACAGGATACAGGTATTTAGAAGTAACACGAAGGAAGTTCAAAGACGTAATCAAAGTGGATGAGACCTAGTAATTTCTATCCTATTGCAGGCTCGCTGGGCACGTTAACATACCACAAGCGAATAAGTCGACCTACATGGGCCACCACTAAAACCATGTCACGCCCCAATCCCAAATTATATGGAACTAGGCCACGTGGCAATAGCCAGCTGTCACATCTCCGAGGATATTCCAATTTAATGGATCCTAACGAAGAGTGCTACGATGTCCTAAATACTAACATGTCCCATATAAATTATCAACAAGTAATCTAATCTCATCCACAATATAAACAGCAAGAATGTACAAAATAAACTGCTGGAAGATAATCACCAGTCTCAAAATATCATAGTACAACCAAGAATGTCTGGTGGGGACAAACCCACTGCTATGACGAAATAAGGTACTGAAATGATAGATAAAATATAATGACTAGGGCATCGGCTGACTAGGTAATGATGCACCCAATCCTAGGCAGAAGGCCTACCAAGTGATCACGAAAACTCTTACGGCTGCACCTCTAACTCCTCTGCGTTAGCGAACCTCGTCTCTTGTCCTGGCCCATATACGGTGGGGTAGTAAGCCTCGTCCAAATCTGGAAAGGTACCAGGTCCTCAGAGGGTCGTAACAAGATATATAGAAACATGCCATATATATAAATACTGAATAAAATAAATGCAATAAAGGGGTGTGCTAGCAATCTAAGTGAATGCAATGTGAGGACAACTTTGATACGTATGAGTAGGTGTAGGCATAACGCCCATACCGCTCCGAAGAACGGGAAATCTGCAAGTATATATACGTCCATACCGCTCCAAAAAATGGGAAATCTGAATAATATAACGTCCATACCGCTCCGAAGAACGGGGAATCTGCAAGTATATATAACGTCCATACCGCTCCGAAGAACGGAAAATCTAAATAAAGGGAGTCATTGGATCCGTGGCTCCTCCGGATACTACGGATTCCAATGGGTGTATCCCATACGCCTACTAGTGGTCCTCCCCGCCCAATGTAGATACACTAGTCGAATACTCGACGTGCGCAACACGTATCTATATGCCAGTCTCTACAAATAAAATATCCTGAGTTATGTGCTAACCGTGATGCATGTCACACGCACCGATAGCTAGTCGAGTACGTGGACCCGTATCCCAATATGAATATGTCACAGTGAAACGTGTAAGAGTGTCAAGTCTCGGAAGATATCAGGGTATCCTCCAAATGGGGTGAGTCAACTAGTGTCTAGGTCAAGTAAATTAATCGTCGACGCATCCGTCGACTGCACACGAATCAATCTCGGACGTGCACAGTCATATAAAATAGAACAACAAGATAACATACAACATATGCAGCATTAATTTAAACAGTAAATATGGCAAGGTATCTTGCCTGAGTCCTCAAGCTGTGATTGCCAATAGCCTGCTCCTGCGATGTCTCCTGGCTGATCCGATGATCCTAACACACAATATAATATAGAAATCTACGTCAGACACTAAGACCAAATGTATAGACACTACGGTGCTCTTAGGAACTGTCTCAAGTTCACGGTTGGTCGAAGACAGCGTTACGTGTGCACGTAGCTAGGATGTACGCGTGTTCTGTCTTCGGCTACCATGTACCCCGAGACAATAATTTTCTATGTTATGGTTTTATGGAACTCTACATTAGGTATTGTTCCATTACACCATTAGTTCCCATGTGAAATATACTAGGTCAAGTCTATGTTTTCCGGTGGATTATAAGTATTCACATCAGGACAGACTATTAGAGGAATTATTATCTATTAATTCATTGCTTAAGTTAAATTAGCATGCATACTCAAATATAGGGTTTCTAACATAAATTTCTTGTGTCCACGCGACTATTCGCGACACAACTCTACGACACGGCGATATAACTACACAGGATACGAGTTGTACATATACGAGGCTGGTCGTAGGGTGTCTGCGTTCACCGTCTGGACATCCTCCGGCGAGGCGGCGCTCCGGCTTTGGCCGGCGTGGAGCAACAGCGGCTGTACAGCAGCAACTGCGGATGCAGCGGCGGCAGCAGTAGTTGGCAATGGCGGCAGGCGGTCAGGTGTGGCGCTGGTCGAGTCGGCAGTAGTGGCGGAGGGGGTGCGGCGGTAGTCGGGCGGCTGGAGCAGTCGGGATGGGTTGAGTATAGTGGTCGGGCGGGCTTGGAGCAGTCGGGATGGTGGATGTATGGTGGTCGGGCGGCTTGGATCAGTCGGGATGGTGGATGTCCGGCCGGAGGAAAGGGGAAAGGTGCTCGAGTTAAGGAGGAAGTTTCGGCTAGGTGTTTTAGGTTTCTTTTTAGGGTTTCAATAGGAGAGTATGTGTATTTATATAGAAGAGGGAAAATTATGGGCTGACCTCGAAGTTTGGGCTGGCCTGGGCTCTTTGGCCTGTCTTGTCACGCCCCGATCTCCCGCAGGCAAATCGACCGTTCCCGCTAGGCGGGAATCACCCTCGCCAGCGCTCCCGCGGAACGATCGCTTGACCCATCCGGGCGTGATGCCGCACGAGCGTGATCCACGCCCGTGTAAGGCCATGGTTCATTGGCTGGCAGCATGAGTTCTAAGCCACAGAGTCGCACAGATTGTCCGAGTGCAGCGGAGTCATGAACGCATAGGCGATCGGTAACAGGTTCACTGAGTCGACAAATATAGCGGAAGCATTAAAACACAAGTTGAAGTAAAGCAAGCTCTTTTATTGATATGAACAGTGTTACAGGCGGCGTATAGCCGAGATTACAAGTCGCTTAAGGCTCTCTCTCTGAAACAGTAAAAGCGTGCCAAGTGGCTACAATTGTGGAATAATTGTACAGGCGATGGTTGAGGCGACGCTCCAAAATTATGTCTTGTATATGTGCTTTAGTCCCGGACGCATCATTGCAAGGCTTCAGAGGCCTTAGCACGTACGAATGAGGCATCCGCACCGAACGAGGTTCTCCCGTACCCTGCATACAAACTAGTGGATTATCAGTACATTAAATGCACTGATGGGGAAGCTACTCGCCCGCTCGACAAATCCAAACACGTAATACAGGTTCCGTGCACAACTATTAAGTTGTCTTTCTAGTTGCCTTAGGATCAGTTTCATGCAAACATTGAATAGCCTAACGTGTCGGACAGTGCGCCGTGCGATGATAGAGGAAACACGGCGAGACTTACCAACTTACCATCTCCTTCCCTGTCTAAGGTAAACATTGAGGCAAACATTGTTAATTCAAGCACGGGCAAGTATAAACATTCAGGGCATAGCATATGCAAACACGAGGGTCGTTTTAACATGATCGTTCAGGTGTTCAGTTGTTCATTGATGCGATGTAGTGACTCGCACGCGGATAGCCGCTAAGCGAGGATGACTTATCTATATGAACATGAGTCGCTGGCATAGCCATAAAGGACCGTTTAGTCTCAGGACGAAGTGACGTGCAGCACGGGTGGCGAGCCCCGCCGCATAACACTTGCCGGGTAACATACGACTATACATACGTTCCGTCCGGATCGGATCGGTTCCAGTGCCCCGGTGACCGTCCGCGGAACTCAACATAACATACCTTGTGCACACAAGTTGTCCGCGACTATGCAGGTCAGGGTCTATTCTTTTCCATAGCTTGACATGATAATCATGAAACTTAAACTTAATCTGAACGAGCATATTGCTCCACGAGCTGGGATTCTATCAATACATAACACGATCCGCGTTCAGATGCATACCTAGCATGATTATCATTCAGGTGTGATTCACGTTCAGTATTCATTACCCTGATGCGTGCCCCTGGTTCGGGGATTGCCTTGAAGACCCAACGGTCCCGGATACTTGCAGGTTCATTCAGGCACGGAACGACTACGTAGTAGTCTCCCGGGGTTTGGATGAAAATATGGCAATGTACAAGCAGACAAGCATGCGTTTCTAAGGAACATAACCAGACACGTTTGCTCGGGCCCGAAGATAAGCCGAGGGATAAAACCGTTAGGGACTTAGCATGCGAGGGTCTGCAATATATAATCAATATTTCAGTTTCCATGTTCTAGTATAAGCAATACAAGTTGGGATTATTCCCTTAGCTAGGTGCGTTGGATTTATTAGCATGCAGGGGGTTATTCACCTAGCGACTAGCATAAATATTTCAGATTTTATGTGTGCTGGCTAAGCAAAGACAAGTTCACCGTAGCCACCCACCTTAGCGATGATTCGCCTCGGTAGAGCGATACGTCAAGCGAGCCTCTGAAAGCCTAAGCTGATTTCTGTAGGGACAAGTCTGAATATCCTTTGCTTATAGTTTGAGGCAAAGCGGGTCGGAACAGCTGCACTTTTGCCGATTGAGTCGGCAATCCGCTTTGAGCAGAACGGGGTGTTACATCCTACCCAACTTAGAAAAAGTCTCGTCCTCGAGACTTACTAAGGACAAGCAGTAATCTAGGGTTGAGGCAATCCTAGACAAATCGTTGTACTTGTTCATTTGGATGTTCACTTGCACAAGCGTCGAAATCAGCATATCGCTTAGACTGGATCGTGCGCACTTTCGAAGTGCACTTCTAGCGTGAACACGTCAAACAGCTTAGTGATAGCGAAGTCTTAGCACTCGAGTTTCACATTTTCTTAAGTCTTGGATGGTGCACTAGTTCAAGGCGTCCCTCGAATAGATGCATTCAACCAAACTTAGAGTTAGTGAAAATCGGACAAGCTACTAGCGATACTCTCAAGGGTTCGCACAGGTTGGCACAAAGGCCACTCGCAGCATACAACCAGACAAGCAATCATATCATTCAAAACGCATTTTGAAAGTATTTAGACTTATTGTTGGAATATCCCATCGAGGCATTGAGAGAGAGCGTGCACATAACCCACAAACGAGCTTTCGAAACAGAGATATCGAATCGAAGTCCAAAGGCGTAGAAGCCAGGCTCTGATACCAACATGTCACGCCCCGATCTCCCGCGGGCAAATCGGCCGTTCCCGCTAGGCGTGAATCACCCTCGCCAGCGCTCCCGCGGAACGATCGCTTGACCCATCCGGGCGTGATGCCGCACGAGCGTGATCCACGCCCGTACAAGGCTATGGTTCATTAGCTGGCGGCATGAGTTCTAAGCCACAAAGTCGCACAGATTGTCCGAGTACAGCGGAGTCATGAACGCATAGGCGATCGGTAACAGGTTTACTGAGTCGACAAATATAGCGGAAGCATTGAAACACAAGTTGAAGTAAAGCAAGCTCTTTTATTGATATGAACTTGTGTTACAGGCGGCGTATAGCCGAGATTACAAGTCGCTCAAGGCTCTCTCTGAAACAGTAAAAGCGTGCCAAGTAGCTACAATTGTGGAATAATTGTACAGGCGATGGTTGAGGCGACGCTCCAACATTATGTCTTGTATATGTGCTTTAGTCCCGGACGCACCATTACAAGGCTTCAGAGGCCTTAGCACGTACGAAGGAGGCATCCGCACCGAACGAGGTTCCCCCGCACCCTGTATACAAACTGGTGGATTATCCGTACATTGAATGCACTGGTGGGGAAGCTACTCGCCCGCTCGACAAATCCAAACACGTAATACAGGTTCCGTGCACAACTATTAAGTTGTCTTTCTAGTTGCCTTAGGATCAGTTTCATGCAAACATTGAATAGCCTAACGTGTCGGGCAGTGCGCCGTGCGATGATAGAGGAAACACGGCGAGACTTACCAACTTACCATCTCCTTCCCTGTCTAAGGTAAACATTGAGGCAAACATTGTTAATTCAAGCACGGGCAAGTATAAACATTCAGGACATAGCATATGCAAACACGAGGGTCGTTTTAACATGATCGTTCAGGTGTTCAGTTGTTCATTGATGCGATGCAGTGACTCGCACGCGGATAGCCGCTAAGCGAGGATGACTTATCTATATGAACATGAGTCGCTGGCATAGCCATAAAGGACCGTTTAATCTCAGGGCGAAGTAACGTGCAGCGCGGGTGGCGAGCCCCGCCGCATAACACTTGTCGGGTAACATACGACTATATATACGTCCCGTCCGGATCGTATCGGTCCCAGTGCCCCGGTGACCGTCCGCGGAACTCAACATAACATACCTTGGGCACACAAGTTGTCCGCGGCTATGCAGGTCAGGGTCTATTCTGTAACGCCCCGCTCCGCGCCGGCGTTATGTATCAAGGTGAGTGGGCAGAACTTCGTTCTCTGATTCTTGCACGCCTTAATAATAACCTGAGTTTTTGCTTGCAATGTTTTCTTAAGAGAATGATAGAACCTGCCTGGCATGTTAATGAACGAACTCACCTAGCTTGTCTTGAATCAATAAGTCTGCTAAACGAGAATCCAGATCGCTGGCTTAGAGTGCATGAACATGTTCACTATCGTATATGCTTCGAGAGAACCATACTGTGCCTGAATGTGTTCAAGTGATAAGTCGGCTTGCCCCGCAACAAAGAGTGTTTATAGATGGTTCGTCTCGTCTGCATACTAAGAGTTTGTTGATAGTGTTCCATGCATTCGCACGCGGTCGGACAATGGCTTTTGGTGCAGAGCTGAACTGCATGTGTCACGGCTGCTACAGAGATAGTGGAAAGCAACCATGAGTCACAGCTGCCATTAGCATCAGATAAAAGAGTCATTGGTATGCTGGACTAACCGCTGCCGATCCTGAGATACTCGGGGACCGCCAAGCATATAGATAAGTCATTGTGTTGGCTTGGATAGATGACTGCCCCTAAGAATGTGCATTGTGTGTCTAGCTTTGCATCTGACCCTGGAGTCGCTTGAGACACGCTGCGCACACCCTGGAACATGAACGGTTTGCTTGCCTGCTTAGTATATGAAACTCTGTTTCCAAACATGTTTCTAAACAAGTAAATCGACTCTGCTAGAACTGCATGAAACGAACCTAGGTAAAACTAGAAAGATCACTAGTAATGTAATGTTTTATAACATGATTACTTAGTGCCTGTTTGAGTGAATGCTTGTTTCTGTTCAGTTGATTTATCTCACCAGTACTTGTATAAAGTGCTGACCCACCAACAGTTTACTTGCTTGTGCAGGTACTGGATCGTCCGAGGGAGCGATAGGCGTGCCACAGTCCCGAAGACCCGGAATCCTGGTTTCAATTGTTGCCCCGAGAATGCTATCGTATAAGGGGGCATAATGTATGGAACGAACGTGTGCCTTTGCTAAAGGAAACCCAAGTTGCCTCGATTGTCCCGAACACTCAGTTGGCTAATGCATTGCATTGCAACAAGTCCCTTTCCGCTGCTAACTCGATTGATGCGATGATAGCCAACTATGAACTTAAACGATTGGCCTTGCACGGGCGCAACCCCAGGCCCATGCGGCATCACGTCCCCCGAAAGCTCGAACGGGCCATTCGCTTGGCTCCCTTCCTCCCTCGCACCCGCGGGACGGGCGCGGTGATTCGCGTCCGGCGCGCCGAGGCACGGTGATTCGTGCCCGGTTCGTTGATTCCCGGCCGCGCGGGGCGGGGCAGGGCGGAGCGGCGGCCCGGGCGGGTCCGGGGCGTGACAGAATGGTATCAGAGCAGAATCGATCTTCTGGCTATGACTCTGAGATCGATATGGTTTTGCAAAGTGCGTTCCATACAATAAGTCCATAGATATTCTCAAAGTGCAAATGTTTCCTGAACTTGAATTGCTTGATTGTTTCGGTTGAGCACGGCGAGGGACGGCACTATCGCTACTCGGGATATCGAGAAGTTTATCCTTGAAGTTTCGAGGACAAAACTTTTTGTTGGTGGGTAAGTATGTAACGCCCCGCTCCGCGCCGGCGTTATGTATCAAGGTGAGTGGGCAGAACTTCGTTCTCTGATTCTTGCACGCCTTAATAATAACCTGAGTTTTTGCTTGCAATGTTTTCTTAAGAGAATGATAGAACCTGCCTGGCATGTTAATGAACGAACTCACCTAGCTTGTCTTGAATCAATAAGTCTGCTAAACGAGAATCCAGATCGCTGGCTTAGAGTGCATGAACATGTTCACTATCGTATATGCTTCGAGAGAACCATACTGTGCCTGAATGTGTTCAAGTGATAAGTCGGCTTGCCCCGCAACAAAGAGTGTTTATAGATGGTTCGTCTCGTCTGCATACTAAGAGTTTGTTGATAGTGTTCCATGCATTCGCACGCGGTCGGACAATGGCTTTTGGTGCAGAGCTGAACTGCATGTGTCACGGCTGCTACAGAGATAGTGGAAAGCAACCATGAGTCACAGCTGCCATTAGCATCAGATAAAAGAGTCATTGGTATGCTGGACTAACCGCTGCCGATCCTGAGATACTCGGGGACCGCCAAGCATATAGATAAGTCATTGTGTTGGCTTGGATAGATGACTGCCCCTAAGAATGTGCATTGTGTGTCTAGCTTTGCATCTGACCCTGGAGTCGCTTGAGACACGCTGCGCACACCCTGGAACATGAACGGTTTGCTTGCCTGCTTAGTATATGAAACTCTGTTTCCAAACATGTTTCTAAACAAGTAAATCGACTCTGCTAGAACTGCATGAAACGAACCTAGGTAAAACTAGAAAGATCACTAGTAATGTAATGTTTTATAACATGATTACTTAGTGCCTGTTTGAGTGAATGCTTGTTTCTATTCAGTTGATTTATCTCACCAGTACTTGTATAAAGTGCTGACCCACCAACAGTTTACTTGCTTATGCAGGTACTGGATCGTCCGAGGGAGCGATAGGCGTGCCACAGTCCCGAAGACCCGGAATCCTGGTTTCAATTGTTGCCCCGAGAATGCTATCGTATAAGGGGGCATAATGTATTGAACGAACGTGTGCCTTTGCTAAAGGAAACCCAAGTTGCCTCGATTGTCCCGAACACTCAGTTGGCTAATGCATTGCATTGCAACAAGTCCCTTTCCGCTGCTAACTCGATTGATGCGATGATAGCCAACTATGAACTTAAACGATTGGCCTTGCACGGGCGCAACCCCAGGCCCGTGCGGCATCACGTCCCCCGAAAGCTCGAACGGGCCATTCGCTTGGCTCC